>JAEIFR010000574.1:4805000-5405000 GCA_018904105.1 Zaprionus tsacasi | reverse complement strand
ACAAACGTGAAACATTTAAACGATAACCAAAATTAAGAAATAAACTAGTTTATATAGAGTATTATATACGAGTTTAATTTAATTCTAATAGTTAACGAAAATACTAAAAAAAATATGCCGAAACCGAAATATATACAAACACCTAATACGGATTTGACCAGACTTGATGCCAGAATAATGAACGTGTTGATGGGGGCACGTAATCTGCACCAAAGTAGCTCCCAATCTAAACTGAACGTTCCACCTTTACCCAAAATCGGGCAATATGTCGATGGCAAGGAAATGACAAAGATCAAAAAATCATCATCATCCAAGGATCTATCATCGCCGCCAGCTTTAGCTGAGCCACCATCGCAGCATGCAAAGCGTGTGACCTTTAGCAAACATCGACGCAACCGGCCTAACACACCTCAGACCACACTCAAGGATTCGGAAATGCAAACCGGCTTGACGTCATGTCTAATCACAAACCCCTCGTTGGATTCCCGGGCTAGTGGAGGTAAGTTTGTGCCCAGAGAGTGGCTACACGAAATCTTTAATCTCTCTCTCTCTCTCTCTCTGATAGGTGCCAACAATCCCGCCGAGCGCAAGGTGGGCTGGCTGGCACGTACGGACAGTGAGTGCCAGTTCAAGGCACCTGGCCTTATGTTCCTCCAGGAGAAGGATACCAATGTGGTTACATTCGAGGTAAAGATGCGAGATTCCGTACAAAGTGTGCATGACTACACGACCAAGTGCGATTACTTTCCGAGATATGAGGACAAGCGTAAGATTAAGGATCAAACCACACAGACGCTCTATAGGTAGGTGAAACTAGTGGTCCCTCCTCCTCTCTGTCCAGCTCTAAATTCGTTTGCTTCGCAGGGAATCTTCGGCACAGACCGTCGCTTATTTGCCAGACATACTGGACAAAGAATTGGATGAAAATCTGGAGCTCTTCAATTTGCCCAACATTTTGGCAGGCGATAAGGCGCCGGGTCTCTATGAGGTCGAGATCCTGGAGCGTGCACGCAAACGTTGGGCCTTCAACAAGGCGCTGAAGACGAACTTCAGAAAGCAACTGGACGAGGCTCGAGAGAAGGCAATCAAAACTAAATTTCGTCCCATTCTGGAGGCATTCGAATGGGAGCATTGGATCGAACGCGAGGAATACATACAGGAGTGTCAGATGATGCGATTGGAGATTGTGATACGCATGTTTGACAAGCGGGAAATGGAGATGCATAACGCTTCAAAGCAGCGCATCGAGACGGCATGCTATGTGATTGAGCAACGTCGTCAACATGGACTCCATAAGAACGAAATTGAATATCAACGGGCAATGCGACGATTGCAGATAAAGAATTCGGGACTATCGCGACGCTGGAAGAAACAGTATCCCCTACAAGCGCTGGGTAATCCTTGCTCAGAGTTCTGGGGTCCACTCATACGTCATGGTGTGGATCCAGCACGTCGCAATTTTGTGGGTGATGGTCGCAAGGCGTTCGACATGCGAATCGATGAACTGGAGAAACGTGTCAATATGACGCAGCTGGTGTGTCCGTTTAGGAAACTCAAGGAATGGTCCAAGCCCAAGGAGTATGTAAAGGAATACGAACAGAACTTCTGCTCGGACAAGCATCTGGAGAAACTATATGAATCCTTGAAGACACTGCGATCGCAAGCGAACAAACAGAAGACTGCACCCAAATGCCTCAAGAAACGACCGAAGCCACCATCTGAAGCGAATTCGAATGTAACATTCGATTATGAAGATGTGGATGCTACAGATTTCTTCAAGGATCGAGTACGCCGCACAGATGGCAAAGAGGGCACACAGAAAGCGGATTTATCACCAGAACAGATGTTGGCCATACGAAACTACTTGGAGGACTTGGAGGCGAAAGATATACCGGATATTTCCAAAAAGATGCAAATGGAGCGAAAAACCGAGGATCTGGAGCAATTGTTGCATATGTACGAGGGTTCCACAATCGGTTGGATTATGCAATTCCTTTCGGAGGAAATGGAACGTCTTAAGGAGCAACGTAAGCTTCACTTCTTCTCGATATTGGCCCAAAAGGAACGCTGGCGACGTGAAGCCGCCGAAGCTGGTCTACGGCAAAAGGAGAACGATATGCGTCTCCTATACGAGGATATGTTCCAGCAATCGAATGCTGTACATAGTCAGATCACAGATGAATATATACAAACGATATTAACCAAAGATATGGCACATATTGCGGTATGCGATGCCACCGAATCGGTGGTTGTGTTGGCCAAGCAAATCGATGCAGATATTCGTAGATGGTTGGAATCCTTCAAGCTCATACAGACCCCATTGACCTATGAACCATTGCGTGAAATGCTACGGTCCATGGTCTCGCCAGATCTCGATGCACAGCTAGTCAAATATGAGAAGAATCTGATTGTTCAGTATATTATCGATGATATACTGTTTCCGGGCATATGGGATGAAATGGAATCATATGATATTGCCACCACAATGATGAGTGATCTAATCGATCGTCTGATCGACAATGATCTATATCTATTTTCCACCGATAGCGAACCTGATGAGCCCCAACGTAAGGGATGGTATGAGGCAGAAGCTATCATACGCAAACTAATCCGTCAGGCAGTACCGGGACGTCGCTGGAAGACCGAAACGGAACGAATCGTTCACGAGAACTGTGAAAATCTCTTTGACGATATATTTGAACAGATTATGAATAGGAAGTTGGACGTTCTAGAGCCCATTGATCTGACAGAGACATTCTCCGATGTTCTATTCGATCCAAAAATTAATATTCATGAAAATCGTGTTGTAACTGCAATGATCAAAGAAAAAAGCGCTCAAACTGAAGTTGAGGATGAACCCGACGCGAGAACAAAACATTTAAAGACCGAAGTTCTGTCGCTGCAGAAGAAAATGAAATTTGATAATGTCACAAAGTCGCTAACCCCAAGAACTCAATATACCGATGAGCGATATAGTGATTTCGAAAAGGATACATTTCTCAAACAGACTGTGTTCGTTCCCAAGCCTCCTCAGACCCCAACAAATCAAGAAGGAGATATATATAGCATTATTAGCACTCTAGATATAATGGAAGCGCCCGATTTCAAAGAACTCCGCCGAGCTTACCGCAAAGCACCCTCGCCGATCCAAAGTGTGCTGTCCATAAGTGGCCTCGTGTTCGATGATGATCAAACACAAACGAAAATACAAGATCAGGCACTGGGTTCCCTGATGGATCTATTGAATGTTGTTGAACCAGTTTCGGAATACGAGGCGGACGATGAGAGTAGTAGCTGGGTAGAAAATACTATGGACTTTGATTATGAAGGTTTTGATGAGCCGTCGACATTGGAGGTAACCAAAACCGAAACGCAATCAGTCGAGCTCCCAGCATCTCATGTTGAAGAAGAGGACACTACCAAAGTGAAAATGGATGGGCCAAAAACTGTGGAAACTATCGAAACCATGGAGACTATGGAAACTTACGAAGCTACGAGTCAAGTTGTAACCAAGGCAAGTGTGCTTTTAATGGATCAAGAGCCAGATGAAAACATAAAGCTATTGAGTGATAAGAGCTCGGTCTTTCAACGTCCACTCGGTTCGAAGAGTCACACCCAGGGATCAAGTAATTATGAGATGACGGTGCTCACTGAGGAGCAAACTCCCACCAAGGCAACGGGCTCGAGGATTAGTCAAAAATCGGAACGTGAATAGAAAACGATTTTTATACGTATATATTATATATATATATAGTTGAAATTAATAAATGAGTTAATTGTGCAGCATATAGACTTACCCTTGATACCCTTCCTTAGTGTTATCAGACTTACCCTTGATACCCTTCCTTAGTGTTATCAGACTGGTGCGTATTGTGTTTAGCAGCACATTGAATCGTACCATCTCCTGTACCAGAACCGTATTCATACTCTCGTTATAACGCGTCGGATATTTCAGTAGGGCGGCATCACGATCAAAAAGTTTGGGTAACCTATCCAATATATCGGTTGCCACATTGATAACAACCTCTTCGGGCGACAGAGCCGCCGAGTCCCCACTATCGTCACTCGATGTGCTTGTATCCTTTAGAGGTATATTATAGTGGGCAAGGAATGGGGGACAGGTGGGAGAGTTGGGTAAGTGTAGGTTTGCGGGATAACGTTTCGATATCACATCTATATAAACCCTCTGGGTTCTTTCCAGTGTCTGAAGCGTAAGCATGTTAAGATCATAAGAGCATAAAAGTGTCAAAGGAAGCAAGAGAAATATACGCAGGAAAATACGAAATTTCCACTGTACTTACGCGTCTCTCATGAATATCCTGATTAATACATATACGGAATAAAAGATTTTATTTCAATTAATTAACTATCTACCGTAAGATCGTAAGATCACACGATCACACTGCACTTACCCAACGTTCCTTTTTATGGTTTATGCGTATAAAAAGTTTATAAAAAGTTTAAGCAAAATATTACGAAGCAGTACACAGATATTACAAGCTTAGGTTTTCGATAATGTATAGACCAACCCCACACCCATCGTCACTTACCTGCGTGAGAAGCGTGTTTGCCAGCAACATATCCGTTTCCTGTTGATCCTTCATAATGTCCGCATTGGCATGGAAACCAAAAATCGATGGTGGCGAGATCTGTGGCAGATCTCGAGTGAAAGTCAAATACATATCGACTTCCTTGAAAACGGGTATATAATAATTGCCGGTATCATCCAAAAAGTATGGTTTCTCTAGATCAATAACAGCCGGATTATAGTAACGATCCAATATGGTCTTTAAAGTACGACGATCCCAATCGTCTGTGACACGACCTCCATAATTACACTCTCCCGTCAGATAACGTAATGCATCGTAATTGACAGTTTCATATTGATTAAGGAACATGAGTAACTGCATCAGAGAGATACGCAAATCGGTCTCATTGAACTCGTAGGGTATATTCCAGCCGATAGGTCCGAAATAACGACGTTCCTGTATGACAGCATGGAAGAAACACAGCGAGTAGATCAACTGTTTGAAGACGCGGGGCTGGGTGCAGGATTCGTACCACTCCTGATCACTAATCGGATCACCGAGCATGGAACGATATATGTTGGATCGCAGACCCTTAGGCGGTTCGTTGGTCATTTTAATGCCATTCTGTAGAACCACAACGGGAAAATGTTCAGCCGGATATGAGGTTAACCATAAACGGAAATCTGGATGCGTTGTATCGGGCATTAGATTCTCGCAGACCTTCTCCAGCGATGGCATAAAACTGGCGGCCAAATGACAATTCTGTAGTACAACCCAATTGCCCAGCTTGACACCCTCATCGATCATTTTAATGGCAATGGGTCCCTGACCCTGGCCCAGTGAGAGCGAGAATAATCGATTCGTACCGAATCCTTGATCCTCGGCAAATTTCAATAATGTCGCTGTCGGATCTGAGCCGGGTGTCAGAATGAATATCATTGGGACACAACAGTGTGAATCCCCAAACGATGCATTCAAATCAAATTGTGGAGGATCCACAAATCTTGCTCCCATCTCACCGGATACAAAATTGAGCACAGCCGGTACAAGTTTATCCGGACGGAAACAACGCAAAATCAATAACAATTGAAACACTGAAAGACGCTTCTTCCACTCCTTGGGTATACTTTCATTATCCTGTGGCGATTTCGAATCAAATATCTGTTTCCAACTATCTGAATTCGCAACAAAATCTTCGCGTAATCCTTTGAATTTCGGGAAATTCGCTAGACGACACAATTCATCCCAGTTATTTATACCCAACCAGCTTGCTGGATTCTTGTGGGGATTCTCCAGTCCAATGCCACCGGTTAGCAGGAACATCCATTCGCCGTTATCGATTTGGTTATTATGCTTCATCATATTGATGTTCAATATTAGAGAGAACAAGAGCTTATGCTGTTATGGAATAGAAATTTCATTAGATTGTTTATTTCCATTTTCCAGCACGCATTAAATGGGTTATACTATATGTATGTATGCGTGAGTATGATGGGGTTATATATATATGCAAAAATATTACTGAAAAGAAATCAAAGCAAAGCTAAAACCAAAACCAAAAACCCATCCCCAATGCTCGAGATAACATTTCAGCTTTTTTTTTTTTTTTTTTTTTTATTTTATTGCTCTCTGTTAGAAGAAAATTAAAAGCCAAGGATCAAAGGCGAACCTTAGACAGGGTCGGGGATTGGGGTATGAGTAGGGCACATGGCATAATTGACTGAAAACATCATAAAGCCAGCAGAAGGACCTGCTTTCACTCTCTCTCTCTCTCTCCCTGTCTATTTTTCCCTCTATATCTCTTTTTTACTTAATTTTTTCTCCCTTTGATTCCATGCAACAAGGTTATAATATTATTCCCGCAGTGAAAGTGCGCACAGTGGACTGTAAAATGTGGAACTCATGGAAAGACACCCACATATAAAAGATAACCCTATGTAATACTCGTGTAGGAGTGACTTGATGAGATGGAGAGAACTTTAAACTATATATAAATATATGAAAATTCCAGAGTAACTAAATCATAATAGGGATTACAATGAAGCCGAAGCTTCAATTTATTTATCCGATTTACAATGTCCAGGCGGCACCTGGGACTAAACCCAACTGGCCACAGTCTCCGCCACTGTCAATTGAAGTGGACTCCATGGCACGAGGCACGTGGCACGCTACGATATAGCCTTGCGAATTATTATAGCCCAGTGAAGCACAACATTATGCGGGCCACAAAGAGAATAAAACGTCAAGTGGGGCGCTTCAAATGGAACGCAATGGGATTAAATCGCAATTACGACACAAACACTGAAACTGGAACGAGCTGATAGTTTGGGGAGTGGGAAGGTATGGGATGTCTCAAAAGATTTGACAATAATTGGCATTAAGTTGAGTATGCTAAGGTTAAATTTGTAAAATGTCAAAAATTCCAGGACAACAAATTGTTAAAAAAAAAAAAAAAAAAAAAAAAAATATTCAGTTGAAAAGCGCATAAATGCTAGACTCTGAAAAATTATAATATTATATCATAAGCTTTAGTGAAACTAAAATTGTAAGGGAATATAAAGCACAATAAATAAATAAATAAATAAATAAATTTGATATCGAAATTTACAACTTACACGCTCGAACAGACTGCGACAGATATTGACGTACAGACTGTAGGTGAAATGATTACGCAGATCCAGCAGACGTGCATCAATGTCATCAACCTTTTCGGTATTATCGATTGAGGCCATATACAGATTGACAAACCAAACCAAACTGTACTGATACATGGGATCAATGTTTGCCAGCTCCACTGTAAATAGTTTCAAACATTTTAATATAATCGTATAGCATACAAATAAGACCTTCTCTTACCTATGGTAAAGAACAGAATCGTAGAATGCTCTGCAATGGGCACATAACTAAGACGTGCCAAATCGATCTGCTTTTCTGTGGCCTCTGTAACAACCTGTTTCTCGCTAATATCATTCGCTAAAGCTTTGGCTGAACTCAAGATCTGCACAGCAGTTTCATCCTCTAATATATTATCGGCCGATGACAGAACCTCCAGTATCTGATCTTCAGTCTCTTTCAACATTCGTTTATTCTCAGCACCCTGTACAATCAGATTGTTTTTCTCAGCCTCTAAATCTGGTCTTTCACGTGCCACCGTTATACCCAGCAATTGATCCTGTAGACCTTGTGTGGTGATCATGAAATTCAATAGGGTGACCTTAACAGCCACTTCGGGTAGATAATGGGGATTTCGAAGTTTGGTTGTCATGTAGAATCTAAAAGAGAAATAAAAGTATATTTATCAATGATATATAGGGTACTAATCATTCTACTCTACCTGAAACTGTGATTGTATTCTATAACTGTATCGCCCAGTTTGATGCACAATGTGCCACCCTGTTTAAAGAGTGTTTTCGTTAACACCGACTCCAATACGGGATCCAATTCCTCGCCAATGTTCTCGAGCAGCACAGGCAATCCAAACTGTATGGCATTCTCCAAGACACGTGTATAATCCGACTGATTCAGACGTATCACACACAGTTTATTCGCTTTCTCATAGTTCTTGATCCATTTGTTTGCTTGACCCTGCGGATCTATCATCAAAGGCCAACGTCGTGCATTTCTATATTAAATACGAGATAATAAAATATAAATATAGAACAGTATTTAGAAAAATCTGTGTAAGTCCAATAACAAAAGAAATATATTTATAAAATAAAATATAAATGCGGCTTTCCATATGGACTAACTCACAGATACAATAGAAACAAGGAAAACGCACTCGACAGACGAATGAAAAACGTATATTATAACAAGGACAACAACAACAACAACAACAACAAAAATGAATGAGTACCCAAAAAAAAAAAAAAAGCGTCGCGACGATGGGAAACAGCAACACATGACAAATTCACACCGAATACAAATTGTTCGTGCGAATGAATGAACATTTTTGTAAATTGAAAACTTGATGAATGAAAAATATTTGATGGAAAAACAAAAGAGCCAATTCCGCAGACCCGCAAGAGCCTTCCTCCCTCCCCTCCTCCCTCCCCTCCACCCCTGCTCCTTGCAATGAAAAATGTCAGCGAATAAATGCGCATACGAACGTAGATAGTATAGCTAGAGATACAGCCAGAGTTACATGCATATATATATAGTATATAGTATAGTCGGTATTTTGCTGGTATGGTATGGTATGGTAGAAGGTCCTGGTCAGAGAGCACAATAGTTGAATGCAGATACGGAAACGATTGCAATTGTAGGCGTGTTGGAATGACTGAACAAAGTTGCGGGGGGGAGGGCAAAGAAAAAAAGATTCCAGTAACGGGTTCAAAACACAAGGGAGCAAGCGTTGAGATAGCGCAATAAAAAAAAAACGGAAGAAAAAAAAAGGAAAACTCGTTCGTACACAATGTAAATGCAGTAAAAGAACACAGAGGGAATCTGTAAAAAAAAACCTTTTCTTTTTCATATTAAAATTCAAATACAACAGTTACAGAATTTCAGCAAATATATTATAACATTAAAGCAGTAAAAACCTTCAACCTTCAGCTGGGTTAAAGCCGCAGATAATACTATTCCCCTAAGGCGATTCTCGTTTGTTTTGGCCCTGCTTCAAATTAACATTATTTAATGAAACATTTATGCAAAGCTACAGCCCCCGAGCCGAACCGAAGCGAACCGAACCGAACCGGACTAGAATGGGGACCGGAATCTGCACCTGCTACCCCACATTAGCAATTTAGCAATCTCTCCATTTCGGCCTGTTCCGGCCCTGAAACGGAGGGTCACCATGTGCGTTGCGTGGCAACGTTGTCTATCCGAAAATTGGCCATATGAATGTTAAGAGCGAAGAAAGTTGAAACCGTTGAAAAACAAAAAAAACAATTTGAAAAGGGTCTAGCGCTGGCATGTGCATGACTAGTAAATACCCTGCATACCTATGGTATATAACTTGGACAGGGCAAGGGAAGACACTTTAATAGAAAGTAAGGGTAAAGCAAGGAATATATGGCAAGTCAACCCCTTCTCCACCTGGCCAAGTATACCCGGCACATACACATATATATGTATGTATATAACTTGGAATTCATTCGTCTTCATGTTTAAATTCACGCAATAAACAAACTACTGTCTGTCTCCAAGCAAATCCCCAACATCACTCATTCGCCTTGTCTGTTCCAAGCGACTATACTATATGTAAAAATTAAACGTAATGTGCCCGGAGCGCACATTAATCAATTGCTTATCCTTTGTGTGCAGGCTGTGCTGCTCACACCTCAGGTATTTTGGGCATGCTCCAAATTACTTTGAACACTTTCGAGGCCGAAACAGGAGCAGGGATAGCAGAAGCAGAGGAAGGAGAAGGAGCTGGCAGGAATTTCCTTTATTAAATCGACATGCGACAAGGTTAGAGTGTGTTCTGTCTCTCTCTCGCTCTCTCTCTCTCTGTGTGTGCGGCATGTGGCATCGCGACGTTCCGCCCTTGATGACTCACGAGTAGAATTCACTATGGAAACTCACCAGATGCGTAATGCTCTCGCCCACATCATGGAAATGCTGCCCAGAGTCGCGGAAGGGAAACGTTTACCTCAGGGTATGGAGCAGGGAAATTTCTACCTTGAGCTAAAGCAACCACCAGGCACATGCGGTACTGCGCTGCGGTCTTCTGACCACATGCGGGCGGACCTCAAACTCAACCTACTCTACTCCTGCTCCTGCTCCTGCTGCTGCTGCACCACCACCTTCGCCTTATCGCGAGCCTAACCTCAAACTCCAACACGAACTACCCCCTCCCAATCCACTGCAGCATCCGGTGCTGTTCTCACACTACGTCGCACTCCAAGCATCGTATCTTTAATTTTCCAAATATGCGTGAATTCTAACATTTTATGTTTTGTAATTAGAAAAAAGAGAGACAGGGAAAGGGAGATATAGAGAGAGCGGAAAGAATGAGGAACGTGAGTTTGATGAGCCGTAATTACCGTGTCGGTTTGTTTAATTGATATCGGGTGCGCCTATAGACAATTATATATTGCTCTATGCACAGCTGATACCCTTTCCCCCCTTGCAAGATTTGCAACGATTTGTGTACTCGAAATACTTAAATGATATGCGAAAGATAAGATTAAAAATAAATCTGAATCTCTGGCTTATAAATAATTCTAGTCGAATCAAATTCATACATTTCTCCTACATCCCAACACTTTATACTCACTTCATCATAATAATATTATAATAATTCTAATCGAATAACCTTCATAGATTTCTCCTACATCTCCTACAACACTTTGTACTCACTTCATCATAATAATATTATAATAAATCTAATCGAATAACCTTCATAGATTTCTCCTACATCTCCTAAAAACACTTTATACTCACTTCATCTTAATAATATTATAATAATTCTAATCGAATAACCTTCATAGATTTCTCCTACATCTCCTACAACACTTTATACTCACTTCATCATAATAATATTATAATAATTCTAATCGAATAACCTTCATAGATTTCTCCTACATCCCAACACTTTATACTCACTTCATCATAATAATATTATAATAATTCTAATCGAATAACCTTCATAGATTTCTCCTACATCCCAACACTTTATACTCACTTCATCATAATAATATTATAATAATTCTAATCGAATAACCTTCATAGATTTCTCCTACATCTTCTACAACACTTTGTACTCATTTCATCATTATAATATTATAATAATTCTAATCGAATAACCTTCATACATTTCTCCTACATCTCCTACAACACTTTGTACTCACTTCATCATAATAATATTATAATAATTCTAATCGAATAACCTTCAGAGATTTCTCCTACATCTCCTACAACACTTTGTACTCACTTCATCATAATAATATTATAATAATTCTAATCGAATAACCTTCATAGATTTCTCCTACATATCCTACAACACTTTGTACTCACTTCATCATAATAATATTATAATAATTCTAATCGAATAACCTTCATAGATTTCTCCTACATCTCCTACAACACTTTGTACTCACTTCATCATAATAATATTATAATAATTCTAATCGAATAACCTTCATAGATTTCTCCTACATATCCTACAACACTTTGTACTCACTTCATCATAATAATATTATAATAATTCTAATCGAATAACCTTCATAGATTTCTCCTACATTCCAACACTTTATACTCACTTCATCATAATAATATTATAATAATTCTAATCGAATAACCTTCATAGATTTCTCCTACATCTCCTACAACACTTTATACTCACTTCATCATAATAATATTATAATAATTCTAATCGAATAACCTTCATAGATTTCTCCTACATCTCCTACAACACTTTGTACTCACTTCATCATAATAATATTATAATAATTCTAATCGAATAACCTTCATAGATTTCTCCTACATCTCCTACAACACTTTATACTCACTTCATCATAATAATATTATAATAATTCTAATCGAATAACCTTCATAGATTTCTCCTACATCTCCTACAACACTTTGTACTCACTTCATCATAATAATATTATAATAATTCTAATCGAATAACCTTCATAGATTTCTCCTACATATCCTACAACACTTTGTACTCACTTCATCATAATAATATTATAATAATTCTAATCGAATAACCTTCATAGATTTCTCCTACATTCCAACACTTTATACTCACTTCATCATAATAATATTATAATAATTCTAATCGAATAACCTTCATAGATTTCTCCTACATCTCCTACAACACTTTATACTCACTTCATCATAATAATATTATAATAATTCTAATCGAATAACCTTCATAGATTTCTCCTACATCTCCTACAACACTTTGTACTCACTTCATCATAATAATATTATAATAATTCTAATCGAATAACCTTCATAGATTTCTCCTACATCTCCTACAACACTTTATACTCACTTCATCATAATAATATTATAATAATTCTAATCGAATAACCTTCATAGATTTCTCCTACATCTCCTACAACACTTTGTACTCACTTCATCATAATAATATTATAATAATTCTAATCGAATAACCTTCATAGATTTCTCCTACATATCCTACAACACTTTTTACTCACTTCATCATAATAATATTATAATAATTCTAATCGAATAACCTTCATAGATTTCTCCTACATCTCCTACAACACTTTATACTCACTTCATCATAATAATATTATAATAATTCTAATCGAATAACCTTCATAGATTTCTCCTACATCTCCTACAACACTTTGTACTCACTTCATCATAATAATATTATAATAATTCAAATCGAATAACCTTCATAGATTTCTCCTACATCTCCTACAACACTTTGTACTCACTTCATCATAATAATATTATAATAATTCTAATCGAATAACCTTCATAGATTTCTCCCACATCTCCTATAACACTTTGTACTCACTTCATCATAATAGCGCTCTCCACAGAGAAGGCATCGGTTGGCAATCCGCAAATGTTCCAGAAACGAATCTCAACCGGTTCACCTAGCACAACGGCCAGCTGAAAGTCGGCAGTACAGACGACACCGTAATTAATGCATTTATCAACCCAATCGCGGATCTGGGAGACACGATAATCAATGGTAAAAGGTCCCAGATAGGAGACCACTCCCGACGAAATGAGTACGTCGCCAGTGACACTCTTGAAGCTCGCCTGCAGCAATCTTGCCGTTTCCAACCAACGTACTCGTTCGCCTCCCAGTCCTGAGATCAAATCCTGAGCACGTTGCAATTTCTTTGTGCAGGCCTCGTGCTCGGACAGCAAAACTCTGAAAAATGTTGGGAAAAGTAGTGTGAGTGATGAAAAAAAAAAAAAAAAACAGATAGATAGATAGGATAGTAAGCTCACCCATATTGTCGCAACTGCTCGTCGAGAACTTTTTGAATAGCCGCCAAATTCGCCTCGACCTTCGCCAATTGTGCCAACTTTTCGTTGAGCAACTTCATCGCCGCATTGTAGGTTGCCTCCGCCTCGGCCAGGGCAATCTTTTTGGGGCCCACAACTTTGGCCACCACATCGTATTTGGAGAGCGCAATTACCCAACGAGACAGACCTTCGCAGGCAGTTGAAGCCATCTTGATCTTCTCCGGATCGAATGCTTCGTTACTGAGAATACGCTGATGCAACTTCTTCATGACCTCCGGTGATATATTATCCTTATCGAAATTGAGCAAACTGTCCAAGAACTTCATGTCGCTAAGCACACGCTTCGAGGGACCCCAATAGTCTTCCACAGTACCCACACCGCTGGGATTGGGCACCTTATCCGGTTTCATTTCCTTCAAAATGCACACAGCTTCCATAACAATACGCACACCGATGGGTGGACTCTTCATGGTCTTGACCACAGATATATCGGCGGTGGTGAGTGTATTAAGTGCCGCCAGGGCACTCTCTAGAATTGGCAATGCTTCACCCAATTTGGCATCACATTCATCTTTGATCTCCTGTGCGACAGCAGCCTGTTCCTTAGCCGCCTGCTCATCCAATTTAACCAGCTCACGCTGCTCGGCGGCCACTTTACTATCTGCCGTAACCTTTGCCACCTGAACCGCAACAATTTCAGAGGCTTCTTTCAACTTTGGCTCCAGTGCCTGCAATTGCTCCTGCATAATGGCCACCTGTTGTGCAGCAATGTCCAGCTGTGATATTCCAGTTAAATAACGATTACGACTTGTCGTTATGGTGCTGCAAAATTTGTGATTGTGAAAATTAATATATCCATCCTTTAGGGCCCCTTTTCACCATATACATACTTTCTCTTACGACTCAGCAGCGATTTAAAGGTCTGTATCAATTCCAGATATGATGTGGGCGTAACATAGTTGAATCGATGCAATTTATTATAGAATTTTATCGACAAATTCTGTGTAGATGTATGGAACTCCATACACATATCGATGGCTGTTTTACGCTCCAATGCGGTTAACTCTTCGTTGGCCAAGAAACGTGTCGATACCGCCAGCAGAGCATCCTCGGGCCATGGCTGGAACCAATCGATCGTACAACAATTTACAATCGATGGGAATTTTCTGATGCGATTACGTAGGGCATCGCCAATGGGCGACATGGCCAGCACAATGTGCAATTGCTCCTTACAGGTCTGTATGAAGAATATAAAAAATATGTTAGTATAACCAATGTGAATCTATTGCAAACTCTCAATCTCAATCATCTCCCACCGTCACAAAGAAGTTAAATAGGGCAACGGGACTGCCATCGGTCTGTATGGCCTTATCGCGCTGTTTATCAATCTGTGCCATCTTCTCGACCACTTCGATTTTCTCCTCATTTGTAAACAGATTGGGTACCTCGCCGGAGTTAAGCAGATTACTGATGTCTTCCAGAAATGACTCGTCTTTGATCTAAAAGTCTTGATAGCATTAGAAAAGTATGCGAGAAAAGGGGAAAACACAACAAGAACAAGAACAACAAGTGGGTAGGGCTACAGTCGAACACCCGACAGTAGGATACCCTTCTCCCAATTTTTAAAATCCATTACAAACGTGTAACCACACTCATAATTTCAATCAGAAATTTTCCACAAATACTTCTACTACATATAGCTTTCTCGCTCACACTCACACAGCGACGCACGTTAAGAGTGACGTCGACGTCGGCGTCAACTACTGAAAGCAGCGCGCAGGCTGCTGCTAGCACTGAAAACGTTGACTTGAATAACTTCTGTGTTATTGGTCCGATCGAATTGTTATTTGGAGAATATGTTCGTATGGCATATAGCTTTATACATACCAAAGCAGAACTTTCTAAGTTTAATAGTTTGCTTAATAATCACAAATTACCGATTTGCGGGGGCGGTGGGCGTGGCATCAAAAATTTAACATAAACTTTATCTGCTTGGGAAATTTAGGAACCTACATACCAAATTTGGTGTCTCTAGCTTTTTTAATAGCTGAGATCCGTTGTCTCAAACAAACAGACGGACAGCCGGACAGACGGACAGACTGGACATGGACGGACGGACGGACATGTCTCAATCGACTTGGCTAGTGATCCTGAGCAAGAATATATATACTTTGTGAGGTCTGCCACGCCTCCTTATGCCTGTTACATACATACATTGCACAAAGTTATAAAAAGTATAAAAAGTGACTCCTATACCAGGCTAATCACTGAGGCAGTGCAGCAAGAGAACTGGGAAAACTATGTAAAATATATATAGTATACTATATTCTATACCTGTGAGTCCGTAAAGAGGAACACGCCATGCATTTCGGATGAACCGATCTTGCGTAACATTAACTTGAGATCCTCATGATATTCATAAGGACCATATGTTCGAGTTATCTCCACCTGGAACAGCTCATAGTCGCATATATGCGAAGCCAAACGAGTTAAGCTCTGGCGCCCGGAGCCGCCGACTCCGATGAGCAGAGCATGACTACGTGGCTGCTTTATGATGCGACATATGCGCGACAAATGTTCGATAGCAAAACGGAAGAGTACCAGATTCATTGGTTTCTTCGACATGTTATTATATTCGACAAGATAGGCCTCCACAACAACGCGCAATTCCTCCAGATCCTGTACCTCAACATAGTTTTTGGTATCCGCTTTTGGATTTGTAAAATCACAATACATTAATTGTCGAAAATCGGATTCCTCCAATTTCTTATCCTTACGAACGAATCGTGCAAATAGACGATTCGGATCGATTTCGAAACAATCTTCAACTGTTCTACATAATTTGCCAAATAACCAAGTACGATCGGCATCCTCAACTAAACGATCTCCATAGACACGCAATACCTCATGCACCCAGAGACGTCGCATCGAATTCATATCCTCGGTTGCCTCCGGCACCGACAACAGAACACCCTGTATGACACGTGAAAAATCACGCAAATTGAAGAGATAATGCGATTTCGTAGGTGTGGGCAATAGATTCAATTTAGCATCATTATATACAGTTAATGTTGCATTAACAATCTCCTCAATGCAAGGATCAAAGTCCTTTGAGAAGCCTCTGTTAATAATATATTGTTAAGAAAAAGAATTAAGCATGCATAATAAATACTATAGATGATCATACAAAACTCACCGCGTATCCAAATGCCATAGAACAATCTTGCCAAATATCGTTGTCATAATATCATCATTGAAATCATCGATCGCGATGACATTGAAGAATCGCTGGAAGCGCGGAGTTACCGTATTACCCGTCGAGGGTGGTCCCATGGCGGTGATCATTTGCAAATCTATCAATTTCATGGGAATAATATTCTTACGATCATACCACATCATGTGATCCAACATCATGCGCAGCAATTCAATGGGCGGCTGAGCGCCATAGTTCTCCTTGAGTGGCATCGATACATCATCCACGAATATCACAAATCGACTATTTAGGGGCGGACCAAAGACACCCTTGCGTCTCTTATCTAGCTTAGACATTATAATATCCTGTGTCTGGTTCGCTGACGTCTGTGCCGAGAAGGAAATCAAGAGTGGCTTAAACATTGTCAAATCCATGCGATTCAACATATAATCGATGATATAGACACTCTTTCCGGTGCCCGTAGGACCCACTAGCATGATGGGTTTACCCTGACGTACCAGCAGATCAAGCACTGCACCAATACGCACACTTTCATTGGTCTGTATGATGATCTGATTGACTGGTATATCACGTGGTAGCGGCGGTGCAGAATTCACATCATCCTGCCATGGTTTCCATTTTCCCTTGCCCTCCTTGATGTAGCGATAATCAAAGACCGATCCCTGTTTGGGTATGGGGAATATGAAGGGTTTGGGTAATGCATCCACATAGAGATCCTCGGTTACGCCATACAATTCATATAAATTTTCCGGAAAAGTTTTCTCCATTAGTGCGCGAAAAACAATATTGAATTTATCTCGACTCTCCGCAGCCAGGGAACCGCCCAATGACCAAATCGCTGAGAATAGGAAAATCCCCTCGACTTGGGCACGAAAATCTAAATCGGATATGTTTGCCACATATTTCTCATCGCGAAAATCACTAAGATAACATTCGAAAAAGTTCATTAGACTGACCATTAGATTGGTATCCGAAGTGGGGGCAATTTCACGGAGACCCTTTCGTACAATGTAGAGAAGTATGGGACAGAAACGTTGTATCAACATGGAGATATGATTTTTGCTAATAATGTGAAATGCAGCAGGTAATGTATTCTTCCACGATGTTACTAACGGTTCCCAGCCCAATGAGCTGGGCTCCAAATAGATCATGCCACAACGTGATACTGTTGCCGGTGAGGCAACCTCCAGATCCATAGGCTCAAATACCAAATTAGTTGTATTCGAGAGCTGAATAATTTCACCCGACATCAGACACAGTTTCTTATTGTCATCCAATACAGTGTTCATGTTCTCAATCCATATGGCATCCACTGGTCCATCAAAGATCAACCATTTGCGATCGGGTGAATCGGAGACGGCAAATATGCGATAATTAACTGCCAGAATGCCATCGCTCCACTCGTGAGAGACTGCATCGAATTGTCCATACAACTGACCCATGGTTATCGCTTTGGGATTGATCACCGTATAGATGGCACGATTCTCAGAGCCATCCTTTTTCTCCATACACTCGAGAGTATCTGCTAGGATGTGATAAGTTGTCGTCTTACCACCAAATGGATAACCCACAAGCATAAGACCATGTCGCACCACAATCATCTCGTAGAGCTGTGAACATAATTGAAGAGTAACAAGTCGGAAAAACTAAGAATTTCTAAAATTTCGAAAAGTTACATATTATCCATTTTACTACTTTTTAAATGGAGAATTACTCAGGTTGTTAAAACATGAACAAAATGTCATTCCGCGTGAAATTCGTATGATTTTTAAGAAAGTTACGATCGATGTAATTCGGGGTACCAGGCCTGTTGAGTGTGTGACATGTCTAATTTTTGAACCACTTCGACATGATTTTTGGCCCAAAATTAAGTATCGTTTAAAATCGATTTAAACAATTGTTTAGTACTAATTTTGACCTCCGCAATCGATTAAAATCAAAAATTCGCGATTTAAAATTTTGAAAAAAAAATTTTGTTGAAATATTACAGGGGGGACCATTGTCTAAATTTCCAAGATATCGAAAAATTTCAAAATATCCATTTTACTAATTTTTGAATGGAGAATCACTCAGGTTGTTAAAACATGAACAAAATGTCATTCCGCGAGAAAATCGTATGAGTTTTAAGAAAGTTACGATCGATGTAAGTCGGGGTACCAGGCCTGTTGAGTATGTGACATGTCTAATTTTTGAACCACTTCGACATGATTTTTGGCCCAAAATTAAGTATCGTTTAAAATCGATTTAAACAATTGTTTAGTACTAATTTTGACCTCCGCAATCGATTAAAATCATAAATTCGCGATTTAAAATTTTGAAAAAAAAATTTTGTTGAAATATTACAGGGGGGACCATTGTCTAAATTTCCAAGATATCGAAAAATTTCAAAATATCCATTTTACTAATTTTTGAATGGAGAATCACTCAGCTTGTTAAAACGAGAACAAAATGTCATTCCGCGTGAAATTCGTATGAGTTTTAAGAAAGTTACGATCGATGTAAGTCGGGGTACCAGGCCTGTTGACATGTCTAATTTTTGAACCACTTCGACATGATTTTTGGGCCAAAATTAAGTATCGTTTAAAATCGATTTAAACAATTGTTAAGTACTAATTTTGACCTCCGCAATCGATTAAAATCAAAAATTTGCGATTTAAAGTTTTGAAAAAAACAATTTTGTTGAAATATTACAGGGGGGACCATTGTCTAAATTTCCAAGATCTCGAAAAATTTCAAAATATCCATTTTGCGTTTTTTTTTAATAGAGAATCACTCAGGTTGTTAAAACATGAACAAAATGTCATTCCGCGTGAAATTCGTATGATTTTTAAGAAAGTTACGATCGGTGTAAACAATTTCAATATGATATTTTACGAGTATGCTATTTATTTTAAAAAAGACATGGTCTAATAGGTTTGTCGGAGCAGGCAGAAGGAGACATCTGCGACCCCATAAAGTAAATACAAGTATACATATACGGACAGACAGACAGACATGGCTCAATCGACTAGGCTAGTGATCCTGAGCAAGAATATATATACATTTTCGGGGGTCTACCACGCCTCCTTATGCTTCTTATATACATTAGCACAAAGTTAGTATTAGGTAGTATATATATATATTAGTATACAAAGAGTAAATAGATCAGTTGGAACATGTCGGTTGCACTCACCTGTTGCACCTTCTCCAGGACAAATGGAGTACACTGTTTGTTAAGCTTTTCACAGGCCAACTCAGCGCACGCATTGAAGACAACATAGTCAGACTCGGGGAGCACTACGCCCGGGAAGAGATCCGAAGTGATGCCCTGGAACAGTGGGATATCTTGATTCAAGAATTTGGGTAAGTTGACATCCTTGATGGAGCGCAGCACAAGAATATCCTCATTCTCATCGCGATAACGCAACTTAAGAGCACCCGCCGCCTTCAGTACAGATTTCACAGCTCGCATTCCGTAATCATAATGACACTGGGTACTCAACTGTTCCGAGCAGAGGCGATAGGTGGCCACAATCTTGACCGACAGTGGCTTGGCTCTCAGGAAGCCATAGGAGTACAATTCAATTTCTGATATTAAACCATAATCCGGTACCATCATAGCCACCGAACGGAATAGAGCCTGTCGAGGAGGTAAGAAAATAAAGTCCATTGATTTTATTCTGGTATCGGGGAATCGTACTCACCTTTAGATTATCTGGCAACTCAGAGCGACCTGCATAGCCAGGATTCATGGTAATAAAGACTGCACACGTAGGATCCAGTGTCAGGGTAGTTCCCTCAAAGATTAGAGTGGGCGATCCAGAGTTGATGCCGCGTTGTATGGTCAAAATCTGTTGGGCCACCACAGAGAGCACCTCAAGATCAATGCGATTGAACTCATCGAAGCATGACCAGGCACCGCAAGATGCCAGACCCTTAAAGAACTTGCCCAGGGCCAGATAATCCAAGCCATCGGAACAATTGAATACGACACACTGTTTGGCCACAGCTTTGGCCAGATCTTTGGTGGTCTCCGTTTTACCTGTACCGGCTGGACCCTCGGGTGCGCCACCCAAATGCAAATTCAAGGCCGCAAAGAGAGTGCGATAACAACGATCCGTCAGGGGAGTGACAACCAGACGTGGCGTATTACCCAAGTACTCATAGCCATATGGTAGGGAGCAATTGATCATTCGCGTATCCAGATTGTTATCCTCCCAATAGTAACGCAATTGGCACAACCATTGGAAGTCCTGCAATTCCGAGACTTGCTTCTGTACAATCTCTCCCAATACATCACGTGCATGTACATCCAGCACAACCAACGCGCCCAAAGTAATACGATTCTGTAAGTTAAGATCACCACGTACAAGATCGACAATCCCATTGATTTGTTTGATACACTTTTGTAGATATTTCGCCAGGTTCTCTACGGGCTCTTCGCTGACAAAACATTCGGTTATCTCCAGAGTCCAGTAGGTCAACGAAATCGATTGCACAGACTGACCCGGCCAACTTAAGACCCACAAATTACGATTCATTTTCACATAGCTATAGAATGCTTCAGAGATCTTCTGATGCAAACTCTTTTTCATATCAATTTCCAGTTCCAACAACCATTTCTCAACCTGACCACGTGCCTTGGCCGTTGAAATGACATCCGACAATATGACAACCTCCTTTTCGGATGAACGCATTGCTGTCACTTCGAGTTCCTCGGTGAAGGTCAACGAACCAATGCCCTCGAAACATTTCTTAAGATGTGGCTGTACGCGTGTGGGATCCTTTGTCTCCGACAATATCTCGAGCAGTTCATCATTGGACAGAAAGAAGAAACGCGGGAAATACAAACGTTTCTTCTCCAAATACGCATTCAATCCCTTCTGGATAACCTCGAGCAGTAAATATGATTTCTTTAGTTTCTCATTCATCTTATCGATTTGCACAACGACCATGACACGTGGATCGCTTGCCACCTGTTTCATCAGTTCCTTCCAGATCTGCAAATGAAATTCGAATACGTAGCAAGTGATATATACAGTTATATTTATGGGCCACCCACCTTATCTACAGCACTAAAGCGACGACCCTCCTCGGGCATTTGCTGCTGTATATCGGGACTACTGAAAATCGGTTCCAAATACATCCAGGTAGACTGGACACGCAACCATTCATCCAGTATTTCCTGCAGTAGCATAAGCTTTGCCTCCCACTTGCTGCAATTGCATTGAGCGTGAATGAAATGAGTGTATTCGAAAAACATTTATGATTTGCAAGTGCACTCACAGTATTTCCGCCTCGAAGGGCTTTATATAGGGTGAACTCTTCATTGTCTGCGTCTTAATAATTTGATCATCCAGCAATATTTGAATGTCATCCACAGCCGACAGTTTGAATGTACCAGAATCTCTGTGGGGGAGAGCAATAAAGATAATGATAGATCGAAAGGATCGGCTTCTGATATGCGTACCTGTATGGAGATATATTAAACTCAATACCCTCCCATTCTCCAGCCATTTTAATCATGGCCTTCTCAAGATTATTCTCCTTAGTTGCGCTCTCCGAGATAGCCTCGAATTTGGGCACATATTCATCGAGCTGATATTCAATAATCTTCGATAATGTCAGCTCCGGCGACACCTTAATGGGGAATCCAATAATTTCGGAAACTTGCTCCCAATGGCGTGCCTTCATGCCCGGATTACCCAGGGTATTAATAATCGGCATATGTCCACGGAATAACTCCATTTGTTCCTTCACATCGAGTATCAGCTGCATTGTCTGCGGATGATCACCCATTTGTTTCTCCAGCTTCTGAATGACGCGATAGAAGTTTGAAACATCACCGTCAATTTCATCCGGATCAAATTTTCCAACTTGTGAGTACATCCACAGATCCCATTTGTCCATGAAATCTTGTCCGGCATCAAAGAGATTCTTGTATGGTTTAAGCTGATCGTGTGTCTTCTTGCGCACAGGATATTGAGAGAGATCCCAACCAAAAGCGGTTTCCTCCTCATTAATCTGATCGATAGTCTCCATGGCGGTCACAAGGCGCGCATCCAAGACACCGGCACGTTTCTTATATTTCGATAACTGTTTGATATCACCCCACGTATCATAGGTCTGCACCTGATCGTAATATCCCTGCAATTCGCGACGGAACAATTCGATGCGCTTCTTGAGCAGCTCCTGGTACTCGATCACCTTTTCAGCGATAATCACACGATGCTGATCAAATATGGAAGCCAATTTAAGATACCATTGGAAGGCATTGCTATTGTTCTTTATCTCCAATGGGGAATAGCTTGTGTGATCCATTAGCCAAAGGATTTCATTCATGTTGACCTTCAGACGTGCCTCCATTTCCGGCACTAAATTCTCCTCGGCATGCACCACATATGCCTTTAGTTCCATCAGTTGTGCCGTATCTTTGGGTATCGTAAGTGCCTTCTTTGCTATCATATCATACTCCTTACTCAATCGCGATATTCTTCCCTGCTGATCAACGACCATCCGTGCCAAAAGATCATTTTGCAGCTGTCTAGCCAATTGTTCCATGTGATCGATGAATTTCTCACGATGAAACTCAAATAGACCCATCCGTATAACACCCCAGACTTCCCTGGCAATGCGATCTTCCTTCACCCGATACTCATAGACCATATCAATGTATTGCTCGAATGTGGCATCGCCCTCCATGAAACGATTAACACGTTCCGAATCGATTCCATTGATTAGATCAATAAAATTATCAAAATCTTGCAGACGCAACTCGGGACCAATGCGCTGATCCTCGAGCAATTGGCAAATTCTATTCTTCTGTTCAGCCACAATACTTTCCGGCACTGTAGGTGTTAGATAGTATTTCTTTGAGATCTTAAGATCCGTATACAGTCTATTTTCGATACGTGGCATTGACTGTACACTAATCACAATCGAATCAATCACACGCAATAATTCAGTTTGAAATTTCGAAAAGCTCGGATTGAAAGCGATGGTATCTTCGTCGGCCAGCAATATTGAGATCTCAAAGCCTGGATTTGTATGCTACAAATAAAAAAAAAAGAATTAATATCAGAAATATTTCGTTAGAATCAATCTATAGCATTACCCCATAATCGCAAACAAAATTGGTGAAAGCCTTCAGACTACGTATACAAATATCTTCCAGTTGTTGGGTCATCAAGGCGGCAACACAATTGAAGAATCTCTTTACCAGAGTCATGTGTCTTATATCGGGCAATTGATTACGTTTACTCGCCCGCAGCAATGTCGTATGAATCTCACCATACCACATCTCCTCCAGCATGCTCTTGCCCGCATCTATGTGACCACAGCACATGTACTGGAAAAATGAAGCAAAGAAACTCTCAGGGAAGAAAACTTTAAGATATTCAAAACTTTAGAAAATACATACAACAAAATTGAACAAAACAAAGGGCGACTCCTCCTTCTTTAACTCCTCGATATCGACCAGGGTCTTGAAGGCATACTTCATGCTCCAAACCTCCAGTATGCTGGCGACACTTCGATGAATGCAGAAAAGTGTCGTCGTCAAACGATTACGATGCTCGTCGTAGCTGGGAAGAGAGAATTGAAATTGAGTTAGAATAGAGGGAATAGAGGGAATAGAGGGGAAAGTAGTTGATGTGTTTGCCATGCAAATTATCTCGATGCGAAAACTTTTCACTTGAGCTATTTTAATGCGGCCCATTAGGCAGCATTGTGCATGGATCCAGAACCGCCCAGAACACGCCCTAAACTTGGCCTACTTTTAATGATGCTTTAAGACTATAAATTAGAGAGTGCTACTACCTCCTCCTGCCCAATATGCCAGATGAACCACTTAGGGTGTGTAGGGAGTAGGGAAGATTCAAAAGAAAACTTTTAGCATCTATGATTTTTGAAATCTAAAGTGTACATCAACAAGCCAAGGACTTTGACTCAACTCAAGACGAACATCGAACGAGAAATAGCGGCGATACCTAAAGCTACGCACGAGAAAGTGATGAAAATTGATGAAAAAGAGCAAATTTTGTCATCAGGGAAAAAGCCGAGCACTTGAGCCAAATAATATTTTAAATGTTAATAATATTAATCTCCATGAATTAAAATAAATGCCTGTGCAAAAAAATAACAAATTGTCTTTTCCTTAACAATTTTATTTACGAATCAAACGGGTCACATGTAGATGGCCCACCCTGTATATGCCACGCCCAGCGCACTACGCCCTCTTCTTGCTACTCAGTGTCAGAGGCAAGTTCAATTCATTTTTAAGCACATCCTTTTACAACTTGGATGTGTGTATATATATATATCTCGCCCCGTAGTGTTGCTCATCAAATGTCAAACCAATACACAGGAGGATTTAACTTTCAGCCTGCTTCTCCACTTCAGCCTCATCCTTCTCCTACCTCTCCCTCTCTCTCTCTCTCTCTCTCTCTACATGCTGCTCCTGCTGCTTTTCCATTTCCGCTGTAGCGTCGCCATTGTAGTTGGCAAAGTGCGGTTAAAAAGTTTTCGGCACGACGCAAAGCGATTTCTCGCGTTCCCCAAGAGTTGCCTGCTTAATAATGTCGACGTTACAGTACCTTCTCTCTCTCTCTCTCACACACTCTCTCTGCCCCATCTCCCTCATCAGAACTTCAGATATGCGTATTGTCAAGTTATTTTATAAGATTTCGCGCACTGACGACTTTCATTTCAATTGGTTTGCTTTATAAGAAAAATACAATAGCAGCCACACACACACACATGAAGTTTGTTGTGTGTGTGTGTGGGGGTGTAATTGCATGTCAATTGCACGCCCCAAGGCCCTGTCTGGTTGGCAACTTTCTAACGACTTTTGTCTCCCCAATTTAACACTTCTTTGCAAGTTTAATTTAAGAAAGAATTTATATGATAAAACTTATGACTTACCGATAACGAAAATGATTCATTAGTCCATTGATCTCATCTCGTTCTGCTGTAGCAAATTTGGCCGGAACACCCTCCTCGGTGAGACGATCGAGAGATGTGTGACGCAACACAAAATCCACCACAGCCTTCTTCATGGCAAAAACATAATCCGAACGTACTTCAGCTATATTCTCGACCAGAGCTGATTCCCATTTCTTTAGCAGGGGCGGTACCAGATTAATTATTCTAAAAAAAAAAAATAGGAAACAATAGAAGATTGCCCGACTTATAAGTTCTCAAAGTATTTACATCTTTAGGGTCTTCTTGCTGATGGTCGAGACATGTATGGTATCTATGCCATGTTTGATATAGTAATAATAGCGTAGAACTTCACGCTCGTTTTGATCGGGAAAATTTTTATCAGTTTCCGTATCCTTCTTATGCACTTCTTCTTCATCTATAGAGAGTATAAGTTCGACGAGCTTGCGACGAAAGTGTTCTCGCTCCTTCCGCATGAGCATATAATTCGATGTGGATTTCGGCTTGGAACCATCGGAATGTCTTTCGGCGGTTGTGTGGCGACCTCGACCCTTGGTACAGGTCAAACTCTCGGGTAAATCGGATAGTGTTTGACCATCAAAGAGACGACTTGCGCATTCTGGCATATTTAGTTCGTACCACAAGCGACGTGATTTATAATCTGCATTCGCTTTCGATTGCAAAATACTCTGTAAGACATCCGGTTTGGGCCGCGTATAGAGCATTTTGTTCTTGGCGCATATGCGTCGAGAGCCACATACTGATGTAAAGCTGGGTATTTGTCTATTCGGGTTGTTTTTATCCATATTTATCTCTTTTGGTGTCGCGTTGTTGATTTCAAATTTCGCGCGCACACAATCAACCGCCGCTATGGTGGTAGCACTTTTTTTCAAAATATATCGAAAATATAATAATTTCAGTGGTGTTTTCGATTCATCGAAAGCAACGCACTCAAATGTGTCATATCGATACAAATGTAAAAGGCCAGTCGATACATGTGTATTGTAAATATACTAAAAAATACCAAATCTCATGAAAATTAAAAATAAATACGGGAAACAAGTATTGCACAAGCATTGTTATTTCAAAGATTTATAACTTACGTTAATTGTTATTATTTAATTAAGCACTGTAGCGCTTTAAGTGTTATAAGTTCAAATCCACAACCGGTGTCTAAACATATTGACGAGTTGAAAACGAATGCGGATAACACACCATTGATATATTAAAATTGATTAAACAATCCCCCCAACACGCTTCAACAAATATTCACGTTGCCCCTGACAGCTGGCGGGCAGTAGGCACAACAAGTACAAACCGGCAAATCCTAATTTTTTTACTTCAAACACATTTTAGTTTAAAATTTTCTTGAAAATTCTCGACAAAAATGTTGCTCCATAAAATATTTGCGCGCACGATTCACACCTCGAGGCACTTGCTCACAACCGGCGCCGGTCTCCAAAAGAGCGCTCTAGCGGCGCTACGCAAGAAGACCGGCTACACATTTGCCAACTGCAAGAAGGCCCTCGAGTTGCATAACAACGATGTCAACGAGGTGAGAAAGAGAGAGAGAGAGAAATAAACAAACATCCTTTCATGATTCTTATTCGATTTTGCAGGCAGAAAAATGGTTGCATCAACAGGCGCAATCTTTGGGCTGGTCAAAGGCCACCAAGCTGGCCGATCGTGTGACCGCACAAGGTCTCGTTGGCGTACTGGTGAATGGTAACCGTGGAGCCATGGTCGAGCTAAACTGTGAGACGGATTTTGTAGCTCGCAACGACACCTTCAAGCGGTTCGTGGATTACGTCTCGCGCATTGTTCTTCACTATACCGATCAGACCGAGTTCGATGGCGATCTGTGGAAGGTGAGTAATGCTCCAGCATATTGATTAGCTTCTTGACTTAATCCGTTTACCGCTTTTAGCTTGGATTCGAAGCCGAAGCATTGAAGAACTTACTAACCCCACAAGGCGACACATTGGCCGATAATTTGGCTCTTCTCATTGGCGCCGTCGGGGAAAATGCCAGCATTCGGAGGGCGCTTTGCTTCAAGGTGAACAACGATTTGCGGCTTGCTGGCTATGCTCACCCGGCACCCACCAATGTCAGCACCACCCAGAATATTACTCAAGTCGGCAAATACGGTGCCATTGTCGCATTCCGTTCGACACAAGAACTCGATGATCCAGAATTCCATAAAGGCCTTTGCCAGCAAATTGTTGGCATGAAACCTCTGAAGATTGGTGAATACGATAAAGATGTGCCGGCAGAGAATAAGGATGATGAGACCTGCCTCATACATCAAGAGTATCTGCTTGATGCGGATAAAACGGTGGGAGAACTGCTCAAGGAGCAGGGTGTCAGTGTCATAGACTATCATCGATTCGAGTGCGGTGAACCAACCAAACATGATCTGAGAGAGCTCATCCAAAACCAGCAGGCGAATAGCAATTGAAAGAACTGCAGAAGCAGTTAACATCGGTCTGACTTTAGCTAAGCCAAATTTGTTGTATATATAGATATTCTCGCAAAAGAATAAAAAACTATATAGAATGAAAGACGAGAGTACCATGCCTCCAGGTGACTTTTCAATTGCATGCGCCGCGCGCTCACGCTTTTTGGGGGTAGAACACAAGTCAGTCTGCATAAGCAGGAAGCACGCTTGAGAGCCTCCCGCTATCGGTGCCAAAACGTTCGTTATAGAGACGAGTGGGGGGAAGGGTCTTTGTTCCACTGCCGGTGATTACCCGCACGTCAGATATGCGGAAACGTTGCTTGTCAGCGTAACAGAACCTGCAGCATAATGTGCAACGTGGAGAGTGACCCTTCGGTTTTGGACTGCCAGTAGGAAATGCTGTCCAGTTGGGTCAACATACCGAAAACGATATGCAAATTTACTTGTTAGTCACTTTTTAGAGACGTATGTAAAAGGTTTACTAATACGTGTAAAGCTTAAGGGTCACTTATTTTTTTTTAATTATAAATAATTAATTATATTATTAAAATTATTATATTATTAAAATTAAGTACCTGATTAACAAATCAGTTATAAGAAAAGTTTCTGTTGCGATCTACAAAAGATTCATAATAATAAAAAAATCTTCAACAAAGTAAGCTATGATATTTTAATACTTGAAATATAATAACTTCAGAGCATTTTCCCTTTAGTTTGTCTACGACTAGCGAAGTGGTCAGCAAAGTATTTGAAAAATTCAGTAAAATGGACTTTTTGGATCTTGATTCATTTCGTTCCAGATATAGCGATATAACTGTAACTGCGTTACCTCCTAAACGACAGAAGTTGGACACAGATCAATTGCCACAAAAGTGCGAAAACGTAGTGGAGCGTACGGCCCAAAGAGCTGAAGCTGAGGTGCCACCGCATGTGCAAATCATGCCCATGTGCCCGTCCTCCTCCTCCTCCTCCTCCTCTGCCGCACCGTCAGGCCGTCAGTATTCACAGCAGCAGCAAGAGCAGCACAACAGACTGCAGCATCAGCAACTGGAGGCTGCGGCTTACGCCAATGAGTACAAACAGGTGCTGGCTAAGTTGGAGTACGCCAAGTATATGCAGGCTCAGCTGCAGCTAATATCCATGTCAAATGAACAACTATGCCCGAATAACTTTGGTAGGTGCTAATGTTGCGTCACATGACACTCGCCGTTATTTCCTACTACTTCCTTTTTAGAGTCCAACGATTCGTTCAACATCGACGAGACATATACCAATCTGCTGGGGGTCATTGCCGAGATGCAAATCAAACTTGGTCCAACTGCGATTGGTTTGCGTGCGCCCAAGGAGCGTCTGCTGCGTGACATTGCACAAGCGCGTGTCCTGGTGCGCGAGTGCATCCTGTCCCTGATGCGTGATCAGGAACAGGAGCATCAGTAACTGTCCGATGAGTGACGTCAACAAGTGACGTAGTCAATGCTTGGTCGCATTTGTCTACCACAATAAAACAAAAACAAAAGAAATGTGTTTAATGTTTTCCAAGAACGTGCATACACATATACATACATACATACGTATACAAGTGTGTACCTTCACACTCGCACCTGTGTATTATTGTATGCACACACTGGTGGTTAACACTCCATTGCTAACAATAACAAAAAAAAAGGTATGTACATGTATGTATGTATGTATGTACGCCCAAAAGGGTCACAAAACTTACCGACGCAGCCGCTGCCGAAGTCGTCGTCGTCGCTGCTGCTGCTGCGGCTGCCGAAGCCACGCTTGCCTTGACATGCGACCGAGCCGCGCTTCAATTGAAGTCATCAGCCTGGGGGACGTTCAGTCGTATGCCGACTTTTCACGGGTTAAGCCAAACTTTTGTGCACGCTCAACATTTTACGCTCACGCAGTGCCAATTGTTGATATTTTTCTTAACAGCTGCCTGCCTCTCTGCTTCCGTTTATAATTCGGGTTAATTTGTTTGGAAAGTGCGCAATAGAGGAGCTCTTATTTCCGCTGCACAATTTTCGCAAGAAATAATAAATTACGCAAAAACTAGCAGCAGCAGCAGCGGCAGCAGCAAAAACAAAGCAACGTTCGCTAATTACGGCACACGATCTGATCTGCCGGCTGCTTAACAGCTCTCAATTTGTGCGCCTCTCTCGCTCACTCGCTCGGAGTGTTTATTTCTCTAACGGTGAATTTGCGAAAACTACAAAAGCGAATAAGGAAAGCAGAGGGGGAACAATTGCCAACACCCGATAAAGAGAGAGAGGCAGCATTTGCGTTTGCGTTCGAATTGTTGACAGAAACAACAAAAGGAGTGCGAAAAAATTAAAATAGTTCAATTTGTTGCTCTTGCCTGTAATTGAAGAGCGGCGCAGCCGGCATGACACTAAATAACAACAACAAAAACAACTGAAAACAGACGTAAAGCCGTAAAAAAAGTTAGCTGCATTTCGCTGTGCTTTTTTTTCTTTTTGCATGACAACAACAACAACAACAACAGAGACGTAGACAGCGAATTAGTTCAAATAAAATGCCGCCGTTTAATTTCATTAAGCAGGTGAGTGCGAAAATAAACATTAAAACGATTATTTATTGCAAGTGTAAACCATGCTATTAAATCAAAGTGACTGTACAAACAAAAGTGTCAACATGTAAACATACATTAATACATATGTATGTATGCATGTGTCTAATACATACTGTGTATCCAGTACATAAACTCTGCAAGTGTTTACATATGATTTGAAGTTTTTGGTTAATTAGAGCAACACTTTTACATCACTTATTCCTCTTTGTATTTTGAGAATGCAATGACAGCATGTAAGAGAGAAAAAGTGCTAGAAATGTGTAATTAAATTCGTGCGTTTACTTTCCAAACGTGAGCGCAGGAAAATTGTTTATTGTAGATCACGACCTACACACGCAAATACGTACATACATACATGTGTGTGTGTAGGCATACTATCTCTCTCTCTTTTACTCTCTTTGAATTACTGACGCTTCGCTGACTTATGATAGCTAGACTTAGGAAAAGTCAAATAAAATATCATTTATTTAAATAAACTATTCTTAATTTCCAACTTGAAATTAATGAATAATACAATTATATCAAAAACGTATTTACTCTAAAATTTACTATTGATTTTATCTGACTGTTATGTGAATTTCCCCCGAGAGAGATAAAATATCAATCTATTAAAAATTCAATTGATTGTTAAAGACACACTTGACTCACGAGTGACTCTATGTAGAAGAAGCAGTTATTACGTTGTATCATTGATAGTTTTTAAATTGAAACTCCATGATTAACTACTACTGCCTGCTCCACATATCGGGGAATCGTATTTAACAAGCAGAAACAACAAACGTGTCTAATTAGCCAGACAATATGAGAAATGGAAATGAAATCAAAACGCCTCGAAAGCTGAACACCAATTTGAATACTCCGCTCGGTCTCGAATGGAAGCCGAAACACGAAAATAAACTTTATCTGAAACGGGAAAGAAACACAGCTGGAAATGGAAACGCGGAGACGCGGTTCTTGTAATTATGCGTGTCTGCTGCTGTTCGGTTGCTTATAGATGATGCTTAGAGATAGCTTCCGGTGATTAAACATCAAAATAAGAACGAAAAAACAAAAAAAAAGAGAAGAAGAAATGAACAAGCATTAAGGTGGGAACAATTTCTACGGGGTACCCAAAAGACATTGTTGTGCTGGCGACGGGAGCTTTCTAATTCTACAAATTTCGTAGACAGACCCAGATGGTCGGCGGCGATTGTAGATCTGTTTGCTGCTCCGTTACCGTTCGCTCTCTGGCCCGATGCAAATGGTCAGCACAACAACGGGTTGTGTTTTAGAGTCTGGTCCGGGGGATGTGATCATATTTTGGGGCCTGGTCTAATGAATTTCCAAGCCCATTAAAGCAACATTTTGTTTAATTTGGAGGGTTTTTCTTTTCGAGGCCGTGTGATAATTAAGATGAATGACCCCACGGCGAGAAGAGACTAACTGACGGACAGCTGGCCTGCTCTCCCGAGGCTTTTGTTGGAAAGTTATTGCACCATAACATAAGTTCACTCCCAATGCTCAGAGTTGGAATCGGAGTCGGATTCGGACTCGGACGCTGACTTGGCAAGTGAATGGGATGGGATGGGGGATGGTTTATCTCTTGCTCGACGCGCCTGAACTGTGCGCCCATATATTTGCATTTTTTTTACGTACCTGGCCGGGTTAATTGCATGTTAAATAACTGTTAAATAACGGTGCACTGTACTTGGTAGGTAGTATACCTATGTATTATATCTACATATGTATCTGCAGCTGCTGTCGGTTGTTGTTATGGTTTAACTCGAGCCCAATTGTTGTTCAACTTCTTGTGCAATTGTAGGTTCGTGTCCGCTTTCCTTCTCGCCGAGCACCCACTGTAAAATAATGCTGAAATTATTTTGAACTTTGTCTTGTCTCCGGCACCCACATCCAAAATGTTTTGTTTTTTTTTTTTGTCGGCGTGGGAAGAGACAGACAACGGAGGCAGCCTCCGCATCTTGTCTGCAGGTTTTGTCAGACTTTCGATACGCTTCGCAATTACGAATCGCAGTCAAGAGATCCTAACGGTAGCAGATCACTAAAATGCAACAAATCAATACGAAACCAATCCACAAAATTGATCTTTCCTATGTTGGGATCACCTTTCGAAATTTCATTGATTTATGATGATACCAACGTTTTCATTACTAATTAACAATTAGAAATGCTTAACTAAAGTGCATCTTCAGCACAATAAAGTAAATATATTTTTATATCATGAATTTCCACAACCGTTATCATTGTTTATTGCTCTGGCACCTTGCTCAGCTGCAAGTTGAATAAATATCTGCGATTCTTACGAATTCCTAATGCTCTTCTTGAGGAAAAATACTAAGATTTCCCACACAACCCATCTTTTAGTACTTTCAATTTCTTTAGGATATTTAAAATAATAAATCTTTTAATTTTAGCTACATTAAATGTGTAAAATTTCCTTGAAAATTTAAAATGTAAAAAATTCCAGGACAACAAATTGTTAAAAAAAAAATATGAAAATATTCAGTTGAAAAGCGCATAAATGCTAGACTCTGAAAAATTATAATATTATATAAGTAAGCTTTAGTGAAACTAAAATAAATTTTAAGGGAATATAAAGCACAATAAATAATAATAATAAATGTGTAAAATTTTCAATCCACTTGTCTGTCGATTGACTTATTACCAACCTGATGACTTATTCTGCATTGCCTCAACTTGGACAGAGAACAGAACGCATTTCCATTTGTGATAGAAACAGCTAGTCATCATTGCGTGGTCTGGTCAGGTCTTGTCTGGGACTGGCCCGATCGGGTCTAGTCAGGCAATTAACGTTGACTCCGAATCGGAATCGAAGTCCGAGTTGGTGTTTGTGTGGAGTGTGGATTGCGGCATGTTTGCCATAGTTTGGCCATCTCAAGATGAGTTTTCCAGCTTCGTTGTTGTTGTTGTTGTTTTTGTTGCCTGGCTAATGAAAAGCCAACGGAGAGCAGCGCAAAACAGATCGACACAATCACCGCTAGCGGGCCACAGCAGATGGAATACTAAGTAAAAAAAAAAAAAAAAAAAAAAAAGAAATATCTTTAAGCGGTACATTGTTGCTCATGCCCCCGATTTACCCAGCTCTTCAGCTTCCCTCAGTTGCATTAAATGCTCTGTGCTCCCCTGGCATTGTTAAAACTTTACGTAAATGTCGTTAATGGTTGTTTGTCTTAAGGTGAAACAAAATCAAAAAAAAAAAAAAAATGAGTAAAACTGCAAAAAAGTGTAGAAAGAAACCAAAGCAAACAATGAAAATTGTTGCAGTTGAAAAATGGTAAAAAAACAAAAGAAAAAGTCAATTGTTTGGCCATTTGTTTTGTTGTATTGTGACGTGTGTAATTACCATAAATTGTAAATTACATTTTCCATCAGTTTTCTGTATGCTAAAAGTCGCACATTTCCAATGTGGCAAATGCTTTCCATTTTACATTTTACAATTTTTACCATTTGCTTTCATTTTTTTTGTTCACGCCTCAAACTCAACGGTTGATTGAACTTGTCAGAGTCGTCGCAGTTGAAGTTGGAGTTGGAGTTGGAGTCGGTGCTTGGAGAGTTGGAGATCTCTTTGGAAATGTTGCACCAGGGAAAAACACTGTGCTGTATGTAAGTTGAGCCGGAGCTGATGTTGGAAAGGCAACGCTTTTGTTGCACTTGGCGGGGGCAACCTTCGAGCGACGTTAACAACCCCGAGTTACAGATACAGATACTTTACTACCTTAAGATACATACTTAGGCCCATTAGCGTCTTGCACGCTCCACACACACACACACACACACACAAACAAAGCTAAAGAGCCTCTGCACAAAGGCGATTACCAACATTTTAACTTAATTGCGCTCAAAACAAAACATAAAATTGTTAAACAAATCATAAGCAAAAGTTCGCTAACATTTGAGATGGTAAAAGAGAAAGATTGGAAGTGAGGACTAGCTGGCTGGCAGAGAAGGTTTCCCATTGGCGACTGTTAATGATTATGACAAATCGAAGTCTTCTTCAAGCCCCGAGTCAAGTCAAGCAAAACAGTTGACATACCCCATGGAAACCCGATAGATGACAGTTACTCCAGTGAATGTGTCTTTGTTTACCCCTCTCCGGGCATGCATGATTGCATATGGAAAATGTCAATGCAGCAGCAAGTGGCTAATTTCAAAGATAAACAATTGTATATACCCTTGGAAAGTATTGAAACCGAACTAAGACGACCAATATGTACAACTATGAATTCCCATCTTAATTCTATAATAATATAATACGAGTAATTTGAGTGACTTTTTTCTTTGGAATAAATTGTTTAAAATAAAGCAAACGTTATTTGTTTTTGCAAGTTTTTCTTCCAACAATCTGATTATAATCTTGAATTATATATAGACTTTCTACTCTTTTAAAAATATTGTTTAAAACTATCCGATTTTTATTCGATATTGAGTTTAACATTTTTATAAATTTCTTTCTAGTATTGAAAACTTCAAAAATTAACCGATTTCCTTGAGAGGGCACTTTTTTATTATTTAGCCTCTAGATTCATTTTGTATCAAAAATAAATGAATTTTCTCTCTTAAAAATTTGGATCTTCCACATGTGTTTCATGCTACCCTTTTCCTCGATTTCAGTACCCCTGTCTCTAGTATGGAAAACTTCGTCAAAAAAAATTCCATCAAGATTTTCTTGATCAAGATAATTTTGCATTAGCCTCAGGTTTTTAGATCAACTAAACTTCGAAAAGTTTTAAAAGTGTCACCAACTGCACACGATTTTCCAAGTACTCCCGAAGATGGGAAAAGTAATTAAAACAAATACTAGTACTTAGAGGCAAATGTCAGAATAACAACTATCCCTTTTCTCTGTGAGTGTGTCTTTTGTTTGAGCGGGGTAGGGGGCAGGGGGTTGGGGGGAATGTGGCATATGCAACACACACACGATTTGATGTTGTTGCCATTTGCTTTGCTGCCTCTCACTGAGAAGAAGCCGCAAAGAAAACGCTGCGCTTTCTGCGCATTTTCTCGCTTTTCTCAGGCAGCAGCTCAACTGATAATTTCATTCAGAGTCGCACTCGAATACGTCTCTCGTCTCTCGTCTTCGTATTCCTACATTCGCGTAGATGAAGTCGGTCTCTGAGTCACAATCGTAGCGCGCTTCCCAGTTGGCCAAACTCGTCGTCGTCGTCGCGCTTGTCGCTTTGGCCATAAACTTGGAGACTCCGAGTTCGCGTCGACCAGTCTGCATTTGGCTTTCTGGCAACAACGACGTACTCCGAGCGGTTCGAGCCCGCGAACAGTTGTTACCAGTTAACCAAAGTCCTCCTCTCTCTCTCTCTCTTTGTCGCTCGTTCGCTCGCTCCTGCATTATCTGTCTCATTTTCTCGTCTTGGATCGCGCGTCGCGAGTTTTAGAAAAGTGCTCGAATTTGGTTTCCATAGCAGTCTATGTGGCATTTGCCTGGTTATTACATTTAATTTAAACATCAATATTTTTTCGACATTCGCCAGAGATCCACTCAAAATTCTACAGTAAAAAATTCAAAATAAAATAAAAAAAAAAAAAAAGAAAAAATTAATGTTGAATTTTTAATTCAACAAAAAAAAAAAAACAAAACGAAATATTTTAGAGATTTGAATTGTGCGCGTCGAAGATTCCAAGCTTCGAGTCGCAAAAGGATTTCACTTTGAGTGCTCCGTTTGGGTCGCCGGCACTCGAAAACTAGTTCAAGGCTGCACTACCTGTTGCTCTCCCATGCTTCAAGAGGCAGCATCAACTGGCACTGGCAACATGGAGCTAACATTGTCGGCAAAAGATACGGTATTTACAGGCTTTTCATTATGTATACTTAAGTCCCATCCATGTCTCTGTCCCCATGCAAAGCCGACAAGTTGTATAGCCTGTGTTAATATCTCTCTCTTTTCTTTGGCTAATCACGAGCTGACAATTATTATTTATATTTATTTGAATCGAAATGATTATTTGCGTTCATGGATTAGGATCGTATTCATAATTACGTGTTGTTTGGACAATATCAAGCATATTAAGTATGGCTTGATGGGGTAACTTGTTCTTTAAAATGTGCCTGATAAAAGATGTCTCAAATTATTCCAGGTCCTATAAGTTCCAAGTTTTAAAGTAATATGAAAGTCCCTTATAAGATATATCCACAACTCTTCTAATTCCTAGTAAACTTCAAATTTTAGGAATATATAATGTTCCTTAGCCTCTTTATTTTGTATACACACGACTTTATTTGCGTTTTTAATCTGGTAAATGTTTTCTTGTTTTAACTAATTGCAATTACAAGCATTGCGTGTCTTGTCTTGTCGTGTCGTGTCGTCGGCTCGTTATAAAACACAGCATTATATCATTTCTATTTTAAGGAAATCATACATAGAACACAACTTGACTTAATGAAATTTCTGAAGAAATGTGTTTAAGCCTCAATTTGTTCAGCTTATCAAGAACAATTGTTAATTAGTCTCCCCTTTGTCATTAAATTAGTCATTTACTCTCATTTTCTGCAAATGATGCATAGATTATTTCATTAGAACCTTTCTTGAAGGCAAAACTTGACACTAATTTAAGGAAAAGAATACGCTGTGAAAGTTAAACAAAGACTATGACAACGATTAATTTTGCCAATGTGCCAATTTCTAGTCTATTTCTTCTATATGGCCATGACAAATGTAGTTTAGCTGTCAACGGTTTTTCGCTCGATCAATCACAGGTCTCGAATTCACGAACGGGACCGAGACCGAGACCAAGACCCACTCCCAACTGTGAGCAAGTCTTCACAATGTGGTCCAATTCAATCATCCATTTGCCATTTGCAGACAATAATTAAAATGTTTTCGCGCAATTTGATGACGATTTTTTTTTGATGAAAAACAATATACAAAAAAAAAAAAAAGAAAATAATAATGAAAACGCAACTTCAATTATAATGGTTGCCAGCTCTGATTTCTATATGAAATGTCGCTGGGGGCTGAAGCTAAAAACTTCACCATGATAATGATGGCATCACCCTGCCAGGCGAAGCATGAACTCGTTTTTGGTCACTGCACACGACAACAGAAATGCCCGCCACGTGTAGACCCTACATATAGGGTATATTCCGCTGATGAAAATGAAAAATAAAGTCATTGAGCGAGAGACAAAGCAAAGGTTGATTATTAAATAATGCAGAGCGAGGCTAATTAAAATTAATGTTCATCAGATAAAGATCGAGTCTGCGCTAATGCATCTACATAATTCAATCGATGCACATGCCACACCCATCTCTAATGTCGCACCAGCATCTGTGACCACTTTCCACACACACGTTTCATAAATAAATAAGAAAATTAATGTTTATTGAAAAAAAAAAAAAAAAGAGAAAAAAACTTGCTTCACTGTGTGTGGATGGTACAGTTTTCACTATCACTTGGCGGCCAACTGGGAAGAGGCAAATTCGGAGCGAACGAACGGGTGAACTCAACTCCACAACTTGGTCAGCAGGTTTTCTTTCCGAGGTGGTGGTGTGGTGGCCATCATCCCATCCTTCGCATTGGAGAAGCTGCCTTGGAGCATTTGCTGTGAAGCAATTTGATAACTGTTGTTGATTGAAAGACAATTGCAGACCATTTGAAAGGCGTCTTTGGTGTCTGCAAACAAAAAGGGGGTTAACATCGGCCATTAGACACCAAATGAAGTTGTCTCTCTGGCTTTGAAAGTTGCCAGAATTGCCAACAAATGATACAAGTGGCAAGTGTTGCAATTTTAAACTATGACAATCACTTGATTAAAGACTTTTTTATATCTCTTTACATTTAGTAGTTTTTATCAGTATTGATATCTATAATTTTGCTGCTCATTTCAGGAGGTGCGTCCCAACACCATACCCGACCTTAAAGTGGACGCCACATTCCGCAAGGTACCCAAGAATGCAATTACTTTTGCACTGTGGAAAATCGATGAGGATAATCTTGAAGCAGTTGCTCGGCCACACTATGGAACCTTCTATGATAATTGTGCCTACATAATTTATGCTTGCAATCTAGTTGGTCACTATGCAAATCACGAGACTATTGTAAGTATCTTGTCTTCTGCTGAGATTTCTGTACTTATCCTTTTTTCATCGCAGACCCGGGAACAGAAACCGAATGTGCCGCTTGAACGTTTCATACACTACTGGCTGGGCAGCAATGTCTCCGAACAAAATCGCTCGAATGTGGTGCACAAGATACAGGAGCTGGACTCATATTTGGGCAACGTAGCGACCATATACCGCGAGACGCAGTTCCATGAGGGCGCACGTTTTCTATCCTATTTCAAAAACGGCTACGAGTGAGTAAAGCCTTTCAAAAAAGTATTTGCAGTAGATTCAAACTCAATTCGAATTGAATTTTACAGTGTATTATCCGGAGCTCTGGTCAACTCGCCCATTCCGGTGCGTCTCTTTCAGCTATACGGCCGCAAATGGTTGCGTTCTGTTGAGCTGGCTACAATTGACTGGTCGCACTTCAATTCGGACTACATAATGGTACTCATAATGGATACGATGACATTCGTATGGATAGGACGCTCGAGTGCATCGATTGAACGTCGTGGTGCACTCCAATGGGTGCGTAGGCAGCACAATAATGCGTCAGGCTCCATTTGCATTGTGGACGATGGCTACGAGCAGTCGATGAGTGCAGAACAGAAGACGCTATGGAATACAGTATTGCCGTTGCAACAGCGATTGGTCTATCAGGCCAGTAAACTGAACGGCGACTATGATCTAAAGAGCAATAGCGATGGCAGTGGAAATAACAAATTTCGTATTTATAAATGTAATCAACGGGGACGTTTGCATTTGGATCAACTTGATGTGGGCTTGCCCAGCAGGGATGATCTTAGCGATGCACATGGTGTCTATTTGCTGGACAGTTATGGCCAAAGCATTTGGCTTTGGGTCGGTGCACAGGCCACACAAGCAGATGCCCTTACAGCCATGGGCAATGGTCGAGCGTTTGTCAAGAAGAAAAAATATCCGAATAGCACGTTGGTTGTGCGTGTGCTGGAGGGTCATGAGCCGGTCGAGTTTAAGCGTCTCTTTGGCAATTGGTTAACTGTTTGGCAGGATAATACACGTGGTCATAAGCCCGTCTCAACCAAATTTGGTAAACTTGATGCGGTTGCATTGTGTGAACGCCCCAAAATGGCTGCCGATACGCAGCTAGTGGACGATGGACGTGGTGAACGGATTATCTATCGCATTCTGGGCGATCAACTGGAACAGCTGCCGGCCGACAAGGTCACCGTGTTCACCACCAACGCCTCGTATGTGGTCAACTACACTGTTCAGGTGAGTGAGTCGCGATAATGAAATTACAATAGGTAGTTGAATGTCATATGATTAGGTGATCTACTGTTTGCCCAATAAAAACTATGCGCAATCGTCTTAGTTCATTGTGTAATAACCATACAAATTTTATATGCTTATTTCAAGGTAAAATCAAAACATAAATCCATTTTTATAGGGCGAACGGTTGCAGTTATTGAATTTTCTTTCTTTCATTTTCTGTTCACCTTTCATATTTTTGTAAACAATTGTTGCATATGATAATTTATGATCTTCTTTTTTTATTTTGTTCATCCAAACACAGTGCGCTACCGTTGTGCCCGCCGATCTGGCCAGTGTGGGCGTGAAGAGTATCATTTATCAATGGAACGGCTCAGAGGCATCGGCCGAGACAATTGCCAAAGCCGATAGCTTTGCCATGGCCACGTTCGAAAAGCTGAAGAGAGATGCAATGCTTGTGCAGTTGTTTGAGTTCGATGAGACGCCCCACTTTCTGCAGATCTTCGAGGGCAAACTAATCATTATGCAGGGACAGCGCAGCGAGCAGTTGCATTCAAATAACAATCTCAACTGGGACTTTAAGACGCACATTATGCTGGAGACTTTTCTGTTGAAGATATACGGTGATGCCAGCTATAATTCGAAGGCTGTGGAGGAGCAACCGTTGTCATCGATCGGCTCCAAGGATTGCTATGTTATCAAAACGAATCATGTGTGGGTCTGGTGCGGACAGAGCAGCACTGGAGATGCTCGTGAAATGGCCAAAGCAGTTGGCGCATTGCTTGGTGAAAGTTCGCTTGTACTGGAGGGCAAAGAGAGCAAGGAGTTCTGGCAATCGGTGGCCATGTACTTCAATCAGACGCTGCTCATCAATGGCCAGTCGTGTGGCAGCAGTACCTCCAGCAGCAGCAGCGGTGCGGGCAGCATGTGCAATGGCAGCAGTAATGGCGGTAACGCCAGCGGTGGTGGTAACAACTCTCCTACGCTAAGCAACAACTGCTACCTGAACACAACGCCGCCGATGAAGCCTCGCCCCCCAGTACAACTATATCTTGTTTGGTGGCAGCAGACACAATTGCGCTGTGAGGAAATCCTTGGCTTTGAGCAGCAAGATCTCAGTGCGGACTGCACATACGTTCTCGATACGGGCACACTGGCATATGTCTGGCTGGGCGATAAGGCAACAAAGCAGGAGCGTGAGAAATACACGATTATCGCGCAAAACTTTGTACAGAATGCTCCATTCGGACGACGTTCGGCTACAGCACTGGCTGTGGTGCGCCAGCACTCGGAGCCCAATGTTTTCAAGGGTTTCTTTGAATCCTGGACGGATGAATTCGGGAAGGTGAGATTTTAATAGGAACTTTCGTTTGTAAACTTACTGATATTCACATAACTTTTTACAGAATTTCCTCACATTTGAACAGATGCGACAAGAAATTGGCGGTGATATACCCAGCAATAACCAAAAGCAAGTAGGTGCACTTCAACGCAATAATGAACAGAAGGATTTCGATGGGCACAAGAAGTACCCGTTGCCCGTACTGGTACAGGAAATGGACATACTGCCGCCCGAAATAAACCCACTGCGGCGTGAGGTAAGATCTCGCACTTTTTCTTCTTAAACTAAATCCTAAATATCTGTTTTTTTTCACTTTTCTTAAGGTTCATCTTACGCATGACGATTTTGTATCGGTCTTTAAAATGTCCTTTTATGAATTTGATGAACTGCCGAATTGGAAAAAGCAGGAACTTAAGAAGCTGAACAAGCTATTTTAGTACCCCCATACCTTCACTCCTTGTACAGAGCACTTAAGGCCAGGCACTTTACATATCTGGATTTGTAATAAAGCCACTAATTTTACACTGTTTTTATTGAAGTAGTATGAAATATTTTATGCGAAAATATATAAATATATGTATGTACATATATAACTTAAAACATCCATATCAAGGAGTTGTTTCTACCTCCGAGGAGTCTGGTTCGTCGTCGCTTCCGGAACCTATGCAGGAATGATCGATTAATATATTTACGTAAGCACAAATGAGCCTATAGCTAAAACTCACTGGGGAAAATCAGGCCCATTATAAAGTCAAATATGCCACCCAATAGATCCCAAAACATATTTGTCTGTCGAGCTTAACGTTTTGTAACCAAGTGTCCCATTTATTTTAATGGGCTGCACAGTCTGGCCGACTTACTGCCCGTTTAATGACCCGCAACAACGCAAGTAATGATCTATCTGATCATTCGATCTATTAGTAACATATGTATTAATGATTTAAAACGATTCAAAAGCTTTTTAAAATGTTCAAACAAGATTTATAAACAATTTGTATACATCGAATTTTTTATATCATGATGACGATCATCAGTTTGATGTTCAGTCATACTTTTAAAATAACGGATAGTTATTAGAGTGTAAAATGTGTTTTAACATAGCGTAGTGTGTTTCTGAAAAGTGCAGGATTTAAAGGAGATACCACAACCACACCAATTAAATATTATGAAACATTTTAAAAGTTTCTTGTGGGTGTTGTAGATCAACAGCAGATTTTTCATCCATATGTATTGGTATCGCTAGTAGTATCATTGTCTGAATCGTAGTCCGAATCGTCCGCTAAAAATAATACATAATGTATATTTTGGAATAATGCTAGGATATTTTTCACAGCTTACAGCCAAAACAGGCATCACTTATACAATCGACTATAGCGCCAATAATTTCACAATCGTCCATGGTGCTTGGTGGGATAACAGAGAGTCACTACTAAATTTAATAACTGTGAGTAGACTGTATATAAAGCTTTTGATTTTCATTATTTCTTTTATTTTCGTCCAACCTTGAAAAAATTACCAAAACTAATGGACAAAATTAATTTAATTTATAGCCATTAGTTTTAAAAAGCAGAATACACTTGTTTTTCGAAACTATAAACAAAAAGCCGCTCTTACTAATATACATCATAACCGTACATGGGCGCCTCCATGAAGGCCTTTTGCTGGTCTAACGAATTGCGGCGTATTCTACGCCCAATGGGCTCTAGATCCGCATAGCACTTGGGGAAGACACGTTCTACAGCTTCAACAGCCGCTTCGCGTGTTATATTACGCACAGCCAGCACAGAGGCCAAAGCTTTGGATTTAACACAATTCTGAAATAAAAGATATTTTAATTCGAATTCTAATGATCACATTCGTATGGTTTTACCTGATGCGCCTCCTTGATTGTAAATGGTCCCGCATCACCCTGCATCATGGCACTGAGGAAGGAGCAATGCGCCAAGTTGGCGGCACGTATCTCTGTGCAAGCCAAATGATCCACATTGCGAAAGTCCAGATCATTGTTGCAATAGTCGAACATGTGAATCATCTCGTGTGTTAGCACGCCGTGCACCATACTCTTGTTTTTCGCCATATTCTGACAGACTACAATCTGGTTGAGTACGGGATCATAACCACCGGTGACACTGGAATCACACACCTCACAGGAGATGTGACGACGCAGATCGATGGGACAACCTGAACTGCGCAGGGCTCCCATCATCAGTTTGACCAGTGGCCCGTTTTTGACGCACCAATAGACATTCTGTTCGCACTTGTAGCGATCAATATTTTCCTGACCCTCAAAACCCATTAATACGCGTGATAATTTTGGCTTAAAGACTTCTCCTTTGCGTTCTGGATAAAGATCATAACCCCATTCCTTTGGTTCTTTGCTCGTCGGCACACTGGTTTCCGCTTTAGATTCAGTTTGTTTTGCTTCCTTTATGGGTTTGGCATCGACCAGATCGACTGCAGGTGGTGTAGTTTCTAATGTATTTACTGCTGCTGACGCCTTGGCCCAGACTTCAGTCAGGAATCCCATATTAGTATTACTTTATTTATTTCTCTGCTTTGTTAAATAACAAACCGGCAGCTGATGCAGCGGTGCTGCCAACTCAATTTAATTTATATTTTACTTTTTGTAGGCCATCCACGTTACAATTTATTCGGTGTGATGATTGGTATTTGCATTTGGATATTAAATATGCATACGTGTTTAAGATAAAATCTCAATCAGGAAAATAAAAAGTAGTAAATAAAATTTGTTTGTTTTTGGAATGGCTTAAAATATAAAGCCTTCAGAGTCTGCCCGATTTTAATACATTTTGCAGAGCAAATGAGCCAGTGTGGCCAGATTTCAAAAAAGTATTGTCACCCAAATTTTACCATACAAAGATGCATTTGCTATGGCCTCACTGTTAATCAGCTGTTTGTTGCCGGTTTGTTTTTGAAATTTGATAACGCATTTTTTGTTGATATTTTTTCTTTCTTTCTTGTAAGTGCATGCAACCCAGTTGATAGATTTTAATATAATATTTATTAATAACATATTATATATGTTGTATGTATATACATAAGTGTTCCTTAGGGCACATTGAATTTAAATGCAAATTGTAGGAGAATCGCAAAACCGTGTATACGATATATGTACATACAATGTATGGATTTATAAAACACTGAAATATAAAATATTTAATGTATACTTGCTTAAGCCGAAACTATTGATATTGGTTAATTTGTATGTATTTTTTTTTTTCTTATTGTTTAGGTACTTCATTTTTTGGTTGAATTTAAATTCGCATTCACTTGGTGCATAAGGAGAGGCGACATTATACTATACCCATCTGGGGTAATAGGCGAAAAGGAACCATTGCTGTCAGATCCAAACTCAGAATTGGGCACTTGCCTTGAAAGCCCATTCTCGATGATATTGGACGTGTGTTTTTTGTTTGCATTGTTTGATAAAATGCTTAAGGAGTCTTCTTGGGTAAGGGAAAGAGAACGATATTCGTTTGGTAATAATTCTAAGTCATCGATGTCTGTGTCCGGCACTTCCACAGCGGTCTCAGGACAATCAAGCGATGGTGTTACTAGCCGTGGGTAATTCGAAATATAATCGATCACTTCTAGCGCAGTCGGTCGTTTGCTGGCATCGAAACTCCAACATGTTTTCAACAAACCCTCCAACTGAGGCTTAATGCCGCTAGGAATTGGCAGCGTATTGCCGTTCTTCACATAGTCAGGAACCTGATGGTTTGTTAAGTCCTGATATGGATACGATCCGAATGTAATTACTTCGAAAAGCACAACTCCAAATGACCACATATCCGACGCAGGTGTGAACTTGCCCAGAGATAGTGTTTCGGGTGGCATCCAACGCACAGGGAAAAGCTTACGTACACCCTTCCTATTAAAGCAATAGTAATCACTCTCGAAAGTCGGTCGAGCCATGCCAAAGTCTCCTATTTTGACAACACGTTGCGAACTGACCAAACAATTCCTGCATGCGATATCACGATGAACATATTTCTGTTCCGCCAGGTAGGCTAAGCCCTTCGCCACATCCATGGCGTACATGGTAAGACGCTTCGATGAGATATCGGATTCATCAGTTATCTTCTCATTTACCATATTTCTTCTTGCCAATAGGAAAGTTTTCAGATCGCCATAGAGCATGAACTCCATTATCGTATATATTGGCTCGTTTTGCAGGCAAACCCCCAAGAGTTTTATAATATTTTTGTGATTTAACTTCTTCATGGTCTCCGCCTCGGCCAAGAAATCAATGCGATTATCTGTGGATGCACCCGACTTCAATGTTTTCACAGCCACCGCCGTCCAATTGTTGGCAGTAAACTTCGCCTCCCCGCCATAAACTGTACCAAAGGCGCCTTCACCCAATCTGCGATTGATCACAACATTATCCTTTGGAATTTCCCATTTATCCAGTGTATTCAGTTTATTCCGGGATGGCGTTATCAGATCGATTCCAAACATCTTCATAATTTCCGCTGAACGTCGAACTTTGCGATCATAACGTTGTCGCCAGAAGTAGAATGAAAGCAGAGACATGAATATAATGACAAGCAGGCAGATCAGGATACTGAATGTCATGGCAGCCAGATCGCAATTGATGTGAAAAAGTCGTGCTATGCCGGAAAACTTGCAATCATATCGTCCATCTTCTGGTATATTGCCATTGAAAACATCTAAGGCATTAAATACAAGATATCCACTTAGTGCAGATGCGTTACCCGCATTTGGCTTAAATGCGCCGACTTTAACAAACGAATTGTTTCGCCATTGCAAAATATCTAGATCAGTTATGCGAGTACCGGCTTCGTCGAATCTTACGCTACCAGATAGACCCTCAAATCGTGTCTCGCGAATTAGTTCCGCGTACCGATTGGCCGTTCTTTTAGTTCTAAAACTATTTGGTGGATACGAATCATTTGTCAGTAATGTGTTTGCTGCTAGCGCATATGTCCAAACTGCATCGTATACGAATCCTATATAGCTGGAAAAATCCGGATATTCCTCTCGATATGAACCTAACCAGGACTTTATAGTCTCATTTTCCTCTTGCATTCTATTCGAGGGTCGACCGAAAGGTGTGTGTTGTACGCTTAAATGACCTTCCATTGCCTGAAAAAAAAAACATATAGAGTTTGTGCATATTTCAATCTCAAGTACTTTTCCTAACTTACTCTACGTATCTCCTGGGCAGAACATTGATTATTCGCTCTTTGCTGCCACAATCCAAAGTCTTTGGGCAGCCACGCTGGGAAGAACCAGACAAAGCCTTCTTCTCTTGTTATCTATCAACCAAAAAGGATTATAATAATATATTATACATAATAAATAATTCCACACACCTTTAGTTTAATAGCTTCACAAATGGCTATGGCTGCATTATCCAATTGTAGCTCCGCAATGATGATTCTAGACTGCGCTTCTTTTAGTTTATTTAAGTGCTAGAATCCAAGAAAAATAAAGATATATATAAAGTATTATATTATTTACTACTTGATCGACCACAAACCTCTCTCATATAAACAGCTGTCACATTGCTTAGAAACTTTCGACTAAAGGCCAAGGTGAAATTGTGCAACTTTAGTTTACTCTCCATTTCCGATATATACTGTGTGGATTGTTGATTATCTTCAGTTAGCATAGAGACTCGATTCCAGCCAAGTGCTTGCATGATGCTAACATATAAACCTACATAATCGCTTTTCGATCCAATGGTACGAAAGAAATATGGATATGATTTACGGTCCACAAAGGAACCTCCATCGGCCGAATATGACATTATCATCATGTTCAAATGTTTCGAAATTCCCGCTACAGGCTCAACAGTCTCGCTACATGCAGGTCCCAAAACGCCCAACATATTTTGTGTAGTATAGTAGAATATGAGAGCATTCATTACAATATCGGACTTGCATTGTCCGTCATTTATAATGACTTTCAATTGATAATCTGGTAGTATTGTTGAATTTTGGTTAATCGCTCTCTCTGCTCTCCTTGCTGCCCCGATGATATTGAAATATCCGCGGTCTGTTATGTTTATCGGAAATATGCCACCAATGTATAAAGTCTCCTTCGAATTCCCCGATTTCTTGGGTAATATCCATGTTTTGTAAGTACTCTCATGTTCCAGCAACCATTTGCAGGCAACTTTGTTGTATATGAACTCGGAATCATTTCCCATTTTCCTCTGAGTGGACAATTCTCTTTGAAGGAACTCTAAAGTATCATTGGATATGAAAAACGAGTTGAGAGCATGCATTAATTTTTTATCTTTTGCTAAACTCTTAGCGTAGTATTTTAGAATTGGAGTTAGCTCATAGCGGCAATTGGTTCTTTGCAAATTTATAGAATCTTCACATCGTGGCAATGTCATTTGGATGAACTTAATATCGGCATCGATTATTTCCGATGGTGTCCAGTGCAAGACTATAAATCGCTTCCATCCATGGGGATAATCATTTCTATAAATTTTATCCAGTTTACGTATAGTGTCGAGAAAAGAGGATCCCAACCAAATGACATTCAAATAGCTGTCCCTCAATTCATCTTCGATGAAATAGGAATCATTTCGATACTCTGCTAGAAGTGTCGCACACTTTTCATTTACACATTTTGGATTAAAGTATTCCTCAACTCTACAAGAATAAAAATAAATAAATAAATTAGAAATAATAAAGAAAATAAAGAAATGATCTTACCTGCGGCTCTTCAGAAATTTCATTACTTTATCCTCCATAACATATAGTTCATAATGGGTATTATTTAACTCCCTGAAAATCTTATAGTCTAGACTGCAGTATTTCGAACCAGCTGGAACTTGTATACTTGGCACAAACCAACTAAATCGTCCCGCTGTTATCGAGGCACCAGCATTATCTATGTACTCCAGCGGGGATTTGAATAACCTGAAGGTCATCCATACTTCCAAATTGATCATGTTAACATTTTGTAAGTTATTATATGATCTGCAATATAGTGTTCATTGTAGTTATCTATCGACAAAAACATATATTATTACCATATTTACATTATGTATTCAAGAGTTTGCAACGCATTATCAGGATCTGTTTCGTTTTGATAATGTATTGGAATTATTTGAACGTCATTGTAATCAAGAACCTCCGTTAAGAACATTAAGAATATGCGACTCATCACCTGATGTGTTGAACGGTTTGTAACTTGAATTCCGATCCCACGTTGTTTTTCTTGGGTGCCGAAAACCGACACCTTGTCTAAAACAACAGTCATGAAAAAATGAATATCTATATATTGTATAGAAAATCATTGGATTTCTTATTGCTTCTCACCATGTCTTTTTAAACATCGAAATGATGCGCAATTTCCAGCCAGGAAGAACAACACAACAACAACAACAAGTTGCGTTGCAAATAAATATTTCTGATTGAACATTCTGTTACGCATCATGGAGAGTAAAACATTTTCCGAAAGTCTAATGAGATAAAAACAAAATATTTAAAATGCATTTATTATTAATAAAATTTAACGAAAATAATAGATAATAAAAACGTACGAATATGAATATTTTCAAAGAGATGGAATTAAGTTGGAATTTTGCAGGTTATTCCGATCAATACATATCTTCTGACAGCGAGTGAGCTTTCATAAATTGTCCGTTTTCGGTATTATGCATACATATGTATATGGAAATGCATTCGATTCACATAAGTTCATATTTACACACGTGTTGTAATTTGTTTTCCGCATCTCAAAATAATTTCGCGCTAAACAAAAATACTGCACGCATTAACATTTTTACACTAACACACAGCGAATAATATGCAAATGAAACACAACTCACAACGACAACACTTTTGTTTACCGTTTAACGTGATTTTTTGTTCGATTTTGGTCAACCAGTTAAGTTCGTTAGCCTATAGTCTTATAAATTTCCGTCAGAGTTCCCTGATTGACAGTATAGTTGATTTTTTAACGATTATCACAATTTTTTTTTTTTTTGTAATACAAAACAGTTGAGAATTAAAAAAAAAAAAACGCAGGAATCCTAGTTTCGGTTTTCATTTATCTTCGCACTTTTTTTATCTGCCATATGGACGATATCAAAATATTTTTTTACCAAAATGTCTATCATATAATTCAGAATTACAGTTTAATATTAGGTAGTTTCTTTTTTTAATTAGTCGCACTTTTATTTTTGCACAATAAGTTTATCTCGTCATTGAGATGTTTTGAAGAATTTGAAATAAATAAAGTCGAAGACAAAAAATATTCCGCCGTCTGGCATAACGTCACCGTTAACTGCCTAATCAAAACTGGCAGCGACAGCGACACTCTTCGTGTGTCTGATCAACACTTTGAGCGAAACAAAACCGCATAAGAGAATATTGGCGCTCTTAAAAATACCAAAAAAAAAAAAAAAAAAAACAAAACTGTATATGCATGAAATGTAAAATAATCATATTTATGGCAAGTTCAGCAAAAAAGTGTATTTCCATGTTCACAAATGAGCTAGGCATACACAAATATATGTATGTGTATCCGTTAAGATCTCTCATCATATCGTATTTAATTTTTCAAGCGAAATACTAAATAATAATAACGACAACCTGTGTAGCATAAATGACGCGTTTTATTCGTAGATGGGAGAATGATAATACATAGATGTAGAATGGATTTTATCAATCGATCGCCTATTGCAATAGATTGTTTTAGAGTCAAGTGCACATGTTTTATAAATTCACTTGGAGAGGCTACGCATTTAAACTTTGAAAGGAGCAAACCGGTTCAAAAGACATTTTGTATTTTAAACCCATTGATGATTTCAAGGTATAATCTATTTATAAATCTAAAACAAACTTACCAATTTCGCATTTGATTAAAATCAAAACAATCAAAACTGTCTCTGTGAGTTGCTTTAAAGCCGATCCAGCCGGAGTATAGACTAGTTTCGGCGCGTCGATCTTATTGTTTGTTTGTGTTCCTCCTTGTGAATATGTTAATTTTGAAAAAACAAAGCGCATTTAGATTTAATATAAACCACTACGCACATATAATTTTCTTTTCTGCGTGTGTAAGTTTTGACCGAAATAACTTTATTGTGAATTTACATAGAAATGCATATAAATTCCATATTTTGCTTCGGCTTCGCGTGATAAACGCCCACGCGACTGAGATACCAAAATATGCTTGGTGAAACTCTTATAAAAAGTCCAACAACTTTTTTATACCCGAAAAATAAATACAAACAGGTGTATTAACTTAAACCAAATGAATGGGATTGTAAGCGCGAACTTATGTAGTAAGAGAAGAACTCAATACGATATCAGAAGCGACTGGACCGTGACACTGTACTATAAAACTGAAGAGTTTAATATTGTGCTATCATAGAGAACCGTTTTAATTTGATTTTTTGTCAAATGATTTTGATATTTATTTTAATACTCAAACAAGTTTATTTATAACCCACTGAACACAATATATTTTAGATAGCATATATAAACGAATTGTTAGAGTATGTCAGCTTCGGCACAGGCTATATCTTTTATCACAATATATATATTTGTATAATACAAATTCTATACATATGTATTACCTATTTTTTAATCTGTGACAAAAATATTGCACGCATTAACATTTGCACACGTTATATGAACGAACTTTTGTTTACCTATTTACGTCTTTTCTATTGGGGTGCTTTATATATATTTCATTTTCCGAATTTGCGGTCGTTTCTCTAAAAACACAATAGATTGCACACATCCATTTTCATTCGCATAATTAACGGTTTCAAAAAGAAAAATAAAATTATATATTCGAAGTACTCACACTTGTATTTTTACAATGGCGTATTAAATAGTATTATTTTTAAATCATAAAATTTGCGAACTCGATTAAAAATAAACAATACTAATAACACAAAATCATAAACATAACTTATTACCCTTAAGTAATAAATTTATTCACATAACATATTTTTTTATAATTTGTCAGAGTATAAAAAAGTCGTTGACAACAGCAAAGTAATTAATAAAATAAATTTTAAACGTCACTATTAACCGTCTCATCCGCACCGACAGAAACAATGACACTGAACACTTTACGCTTTTCAGATCAACACTAACTGCGAAAACAGTTTCGAATTCACTCGCCGCCAATAAGAGAATAATGGGGCTCTTAAGAATACTGAACAATCAGAATAGCCTGTTAAACACATATACATTATGCATTTAGGAATGCATAACGTGAAAAACAAGCATATTTAATTGCAAAATCGGCAAATTTAGTAGAGAGAAACATATCAAGTTCGTTTCTATGTATGTTATATGTATAAATCTAAACAAGAATGAACGGGTATTACAAAAAGCCGAAGCTTAAATACCTTTTTAGTTTGGTTGTATGTTTGTCTGCTTAAGGGAACGATCGTCAAGCTTCTCGTAGAATGCCAGATATGCTGCCTCCTTAATAAGTTTAAAGATACAGGATGGAAAGAATAGATTAAAAAGGAACGAAGTTCAAAAAAAATTTTTATTTCTTTTTTTGTATTGCAGTGTATTACTTGGTCTGAATTCAAATTTAATGGAAAAATGTTTGTCATTGAAATAATAGATATATTTCGAAATGAACGTATTTATATCTATTTAACTAATTTTATGACGAGTAAAATAATAAACAAAATGTACTTCAATATGTATTAAATATTCAACATATTATTTTCAAATTTGTGTAGCCAGCATACTAATTTTATCGACTCGATTACTTGCCTATCGATTTAGAGTATTTTTAATATCTAGTATTTTTTCATAACAGGAGCAAAAAAATGCGTCAGCGTCACTAACATTGACAATTTTATTTACAAATTCTAAGCGGGCAGATTGTTGATGTACAATTATATTTGGAAAAAACATTGTTTTGTATATAAAAAGCAATATATAATCATATTAATGTTGGTATATTCAATAGCAACAGGACTACATTTCTAGACAAAGCCGCAAGCCAACGGTGAATGGAATGCGAAATGGATGATACTCTGCCAGAGGATGCCTGGAAAGACTCATTTGATAGACTACTGGACGCAAGACCGTAAGTACATACATATGCATTAATATATACCAACAGGTTAAACAATCTACGCATATTTATCAACAGGACACTGCGGGAACTAAACATAATCAAGGAAAATGTGCGCGCATCTTTCAACATTGATTCAAGCGTGGATAATAGCAATGTAAACATGAATAACGTGAGCGATAGCTTCAATCAAAATCAAAACATGTTAACTATTGGTGTAGACTTAGGGCAAATTAAGAGGGGTAATTCAATTTCAACTCCATGCGTAAGGCGACTTAACCGCTTTCAGTGCGCACTGTCTCCTATAACTGGAATAAAATTGGACGGATTGCATACAGATGCCAAATGTGCAATGTCAGAAGATGGTCATCTATCAGGAAAAATACATCCGCGAGCCTTGAAACATGTCTGCTTTGAGCAAGATATTTCGGAAAGAACCGAATTAAATCCAAAACGTTCACGGAAAGCGTCCAATGAGATTCTTGAGAAACGATCGTCTATAATCCTTCAACCGGGTAAATGGCGAAAATCTTTAAGCGCGTGGAGGCGTACAAACTTGAACGAAGAGGAGGCGCCTTGTGTTTCAAACCAAAAAACTTCTCTGCCGCGAAATTCGTTGCAAAGCTTAAGAGGTTCCCAATTAGCACAACGCAAGTCAATATATGCATTAGGAACTGAATTAGAAGAAATAAATCACGAGAGGGAAGTACTTAGGTACTGTGGTCAGAAGAAGGCACTTAATTTTAATAAAACCTATAAAAGTACCAATATGATCGATGCCATCAAGATCGGGGAAGGTGTCTACGGTGAGGTATTTAGGTATATACCGAAAAATTGCTTAAATACCAACGTTGTTCTTAAATGTATACCAATTGAGGGTGATATGACAATAAATGGAGAGGTACAAAAGACCTACGAACAAATATTACCCGAAATAATAATTTCGCAGCAGATGAGCAATCTACGAGATCAACGCATCAATTCCACATCCGGATTCGTCTCTATCCACCAAGTAAGATTACAATTTCCTATAATTTATCTTATTAATTTTAAAATATTTAGGTATGCCTAGTAAAAGGAAAGTATCCTCCACATTTAATACAACTTTGGGAAGAATTTGACGCTCGAAAAGAATCTGATAACGAACATCCCGAAATATTCACAGACTCTCAACTCTTTATAGTACTCGAGTTAAAATTCGCCGGCCGTGATATGTCGGAATTTACATTTTTAAACGCCGAACAATCCTTTTACGCACTGCAGCAGGTAAGCGTTTGCTCTAAGCTGTAACTATCGATCTTATTGATGTAATTTTCTTTGAATTCCATAGGTCATCCTTACACTAGCAGTTGGAGAAGAGGCCTTTCAATTCGAGCATCGGGATTTACACTTGGGGAACATACTAATCGAAAAAACCGAGGAAGAGTTCATAACTTATAAGCTCAATGGAACAAGTCTGGCAACGCCCTCAAAGGGTGTTAGAATAACTATAATTGACTATACTTTATCTCGAATAACTGTTGGCAAATGTTGTCACTATAACGATCTTTCCAACGATGGGGAACTGTTTGAAGCTACCGGCGATTACCAATACGATATATACCGCATGATGCGAGATGAGTTGAGGTTAGTGTCTATCGTTTCTCTAATAGCGATTTCCTCATGATTAACATACATCATATATTATTTTATATATTTTACAGCAACGATTGGTCAAAATATGCCCCGAAAACCAATGTGCTATGGTTATCCTATGTTGTTTCCAAGCTAATAAACGGTGTCTCATATAAACGCCCTAAGAGCAGAGCTCATAAGAAATTTGTAGAGAAACTTGAAGCCTATAACAAGATTATTCTTGAATTTGACAGTGCAGTTGCATGCGCCAATTATATACAAAACCAAAATTAGCTATGTTACACATACGAGTATTTATGACCTTTGACTATATTTTTATTTTTCAAATGTTCTTTATTTGATAACGTTTTGTGAATAATAAATTTATATTTTGTAGTTTTTTAATTGTTTAAATCATCTGTTTACATTTAAGTACAAAAGCTCTTTCGTATGTAAAGAAAGAACGCTGTGTTCAAAAGCTCTGACTGAGCTTTCTCGCACGGACGAATTTCAAAGGACTTTAGTTTCTATTCGTGTCTTATTTCAACGACGGTAGTTCCGACGGGAGTGCTGAATTTTCAATGCTTTAATTTCGATTTTCCCCTGGTGAATTACTGCTTATGCATACAATCAAACGAACAATTTAAATTGGTTTCCTTTGACGCTTGTCCAAATCTTCAGAAACAAATTAGTATTTATATGTGTACATTGATATGACGAATTGGGTAAATAAAGTGTAGACTGAAACTAAAAATCGATACTGAATCATAATTCACCAAGCTGGATATGCCAAACAAAACAAACTAACCTAATGATGCATATGTGCATATTAAATGTGTACAGATGTGCGTACTCAAATATTCATACATATACGAATATGTAAATGTATGTATGTACATAAATATGTACACTAAATACTAACTGGTGTGGTATTTATAAATGCATATGTATGTACTTACATTTGTTTGTGTGTATTCCACATTCTATATGCGTGTTCATTGCATTCTACTTTTATTAAAACAGTGCTGAAAATGAATTAAATATCAATCGAAACATACATACATACATTGAAATGTATGTGCATTTTGTAAATATGAACAATTAAGCGATAAGTTGGACATCTCTATTCGTTAACCCATATACAAGGTAAGCTGCAATTGGAACACTCTGCACGCACACACATACAGGCATACATAAAAATGTGAACACCCCAAATATGTACATGCATGCTTATGTGTACATCAGTACACACATATGCACATGCATATGCATCTATGTACTTGTGTGTAGAGGGTGTACATTATATGCGCTGTTATTCATCATTTTTTTTTTCTCATTTTAAACTTTTTTATTGATAACGAGTAGGTGAAGTCATCAAAATGTTATTAAATGCATACATATATATGCACATACAAACATACATATGTACATACTGTGTACTAACATTGATTAATGGTACATATTGGTACACTTCTTCATATTATTTACACATACAAATACATAAATAGAAGTGTGTAATACAAAAACTAAAATTTATACTTAGGTACAAATTAAGATAATAATCATACATATGTACACAAACATATCCGTCTTTTAATGATTCTCAGAATAATCACTTACTAAGTATGAATTAAATATATACGATATCTTACGTTACCTGTCGTCAAAGAAAGCGGAAATATAAGACCCCGTTTTATAAATAATCAATGAGTGCCGGCTATAAGAACCTGTTGAAGTAGGGACAATGGTTTTCCCAGAAACAGACATACACAATTACATATGTACATACATATGTGCGTATACTTTTTTTAAGTATACAAACTGTCGATTCTCGTTACCTTTCGCTGTCGTACCTAAATCAAAATTTGTTGACGGTCTTAAATAATTTATTTCGAAAAGGGACTGCAACATTGTTCCGTGCCCACGATTGTTTGCATCTATTCAGTGTGATTAAAAACGAGTATAATAGATGGAAATCTATTATGATATCGCGCAAACTAAGAGTATAAGTATCCCTATTCCCAACGGTATTTTAGAAACGGGTGTAGGCAATGAAAATGTATTTATTTGGTTTGGTGAGTTTTTTTTTTTATTAGTTTGGTGAATTTCTGATGCCTCATCCCCAAGACAATAGCTTGACTCGTGGTGAAATTGATTTGAAGTATTGTCACTGCGTATTAAAACGAAATCCTCATAAGATTTTAAATGCTTTAGAAAAACAGAAAAGTTGAAGGACATTATGATGCGTGACATAAGCCCCGAGCAGCCTGCAATAAACGTGCCGTTGTCCCGAGTGCATTCCATGGGGTATTTTGCAGTCTGTTTTCGAAAGCTTGCGGGTTTAGTACGTGGAGTGCACGTAGTATGCAAATTAACTCTGACGCAACCCATTTTTAGATAGATAGATTATACATGTATGTTTTCAGGATTATGAATTATTAATTTATCTTATATGTGCAGGTTCAATCATGCATTCTGTGGGCATACATTCCGCTATGGCGATCAAGCGCCAGAGAAAGCGACGCGACGAACAAAAGAGGGCCAGGGAGAGACGTTACAGTACGCAAAGCTCTGAGAGTGGTGAGACCTTCCACTCACCTAGTGGTTCTGTAAGACGAAAATATCATCATCCACATCATGCAGTCAAACCGGGACCAGGCATGTTAGATAGCCAGGTAAATTAAAACAATTAAAAAATTAGAATGTTACAATCAATATTTGTACTTATTTTTCAGGTCGTTACCAGTATTGGAATGTTGCATATTGGCATAGTTTTTATAGTTTTTGGAGTATTTCTATGTGGTGCCGGCATAATTCCGGACGAAACTATGTCTTGGAATGTATTCAGTAAGTTCAGTACTTTGTTAGAAGTGAAAATAAATAAATATATTGTTTGATTAGGTTCCAGTTCGGCTTGGTGGAATGAAGTCACATGCACTGGCCTATTTTCATTTGGACTAGGATTATTTTTACTAGTTTTGAACTGTTTAATCAGCCGCAAAGAAGAAGAAGATCTCGAGGACTATGTGCAACGTCAGTTAACAAGATCGCGATCAGGTAACACCTAATACAATATTACGCATGCAGTGCTTAACAAGTCTTATTTTTATTAGGACATCGCCTCGAGCGAGATGTTGAAACTGGAGTATTAACGACACGACATGCTCGAAAAGCTGTGGCTTTACAAAAAAACGGTCGCAATGGAACACCTTCAACAACAGATGTTGCCGTTGTGCATTGTGGATCGGCAGAAAATATATCGAATGGACAGGTAGTTAGCCGTAATGGTAAGCCACATGCCTAGACGAAGCTTTTCAAAATAAACCGTTTTCATTTGCATTGCAGGACTAAATAACTCTGGTGATATACTTCTCGAGAAAATTGTAGAAGAGGACACCCCATATTTAAATGACCACAGTGCGGGAATATCGCCAATCGAAATCGAAAATGATACAAAACAACTTCTGAGAAGGGAATCAATAACAGATGCAATCAACATAACACGCATATAATATTTAGGTTTTTACAAACGCTATTTCAAGATTTAGGTATTACTTACTGATGCTATATTTTTTATTCAAAATAGATGTTACAATTTGAACAATCCAAAAGAAAACAAAGCAAAAAAACAAAGCAAAAACCAAATATTCCAATAATTTTATACGATAGTAAGGAGTCTACATAAAATACTTTTTTAAATATCTTTTAAAATATTTTACAATATAATATATACTTATAACTATTAATTTAAGTAAATATACATATAATGTATTTATTTACACATAATGACTACTGACATTTATTAAGAAAAAATACTTATGATCAAATATATATTATTTATTTATCCAAGCAAAAACTTAAGGACTATAGAAAAATTTACAATTTACTCTAATGTACATAAGAACGTGTGTATAAATTTGACTTACTGTTTTTATACCTATATATCATGATAATATGACATAAGCTATCTATAAAGGCCACAAGAACACAACTTTCTTAATTTAGAATTATTAGTACTAAGATAACTACTTATATTGTATGCAGTGATTTACTGAATTCAGACTAACCCACAATTAATGCTTACATTAATATAACACTTCGCAACAGCCAAAAATGAATAAACAATTTTTCTGATGCATTGGGGATTCCAAATAACGAGATAAAAATAGAATTGTCTTTTATTTCAATACTCCATATATATCTCACAACGGACTGTTATCTAAAGCAGTAAAAACAATATAAAAATACCGCAATTCTTATCAATTTTATAAAATGAATACAAAATTACGCTTATCGATATTCAACGATTTTTGCACTTGCGATTGTGGAAAACGGCCACCTAAATATTCGATAACTGTCTCACGACTCACGATTAGCTTATCGATAGCAGCGAGTCATACTTGGTTTATTTTGTTCGTGATTAAGGAATAATAGCAATAATAATGTTGGCGATTATATACCATAGAAGAGCTTACATCTGAATTAAATGTATTAACACAATCTTGAACAAAGTTTTTTGCAAGTTCGGACAACAGATAAGATAACTGCAGCCAATATTGTTCACAATGAGCAATATTGACGAATTAAAAATCGATCTTCCCCCTCTCTCTTTTGAAAAATGTATGCACAATAATTCATTGTACACTTGAAAGTAGATTAAAAAACAAAATAATATAAATATTTAAAACAGGTCCGGAAACAGAGGAGGAACGCACTAAACGAATTAAAATAGAGGAATTATTAGCACAAAGTCCGGATAACCTCATACCACTCAATGAGCTGCGTAAACTAGCTCTAAGCGACTTGGGGCTGGTGAACGATGATTTAAGACGAATTTTGTGGCCACAGCTGGCAGGAGTGGATGTGGCCAATCTGGAGCGTGTTCCCACACTCGAAGAATTGCAAAGCCATCCGGAGTACCATCAAGTGGTGCTCGATGTGAATCGGTCATTGAAACGCTTCCCTCCTGGTATTCCTTACGAGCAGCGTATTGCGCTTCAGGACCAACTGACAGTTCTCATTTTGCGCGTAATCAATAACTATCCAAATTTGCGATACTATCAAGGCTATCACGATGTTGCTGTAACATTTCTCTTAGTTGCTGGCGAAGAAGTTGCCTATTCGATTATGGAGCACCTTTCCACAACACACTTCTCCGAGTGTATGCAAGAAACTATGGAAGCAACATCGCGACGCCTTATGTTCATTTGGCCTGTGGTTTTCTTCGAAAACCCCGACCTTTTCAACTTTCTGCAACGCTCTTCGGTGGGCACGTTGTTCGCGTTGCCTTGGTACTTGACTTGGTTTGGACACAGCTTAAATTCCTACAAAGCAGTAGTCCGATTGTATGACTATTTCCTAGCTTCACCAATCTATACACCTATATTTGTGACTGCTGCGATAATATTGTACAGAGGCGATGAAATACTAAAAGAGGACTGTGATATGGCTTCGGTGCATTGTTTTCTATCAAGGGTAAGTCTATAATAAATAACAAAATCAACATATTTATGATACACCCAAATGGACTTACAGCTGCCCGATGATTTACCATTTGAGGAATTATTGGCTTTTTCGAGTGAGCTCTATGGCAAGTACAGCATGACAGTTATAGAAAAGAAAGTTGAGGAGATAATTGCGAAAGAGTAAGTAAAGATTAATTGCAACAAACAACAATATTCTCATGAACTATTATTATTTTGAACATTAGAAAAGAACAATTGAAACTGGAAGAGAAACGGAATCGATACCCACGACCAGTACCATCAAAGTCCACAAATAGCATAAGTAAATGGATTTTCAAAGTTCTAACGCCCAAGTCGGTTATGATGACAACTGCTGTTTCGATTGTGGTAGGCGTATGTGCATATTACTACAAGAATCAGTATTTGGCTGCCGGAATTAGCTGAGTCAGTGAATACTTTCATCCAACGTTATACTATGTATTCCGTTTTCCACCAATTCAGCCAAAATTTGGTTGCATGGTTGAAGTTTGCCTTTATTAATTATTTTACGTGCTTTTAAAGACGCATGAACACAAATGTATGTATATACCCAAATTTATGTATATTAGAGAGAACTAAAAAGTTGGGAAATATGTTTAACAAGGTGTGCTGCTGTAAAAATTTATATAATTTTAAATGAATGAATATTATTGTAAAGCTGCAAGTTATTTAAATAATAATTATAATTAAATTAAGTGTTCGAAATTTGTGTTTACTCTTACTTTACTACTTACTTATTTACAAATGCAACAGCTGGTTTGGCTGTGATTGAAACATCGGGTAAGCAGTGCAGTGGACTTTAATATGGGCGCACACCTTTAGAAGTTTCTCCATCAACTGCGCGACACCGTTGCTGTTTTACACTGGCAGGCTGTTCGTCGGAACTACCGTCGCCTACTGGTTTTCCTCCTAACTTATTTCTCTATTAATGCCTGCACACAGCTACAGGCATTGATTTACTATACATATTATAGTCGCAAGCGCATGTACCCCATTTACAGCTGTCTCAATGTTCATTGAGAACAAGGCGATGCCTTATTTTCTTTTGTAAATATTACATAGAAACATACAATTCAGTTTTAATAAACGGTAATTATTTTATTAATTGGCTGAACTTTTTTTTAGTGATTTTTCTAATACTTCAATAAATGCATTCAATTTATTTAGGTCCATTTCGAAGTATAGTGTTTCGTTTTTTAAATTGGATCGACAGTGTAGATTTATTGTGGCCACTTGTCGCACATTACTTCGAATACTACTTTCACCCAGTATCAATCGCGTGTCCCATGAAAATGACTCAACACACTTAATACTATTTGTTAGGTATTCCCATCTGCTAAGGGCATACTCTACGGCATCCAGCCTCGCTGCAAGCACTACGGGAACAAGTTGCCTTAACTCTTGATTGAGAAATGAAAACTTGTCAACAAGTTCTGTGTCGCCACCATCTGAACAAGAATTTTTATAGTATTTTGATATTGTGCGTGTGACAAGTAAAAAGTCTTCTGGATTTTGGAAGCCATACTTATGGGACAACCGTAATGCCTGTTGATCGTTAATATTTCCAATTAAGAAATCTATTGACAGATGGAGAACCTAAAAAAACAATTGTTATTAGCTTATCAACTTGAAAGTATTACGCTATGGGTTGTGGCAGTACCTCCATAAATATTTCCTTATTATGAATACTTTTTAACAACTCCATTTCACCTCTTTAGAAGTAAAAAACAGATGTAAACAATAATAACAACATACACATATGTATTTATTGAATTAATTTTACGATATTTGAATCACTTAGAGATGTCAAAAGCCACGTTATATCGATAGATACTTGTACCACCACAAATGAAATATCGTACTTTCTATCGAGTGTATGGAATATTAATACTCGATAATAAATAACTGATTGTTTTAAAAAAACATTGATTAACTCGTTAATATTTTTTTTAATATAATAATAATAATTTCAAATGTATATTTTTAACAGATATTGCAAGCTTAATATATGTTTGCAGAAAATGTTATATTATGGTCCTCACTTTCATTCGCGGGATAAGGTAAGTTTGACACACAGCCCTCAGGGTCACCACGACCAAACAATTTATCATTTGTGTTTTCAAGATTAATATTTGTGAATTTATCAAGCACGGGAGCTATAGGCAAGCTATGGAACTGTTGGTTATGTTCATTATCAGTGCTAAAATGTAGCCGCAATTGTTGTTGTAAGCTCTCTTTTTCATAGGCACGATTCCGTTGGAAGTCTTCCTCTACCCTAAAATAAAAAATAATTAATTAGGATTCAAGCTTCATTTTATGCATACTTCTTGAGAGCTTCAATCTCCTCTTCGAGAGACATTTTCATTTTATTATCCTTGGCAGATTTATCCGAATGTAGCTTTTTCTCTAATAGCCTGACAGGATTGGTGAATGAGAAACGATGATGGAATGGCTTATCATCATCCAATTTTATACTGGGTTCATTTAAGGACTGAAAAATGGAAACCCTTAAATATTTCTTAGAGTTACATATATCATATTTTAATACCGTTATCGCAAAAATTGGCGTCTTATCTTGTAAGCTTTGTGGAATGTGCCGCTGTCTGTTCTTGAAATGTCGTGCCTTTTGTCTTGTTGGGACATCTGCTTTGGATTCCGTGTTCGAGACATGAGGTTTTTCGTTGCATCCTGGCAAATACATAACATGTTTCCCGCCAGTCAGAAAAGTTATGGATTGCGGCTCTATTAAAGCTACTCTTTGCCTATTCTTCTCATACTCAAGACTTTTCGTATGAAGCTCCACGCTACTGACGTTCTTATGAAGCATCCAATTATTACAACCCTCGAGTTTATTAAATCCGTAATTATCAGGCTTTGCATTTCTATCGTAATTTGCCTTGGGTTTCTGGAGACTTTTGTAAATGCAAACCTAAAAGGGATAGGAACACTTTTAAGTTTCTTAAAATTAGTTAGCATCGGGTAATATTTACATACATCGTCTGCGTTGACAGTGTCCATCCCCCGCGAATGTTGAAGATGCACATCCCTCGGAAGTGAAAGGCTAAAAGTGTGGACAGGCATAACAGTTTCTCGGTTTGACGTTTTCGTCTTGCTGCCGTAGAATAGTAAACCATCGTCTCCATTTGTTTTTGACCAATATTCATCAGAACTGGAGTCGTCTTCGCAACCAAGCTCTTTCGCTCTGTCATCGTTATCCTCCCCAAGATCTTGTTCTGGGGTCCATGTAGCTAGCTTCAAATTGGACCTGGTGCCTCTTTGAGCTTGTAGTATTTGATTTGGTTGTATTGGTCTTTCATTAGTTGAATTTTCTTTCAAAACGCTGCGATTTTTTACATTTCTATTCTCTACAAAATCCAATTCTTCCAGGAGCGAACGCCAAGCCAATGTTGGGCTGAAGAATGGGGTTTCCACCTGTCGCCGGGGCAAAGTGGGACGTATATGCACCAGTAATCCATTGTCATTTACACTTTCCCGATGGCTGGATGTGTTTTTGTATTCAATGTCATCAGCTGGAATACTTTGAAGGGTTTCAGCCGGATCTGCGTCTTCTAAAAGTATAATATTGTATTATTAGCAAATGAAAATATTTAAATAACATAACTCACGTGAATTTGTAATAGGAGTATCCGTAGGTTCTACCAATTGCATTCCGAAATAAAAAGTTCGCTGAGTTTTATTCACTTGTTCGGAAATAATCGGTTTCTCTACAAGGGAAATTCCCGATGATCTTTTAAGCTGCATATCGACATTCTGCCTATCCTGATCATAATCCTTTTTTGTAGACACTTCAAGTTTCTCTGTTTTTCGACTTCGCAATATAATGGCATCAGAGCTCTTTTCTCGACGATACGTAGTCTTTGGGAGAACATTTAAGTTGTTCTGGGAGAGATTACCATTAACAGAACTACGTTCTCTGTTGGCCCTTTGAAATGAGGAACTCTGGTTCTGCTCGGCAATTGGTTTCGGCTTACAAAGTTTATTTGAACGATCCGAGTTTTTTGCAAAGTGCATAGGTTTCGTATGATCCGTTGTAATCTGTATATTGTTTGGAAGACTATGCCTTGTAATATTTGCAGATGGAGCTGGAACAGATGCTGGCGGTATTTCTGGAGCCCTTCGCTTTTTCAGATACTTGTTCCGATTACTAACCCTTGATGGGGCTAAATCCTTGGCTACTACGGGCTTTTGCTGAGGATCATTTACAAGCTCAGGTTCTGAGTACGTATGTCTTTGCATACGTGATAGATTTGAGTCTGTTGTTTTCGTTTTAACCTTGATATTAAGTAAGGTTTGTGATCGCGTAAATTCAGTTGGAATATATTGTTTATCCTTCAATGCATCGCCTGGACTTCTAATTGGGATGCATTGTGTTTGGCCTTCATTCAATTTTCTTCCGCTTATCGTCCCTCCCGAATTGAGGATAGCCCCATTTGTAGTTGCCTTCAAATGCAGCCTTCTATCCAACTCAGGCAAGACTTTGAAAGGGGTTTTTGCTTGAAATTTTAAGTCCTTGCTGTCATTCGGGGATGAATAGGAGCGCCTACAATCGGCAGGCTGAAGAGTACGTTGGGGATTAAGAGGATTGGATCCACATCGACTGAGCTGATTTTGAGAAAAATTTTGACTCGGTCGCTTGAAATTTGACTGAAAATACGAATTTGGACCGATGGCCGATCTTTCGTAGTTTATGTTATGCGTACTACCAGAATTTCCCATTTCAATACACCTGCAAAGATATGGGAAATATGTAGAACTTGCAATACAGAAGATAACTGAAACACAATTTATTATCAGTCAATTAGGTAGATAGATAGTGGGACATCACTGAACTAGATCATCAATAGAAGAACTCTTGGAAACGTGACTTTTGCAAATTCCAGTTTATAATAATATCAGGGCCATCCATATTTTCTCAGCTGTGGATGCCGATTAAGAACATGTGTGCTCACTTTACTGGGTCAAAAATGCCTCTGCCAACCTGTTGCGAGCGTGTATTTTCCGATTCCCCCCAAACGAAAATATGCGCGTACAAACACATGCATAATGAAACCCGATTTCAGCGACAACAACAACATATATCTGCATATATTCACACATCTATTTACATACTAGTTCGTATCATGTTATGTACCACAAATATGCGCAGATATGGATGTACACAGGTAAAGTAAAACAAGATAATAATGGAAAATTTTTGCAGTTGGGCAAAATGCACACAAATTTAATGCTATATTGAAAATACTCCAATAATATCATCGTACGCAAAATCGAGTTACATTTACACATGTACTCTTTTTTTAGCCAAGTAACTTTCTTTTTCACATCAAGTTATCATTATGTTCATTCATTTGCCCAAAGAATGTCAAACTGCACATCTCTAAACAAATGCACGCACACACACACACACACACACAGAGAGAGACTTGTATACGTACGTTTGCAGTTATCATTTGTGTTCGAACATATTCACTTGTTGCATTTATTGAAACAAACACACAATTTGTTGTTAACAATATTTTTTGCCAACTACTCTGCTGGTAGCTTTCCGTTTTCTTTTATTTTACTAGACTCGCACGACACGCAGAAGACGGCGAACAACGGAGCACAGCGCGCTTTCACAACAACATCTTGAAGCTCGACTCGACTAGACTTGTCACGGTGAGAGCGGGAAGAGCGAAAAGCTTCTCCTCTCTCTCTCTCTCTCTTCAAATATTCGCTGTGGTTTTTGTGTTTGTGTGAGCATGAGAATTTTACCAGTTCTTTTTCATTCATAATAATGAATTCATGCGAGCAAGACATGTGTGTGTTTGTGTGTGCGTGTATGCTCGACCATGGCGTTATAATATAGCAACTTTATTAAGTAAACGCACAGATCTCAGCAAAAAGTTAAGGTATATTATATTATTATGTATAAGTAAATAAAATTTAGTTTAGGGTATCAATGATTTCATATTTTTATACCCTTCAACCATTGAAGATGGTCACATACTCAACAGGCCTGGTAGCCCGACTTACATCGATCGTAACTTTCTTAAAAATCATACGATTTTCACGCGGAATGACATTTTGTTCATGTCTTAACAACCTGAGTGATTCTCCATTTAAAAAAAAGCAAAATGGATATTTTGAAATTTTTTGATATCTTGGAAATTTAGACAATGGTCCCCCCTGTAATATTTCAACAAAATTTTTTTTTTCAAAATTTTAAATCGCGAATTTTTGAGTTTAATCGATTGCGGAGGTCAAAATAAGTACTAAACAATAGCTTAAATCGATTTTAAACGATACTTAATTTTGGACCAAAAATCATGTCGAAGTGGTTCAAAAATTAGACATGTCACACACTTATCAGGCCTGGTACCCCGACTTACACCGATCGTAACTTTCTTAAAAATCATACGAATTTCACGCGGAATGACATTTTGTTCATGTCTTAACAACCTGAGTGATTCTCCATTTAAAAAAAAGCAAAATGGATATTTTGAAATTTTTTGATATCTTGGAAATTTAGACAATGGTCCCCCCTGTAATATTTCAACAAAATTTTTTTTTTCAAAATTTTAAATCGCGAATTTTTGAGTTTAATCGATTGCGGAGGTCAAAATTAGTACTAAACAATTGTTTAAATCGATTTTAAACGATACTTAATTTTGGCCCAAAAATCATGTCGAAGTGGTTCAAAAATTAGACATGTCACACACTTATCAGGCCTGGTACCCCGACTTACACCGATCGTAACTTTCTTAAAAATCATACGAATTTCACGCGGAATGACATTTTGTCCATGTTTTAACAACTTGAGTGATTCTCCATTTAAATAAAAACAAAATGGATATTTTGAAATTTTTCGATATCTTGGAAATTTAGACAATGGTCCCCCCCTGTAATATTTCAACAAAATTTTTTTTTTCAAAATTTTAAATCGCGAATTTTTGAGTTTAATCGATTGCGGAGGTCAAAATTAGTACTAAACAATTGTTTAAATCGATTTTAAACGATACTTAATTTTGGCCCAAAAATCATGTCGAAGTGGTTCAAAAATTAGACATGTCACACACTTATCAGGCCTGGTACCCCGACTTACACCGATCGTAACTTTCTTAAAAATCATACGAATTTCACGCGGAATGACATTTTGTTCATGTCTTAACAACCTGAGTGATTCTCCATTTAAAAAAAAGCAAAATGGATATTTTGAAATTTTTTGATATCTTGGAAATTTAGACAATGGTCCCCCCTGTAATATTTCAACAAAATTTTTTTTTTCAAAATTTTAAATCGCGAATTTTTGAGTTTAATCGATTGCGGAGGTCAAAATTAGTACTAAACAATTGTTTAAATCGATTTTAAACGATACTTAATTTTGGCCCAAAAATCATGTCGAAGTGGTTCAAAAATTAGACATGTCACACACTTATCAGGCCTGGTACCCCGACTTACACCGATCGTAACTTTCTTAAAAATCATACGAATTTCACGCGGAATGACATTTTGTTCATGTCTTAACAACCTGAGTGATTCTCCATTAAAAAAAAAGTAAAATTGATATTTTGAAATTTTTCGATATTTTGGAAATTTAGACAATAGTCCCCCCTGTAATATTTCAACAAAAAATTTTTTTTCAAAATTTTAAATCGCGAATTTTAATTTTAATCAATTGCGGAGGTCAAAAAAAGTACTTCATCTTCATGAAATACAATAGCAAATACCCAGTTTCTGTCAAGCGTTCACAGATCTCAGACAGCAAGGTTTGGAAAGGTTTTTTACTCTTGTCCTCGTTCTCGTAAAGAAACCGAAATAAACCGTATAGCGGGTAACTGATACTCTTGGCGAGAAATTTCTCTTCGGTCTTACTCTCCGAGAATACATTCTGCTGTGGCAACGTTTCGCGGAGTATTAAAACCGTATTTGAGATCACATAATTCAGTTGGGCTTCCATTAAAAAAAAAGTAAAATTGATATTTTGAAATTTTTCGATATTTTGGAAATTTAGACAATAGTCCCCCCTGTAATATTTCAACAAAAAATTTTTTTCAAAATTTTAAATCGCGAATTTTAATTTTAATCAATTGCGGAGGTCAAAAAAAGTACTAACCAATTGTTTAAATCGATTTTAAACGATACTTAATTTTGGACCAAAAATCATGTCGAAGTGGTTCAAAAATTAGACATGTCACATACTCAACAGGCCTGGTACCAAGAATTACATCGATCATAACTTTCTTAAAAATCATACGAATTTCACGCGGAATGACATTTTGTTCATGTTTTAACAACCTGAGTGATTCTCCATTTAAAAAGTAGTAAAATGGATATTTTGAAATTTTTCGATATTTTGGAATTTAGGTAAGGGTCCCCCTATGATTTTTCAACAATTTTCTTTTAATTCTAAATCGCGAGTTTTTAAAAGCGATGTAGTACAAGTAGTGCAGATTTCTTTGTTTTAAATCATAAGTGTGCTTATCCGTTTGTACCGGATTTTGGGAATTGGGCGAAGGGTATCTTACTGTCGGACGCATAGCCTTACCGACTTGTTAATGATAAATATAAAGCACAATTGCAAATATTTTTCCGTTGAATAGATTTCTTTTATTTTTATTAAAAATAAAAATATATAACGTTACAATTTCAACATTTAAAAAATTCTACAATTTTATCAAATTTATTTTTACCCATTTTGAACTTAAGTAATTTCATTCAAAAACTCAAAATCACATGAATGTTTCATCATGTGGTTCTTATCATAGCAACCGATTCCGATTCCTGCTGGGGACTGCTGCAATTGACGTTGATACTGTCAGTCAGAATCATTAATTGCTTTTTTTCTCTTCTTTGCCGCCTGCGTGACTTTGTGTTTAGACCAATCCTCCTGATTTTTATATAATAGTTTATGTAAATACATACAAGAATGACAAGTTTTTGTTTTGTAATTAACTTACCTCACTAGAGTTTTCATCAGAAGAGTATATTGTTTTGACCACATCCGAGTTTTTCTTATTTCCCGCACTATGGTTATTGGGATCCTTTTTACCAATCGGTTGTTTACGCCCTCTACCGCTGCCTCCTCGGCGACCTACTGCCGTTGTCTCATCTTCAGCCGCCAAGGCAAAAAGATCACTAAATTGTTTCTACACACAGCAAAAAAGCAATGCATTTATATTTGTAGATTATTCCATTGAAATGATTTTTACCTTTGTGCATTCATTGCTATGCGAGTAAGCTGATTGCAGCGCCCGCTGCATCATATCATGTACATAGAGGCCTGTACCAGTTCCATGCCTACAGCTTCTTCTATAGTGTTCCAGATGATTTAATACCTTAGGCAAAAGATAACCGAAATAGGTATAAATGACTTTCCTAATAGATAAGACAAGAAACTCACGTGATCAGCAGATGGTGCACTGCTTGCAGCAGAGCTACCTTTTGAAGGACGCTTGCGCTTATTGGGTGATGAACTGGGGTATTTGGAAGTTAGAAGAGATGCTATAATTTCGGACAGTTTTTCCTCAGATCGTTGACACCAAAACCTGTAAATAAAAAGATTATTAAAACAAATTATATTAATATATTTTGACAAGTACTCACCTTAAGGCAGACGTTACAAATGGATCTCCTCTGGATTTAGCTTCCCTGCTGAGTAATAATCTAATTATTTCATTTGTGGGTTCTTCATTCTTTAAAAGCAACAGCAAATGACTTAACGCTTCGGGATGATTTGCGGCTTCAAGCTCGGGAAGTAGATCCTTTAGAATATAAAAATACATTATTATTTTAATCAGATTATCTGTTTAAAAATATAACTTCTTACCTGAATACATTTTAGAGGCACATCATGTGCCTGTATTAATTGCCACAGACAAAACTGTTCATATGTCTCATATTCTAAGCTATCACGAATGCAGTCTATGAGTCCATCTTGCTTGAATATAGTCAGCTTGCCCTGAGCAATTGAATACATAATGTCACGTACGTTCTTTGCATCGATGCAACGTAGAGTTATTCGCAGTAGATCTGTATTATTAATGGCTATACTTTTGAACTCTCTGTAAATATCCGGAAGCAGCCAGAGATATATCGTTGTATTCTCTTTTTCAAGTAAATCTAGATCACGCACTAGACAAACGCCGATTTTTTCGTCTGTTGCTTCACAAATTTGTCTATAGACTGCTGTTTTAAACTGATACGATTGCTGTGTATTTTTTCGTGTCTGCAACTTGCAGTGAATCTTCATGAAATACAATAGCAAATACCCAGTTTCTGTCAAGCGTTCACAGATCTCAGACAGCAAGGTTTGGAAAGGTTTTTTACTCTTGTCCTCGTTCTCGTAAAGAAACCGAAATAAACCGTATAGCGGGTAACTGATACTCTTGGCGAGAAATTTCTCTTCGGTCTTACTCTCCGAGAATACATTCTGCTGTGGCAACGTTTCGCGGAGTATTAAAACCGTATTTGAGATCACATAATTCAGTTGGGCTTCATCTAAAGCTGAGGCGGGCAGTGTTCGAAAATCCTTAAGGAACGCCTCCCACGTAAAGGAGTTGCGTTTTGTGACGAATGTCTCGAAGGAATCGGTTATCGCTTCAGGTAACTCTACTTTCTCTGGCACTGGTTTTTCCTTAAGCCGAACCTAAAAAAAAACAACAAAGTATTCATAAAGTTAGTTAGTTATTCAAGGGATAATGCTTTTTATTTACCTTTGACAGCGGTAAGTCGTCATCGTCATCGGTGTTTTCGTCAGTTTTATTGGTTTTACCTAGATTTTCAGCATCTTCGTCGCTAAATATAGCTTCACCTTCATGATCCTCACTTCCTTCTACAGGTACCGTGGCTACCTTGCTGTCTTCGTCCACTGGATTTACGGCGGCACTAATAGCAGCAAATGCTCCGCCCACCTCCATGTTTTCTAAATATTTAAAGTATCAATATTTTTGCTAAAATATAATTCTATATTCAACATACCACCTTGCATCATTCGTTGATCTGCTTCTTTTTTAAAGATGGGTGCCTGAATTGAATATGTCGCTGGGTACATCGATTGGGAAATATTTGAAACAGGCGTCACAAATTCTCTAAAGTTCTCACGTATTAAATTACGCAATTCTCTGTCAAGTTTAGGCGATTCGAAGAGCGGATGTAAGTTTGGAATGACCTACAAAGAGAATGATCGTATATTAAACTATGATGCTCCAAGTGTCACTATTTAATTTCTTACTTGTTTATCAAGTATCAATTTCAATGAATTGTATACGCCCAACCTTATTTTGTCCTCGTGTTTAACATAGAAGTTTTTAGTTATCCGACACAGAAAATCAAGTAATGTACTGCTTACGAAAGGATGATTGCGTATAGAATGGTACATCACGAGAATACCGGGTTCTATATTCATAATGTTATCTTTTAACGGATCGAAAAAAAGCCAATCGTAGAATAGTGACAACTTCGCATTGGCCGAAGCTATGGGATTTGTGCATGATGATATGAGCCAGCCGATTATAGCCCAGCGCGGAATAATGTCTGAACATAGCATGTCGTTTGTTGGATGTATAACGTTAATAATAAAACGAATAAGGTCAGACCTTAAACTGTGGGATTCGGGTGTGGCAAAATACTTGTCCTGAAACCAATCCTGATAACGCTTTTGATTTCCGAACTTAACAGACGATGCTAAGAAATGTAATTTACGTTCCATTTCTGGTAGTAATCGACATTGTAGAAATCGACGGCTAGTTCGTATCTGAAGTAAATGCCAGATGCCATTAAAAGTTGGATGAAGACTTTTTGGGTTGTAAAGAATATCCCGCCATAAGAGTTCGAATTCCGGAATGCGTGCAACATTTTGCAATAGCCTGAAAAGTAATTTAAATACATATTACGTATAATTGCTTGGGTAAATAGAGATGTCTGATTTTTTCTTACCGTACAAAATCTCTTCCTAATGGTATTATATCATGGAATCGATCTCGTATCAGCGAAATTGTAAATTTAACTTCTTTTTGGCGCAGGGGCATCAAGGCAGGATTGGCATGGTCCTCTATTAGGCGTACGAAACTATAAACTGTTGATTGCACAAGGAAGGGATTGGTCTCCAACCACGCTCGGTACTCGATGAAAATATCCAGCAAACTCTCAACAAGAAACAGATTTTTGTGGGACACATCTCCGCCTCCAGCTTGGCGCAGGCAATTCCAGATAACGTTCTCTACGCTTAGAACCTGATGTTTAACAAATTCTCGTAGCACCCAAATCAACTGCCTTCGAGCTGTCTCCGTTAGTTTCGTATACTTTTCGGCTACCAAAAGCGTGAGATTTGCAACGATAACATTCATGCCATCTCGTGATACAAGTGTAATGTCCCGATATGTTTTTGGAGCCAATATAGGATCAGTCAGTATTATGTACAGGAACCCAATGGAAATCTCCTCATGCTGCTTCTCTTTGCAAACAAGCTGCGAGAGCATGTCGTGCATTTCCTTATCATTAAGACCTGAAATTTGTTGTTGCAGGTTCGTATACGACCGTTCGAATTTCTAAAACCAATAAACTTTGTAAGTCATATGAATTAAAGTTGCGGAATGAATATAAAAACCTCTTCGATTTCATCTTTACAATCGACAGCCGTGCAGACAAACAATTTAGAGACATGAGCTGCGCTTTTTTGTTGCTGTTGCTCCATTTGCATGTATGTTATCTATGTGTTATGTGTGAGTATTTGCCTTAATCACTTGATTTGCTTTTAATTCAGTTTCATAATCATATAGATACAGCAATTATAGAATAATAAAAGACTAATTCTGTGCAGCAACATTTAACCCATTACTTTGACGCGTTTTCTGTTTTTGTTGGTAGACAGAAAAAATATGGTTGCCACAAACAGGGTTGCCAGTCCTTAATTAAACATGCCAGATAAAGAGAAGTAACGTGCTGCCAGATCAGTCAAATGTTAAATGTGAGTATTTATTAAAATTCAATTATTAATATATTCAAATAAAAATCAATTTTTTTGTATCTTTTCCTGCATGTCAACAAAAATTTAAATTATATAAGATTTTACAATACAATAAGATTACTTATCGATATTTGAAGAGAGTTAACAGAACATACACAGCATCAAACGTGCAGTGTGTAGCAGCCCATATTTAATTCATAACATTTCCCTCAGCAAATATCGGTAATATAATTATTCTCATCACTGTTTTTTCATCCACATAGTGCGATGTTATTGTTGTAATAAAAGCCAAAGACATATGTAAATAAGCGTTTACCTTTATTGTGAAATTCAGAATAAAATGGAGGAACTTTTAAACGAAATAGTGCCACAGGAAGACTTGGAGGTAAGAAGAAAAGTTTGCAAAGCTTCTTCGTGTAACGAACAAAATTGTTTTCTCTTCAGAGGTTTGAGAGGAAATACCACCAAGAACTTGAACTCGATGGAGAGGTCACAACAGAGACAAAATTTGAGTACGTCATAATTTAACTATGGTCATAAACATATTTTACTTAAAATTACTTCTTTTATTTTTTGTAATGTGGTAGATATGCATTCTGTCTAGTGCGGAGTAGATATACCAACGACATAAGAAAGGTGAGTCAGTTATAATCTTACTTAGTACGCATATAATGACAATATATCTTAAACACACATATACATTTAAATAATATTTCGTAGGGTATTATGATTTTAGAGGAACTTGCACGCTTACATCCAGAGGGACGAAGAGATTATATATACTATCTTGCCTTTGGAAATGCACGTATCAAGAGCTATAGCGAGGGCCTGAAATATTGCAGGGCCTTCCTGGAAATTGAATCAAACGACCAAGTACGATCATTGGAGGTAAGTGTTTTCTCATGTTTTATTCACCAGCCAAACATATGTCCATATATGTATATTTGTGTTCATTCTTTTAGGAGTACATAAAGAAACAGAGTGACAAAGAAGTTGCCAAAGGCATGGCTGTCGCTGGTGGAGCTGCCCTCGTGCTTGGTGGAATCTTGGGGCTTGGAATCGCCATGGCCAGAAAGTAAATTATTATTATAAATTGAAAATCTCCCATTTCCCATTATTGTATTTCGTTTATGTACATAAATAGCTACGTTATACATATTAAAATTCAGACTATATTTTAGTTGTAGCCCTATTAAATTAAACGTATCAACTGTCGTTAAATTAATTACATATTTTTCTTTTATTGTAGTAAACATAAACGTGAAAAACAGTGAGAAAAACTAGTCGCGTTATTAAAGCGTTTTTAATGGAAATCAATTCTCTCCCATAATGTAAACACACGTTCATATATATTCTAAAATTGTACATATTTAGATATATATCACGAGGTGGACGTGGCTTTAGCACCTTACGTCGATAACAACTTTTTCCATTATATATTAAAACAATACGAACACCTTTGTTTCTTCTAGTAATTAATACACTTAAGAAGTAATTGTTACCGACAAAACTATTGTATTTTTATGCGGTAATACGCCCTGTTTATCACTTACATTGTTAGTACAATAAATCGTCAAACTGTTATGCTCTCTAGTATCTGAATGTTTATCATATTTTCTTGCGGCTTATGCAGTTGGGAGAATTTTATAGATAATATCAAATTATACCTAAACCAATTTCTTCCATATTCTTTCATGACTTCAACAACAGGATTTTTACTTTAGGTTACCAAACCAAAATTACGTATTTAAAATTTTTATTGATAGTAATTCCAGAAGAATCTACAACAAATCACATGGTTCTTAAGTTCGATTCTTGGTCAAATATCTTAAATAGTAAATAAATGCATCCGTTTCGTATAGAATTTTCTAAATTTCAGAATTAATAGTTGACGATGTCCTTAACAGCTGCCAGGCAACGATGCTTGTCGGGCAGATAGAAAGGCTCAAAGACATGAGGAAAGGGGGTATCCCAGCCAGTAACGCGCTTTACTGGCGCTTCTAGGCGTAAGAAACATTTCTCCTGAATATAAGCAGCCAGCTCGGAGCCAAATCCTTGAGTAAACGGCGCCTCGTGGGCCACAATAACACGACCAGTTTTACTAGCAGACTAAAATATAATATAAATGTTATATTGAAAATCTTAAAATTTTCGAAAGAATCTTACATTGCACACTGTTTGAGTATCCCATGGCAAAACTGACACCAAATCGATGACTTCACAGTCAATATTTAATTGCTTTGCTGCAAGTTCGGCGACCTAGAAAGCATTACAAGGATAATACATATATGTTGATTGTATACATATGCATCGCTTCTCACCTCCAAGAGTACATGAACCTGAGTACCCCAACCAATTAGGGTAACGTCCTTGCCACTACGTAGTATCTCTGCTTTACCCAATTCGTCCCTATACGATGCAGTGGGAACCTCCTCTACTGCTGCGCGGTATAATGTTTTCGGTTCAAAAATAATGCATGGATTTGGATCCTTCACGCAAGCCAATAAAAGACCTTTTGCCTTAATAGGACCTCGTGGAATCTATGAGAAAGAAAGAGAGAAATTAATATAACTAGTTACTTTATAGTTTAATAACATTAAAGTATTTACCACAACACGTAGACCAGGTGTATGAGCGAAATATGCCTCGGGACTCTGGGAATGATAAAGAGCACCATGGCCTACCGCACCACAAGGCACTCGGAAGGTCAACGAACCACAGTCGAAAAGGCCACCACTTCGGTAACGGTATTTTGCAGCCTCATTCACGATCTGATCAAAACTCGGAAAGATATAGTCTGCAAACTGAATCTCAGCTATGGCAGTGGCCCCGGTGTTTGCCACGCCTATGGCGAAACTAAAGCAGATGATAGAAAATTTGAATTCAGATAGTTAAATATATTAGAGATCCAGCCCTGCGATATTCAATACTAACCCGGCAATTCCTTGCTCGCAAAGTGGCGTATTGAAAACACGATCATTTCCATATTTATCTCGCAGATTAATGGAGCATCTAGTAAAATGTTGAAATAATATATATATTTTTATAATTATGATAGACTTTCAGATGTTAATTATTAGATTTAAAATATACCGAAAAACTCCACCAAAACCAACATCTTCACCAAATAACAATGCCGAAGAGTCTTCTTCGAGAGCCAAGTCCATCGCATTATTTAGGGCCTGGAACATGTTCATTTTCTGAACATCGCCGGTGCCATTGGTGGGTTTTGTCGGGTAATACGTGAAATGAGATCGGGTTGATGAGGCGGTATTCAATTTTAATGCATTAAACAAGCCCCGAGCAATAGACGATTTCATGTTAATTGTTTATTTACTAAATTACAAAAACGAACTATAGAACTCAACAACAGCTTTTATCGCTATTGCGCAACAAAGCTTTATAATCAAGCATGCATGATACAAACACATGCATGGGAACATGTATTTGTACGATCAGATGGTTTGTTGTCATACCTGATATTTTTTAAAATACGTTTTTATATGAAGGGCATTCCCTTTCCATGGCTCACATAATATATCGATAAGTGTTTTTTCTTCTTATTTCATATTATATTGAACAAAGCTTAAATATACAATACTCAAATGCAATTTTGCGAACATGTATAAAAGCTTTATTCGCTTTAAATGATATATATTCACATTTGATAAATCGTGCATACAAATATACAGATAAGTTATCGATTTTTAGACTCGCACAACAACAGTCAGAATTCTTTATTTTAATAAATTTTAAATGAATACCTAAATCTTAATTACTGCTTCAACAATAAATTGTTTTACAAAATGTCAAAGCTTGTAGACATTCAAGTGCATGCACAGAGGTTTTTGACAGTATTCAAGTCAGTTATACCTAAACTTTGTAATGACAAATATAAAGGTCAAAATGGTCGCATTGGAATTGTTGGTGGATCATTGGAATATACCGGAGCACCATACTTTGCAGCTATAACTGCAATGCGAGTGGGCGCAGACTTGTCCCACGTATTCTGTCACGCCCAGGCGGCAACAGTTATTAAATCATATAGTCCTGATCTTATCGTGCATCCTTTGTTAGACCGCGACGATGCTGTTGATCAAATTAAACCGTGGATAGATCGTCTGCATGTGGTCGTATGAGTAGTAATAGTAATTTGCTTTTTAATAACGACTACTGAAAAGTTATATGATTTTTAGGTAATTGGTCCTGGATTGGGACGTGAAACCCACATACTTAAGAAAGCTACGGAGATTTTAAAGCTGTGTCTGGAAATGGATAAACCAATTGTACTAGATGCTGATGGATTATTTCTGTTAAACGATAATATTGATCTTGTTTGTGGAAAACGTAATGTTATATTAACCCCGAACGCAATTGAATTTCAAAGAATTTTTGGAAAAGATTGTGATTCCACGACTAAGAAGATATTACTTCTTGGCGACGGGGTTGTGGTCTTACAAAAAGGATCACAAGATAAAATCTATATACCTCAAACAAGTGAGGTGCACATCATGCCAAAAGGCGGATCGGGACGACGTTGTGGCGGACAGGGAGATTTGCTGAGTGGATCCCTTGCAACGTTCTTCTATTGGGCGTTACAATCCAGTGAACAAAATCCAGCTCTTTTGGCTGCTTTTGCTTCAAGTTATTTTGTTAAACAACTTAATTACGCTGCATTTCAAAAGCTTGGCCGTTCCATGGTTGCAAATGACATGGTGAAAGAGATTCCCGCTGTGTTTAATACTGAATTCGAAAATACAAATTAAGAAAATATAAAATAAAATTTGTTGTTAAATATCATATGATTAGTTAACATTATTTTTATACATAAAAAGACAGCTGATTAAACAGCTGAGTTTTAAAATTGTTCCAACAGCTGTGTCGTTCTCCACAATTCCAGTATTTCAAACGGTTAGTCTTGAGCTGGTAGTTAAATATAATATAATATTAGCAAAATTGCTCTTATTCTATTCCTTAAAATATATAGAGAAGATTTAATCTAAGTTTAGGTGTATACCGGTCCCATCCAATAAGTTTTAAATATACTAATACCAGTACCACTGTAAGCATTAAATAAGTAAGACCAGCTTTGAAACAGGGGTGATGTTTTCATCTTTTTGGTATTTTTTATCTTTTATATTCATTTGGTAGTCATTAGTAAACTCGGACTTTGATAAGGTTCGTATTTTTTGCAAATGTTCTAATTAATACTTTATTCGTATATTTTTGTTATTGTTGTCTTTTAGCATTCATACGTGCGAACTTATGTTCACAATACGTATATATTGCAGTTGCACATATTGCACAAAATTCAGTTTATGCAGTTTATAAATGATAGCGACACGTAAACGAATTTTTATGGCAATATTTTTAATTGTAATAATAGTTGTTTTGCGGATTTTGTTCTATAACAATTCAATACTCGCGGTAAGTTTATCTAAATGATATTTGATTTTTTTTTTTTTAAATCTTTGTAGATCCTTAAAATAAACAGTATTAAAAGTAGTCCATAATATCAAAGTAGTTTGGGACCAGTATAAAATGAGAATCTTAGTCATGATAATAGGATGCTGCTCTTTTTAAATTCACCGGCAATTAATCAGATTAATCAGATATTACCTTTTTTTAGATAAATTGTATTTAGAATTGTTGAACAAATTAGTTTAAGCATTGAAATTTAGTTCCCAGTGTAACGAATACAATTGGATCCGCGACTTTAGTCTGTTATAGTGATCTATGCAAGCCTTAGTTTATTTAATGATGCAACAAAGCGCCAGATGAATACAAAATAAAGAACAGCAAATGCAAATACAGCACCAGAAAAAATGATCGCAACACTGCTGTGTTTGTTCTCTATCCACGAGCACTCCGGCTTCTTCTGTGTAATTACACAATTATGTATATTATATCCAAATTCAGGTGTATAGACTTAAACATTTTAATTACATTTCGATTTTCTTTATATACCCAGGATGAACCCTCTTTTACAAGGGCCGCAGGCGCGCCTGTGCTCGTAATGGTATTCTACGAGGCGCTCTGCCCGGACTCAAAATACTTCATCACAAAGCAACTTCTGCCTACGTTCAAAGCTGCTGCGCCCATTATGGAGGTGCAGCTAGTCCCATATGGCAAGGTATGATATGGAGTACTTAATATGATAGTTGCCTTAATTTTGATCTTTGTAGGCGCACACTAAAACTGACTCAGACGGAAATTATATCTTCGAGTGCCAACATGGTGTAACGGAGTGCCAGGCGAACACATATCATGCTTGTGCAATAGAAGCTATCGAAGATCCGCTCACCCGCCTGGAAGTAGTGACATGTATGATTCATGACAACAGACATCCGAAGGATGCCTTGCAGAAGGTTAATTTTCTTTAACTTTATTTAATTAGACTATATTTATAACATCGAAATTGTTTTTATAGTGCACAAAGGAGCACAATGTCGAGCCGGACCTTATCCAGAAATGCTTTGATAGCAATCATGGTTCCGAGTTGATGAAACTTAATGGAGATGCTACTAATGCCTTGCGTCCGCCGGTTCAATTTATTCCAACCATAACGTTAGATGGTTCTCAAGGTAGACAAGCATCCATTTTAAAAGATTTACTAGGAGAGGTTTGCAAGGCAGCTGGAGATACCACTGAAGCTGAGAAGTTTTGTAAAAAGACTTAGTTTTTACTGACTTCCGAGTACAAAATAATATTGTACTTTTGTTTTAAATATTGTTTAATAAATATTAAAATTGTATTTTTGTTTGACAATCATTTAATATAAAACACAATACAAAACCACAAATACAAATACAATTACAATATTACCGTCAGTACGTTGAAAAGATAACAAATTTTTATTTATTATCAACTATTTTAATGACTTTCAAAGTGTAATACTCGAGTGAGTAATGTATACCCCAATATCCGTACTTAGTGGATCACTGGAAAATTTCTCATTGTCTTCAAGACTGTCGCTAACAATAGATATGTCGAATTTCTTCATAAGGCAGCTTTGTGAATCGCAAAGACTAAACGAAAACCCGATCACTAAAATTGTAGAATTTTGATCATCAGAGTTTACAGTTCCAGACGGTAGGTTTTCTGGACAATATGAAATATCTAAACTATATTTTCCATCAGTTAATAATCCACTTGTTTGCTTCACTTCCAAAGCGGAGCTGATGCGTTTTATAGTCCATTTTTGTGGGGCATCCGCGGTGAACTTCAAGTCAGAAGCAAGTCTTACAGTAAAGTGCAAAGAACTGTTTTTGTACTGAAGCAGAGGAATCCTTTTTATCAACTCATGACCCTTTTCTCGAGTTGAAATTAAAGGTGAATCGGTCTCACTATTCGAAGGAAGTTGATTGAAGTCAAGCAGAAAGCGTCGAGCCACGCATAGTCCCAAATCAATCGTATAGATTGTGTGATTATTCGTATCCGAAACTAATAAATTATTTCCACTATCATCTACGCAAAGACCAGACGGTTCTCTGAACGTGATAACATTGCCTTCTTGGTTTTTTATAACCAGAGTAGAAATAGTATTCGTGTCAATGTCGATGACTTTAATTTTGTGATTATAGGTGTCCGCAACGTAAACTTTCTGATTAATATGGTTATAAGCCACTCCCAATGGATGTTGCAGCTTTGCGTTGTAAAGTTTACCGTCTTCATCACCGAAGGCAAAGAGATTCTGAAAATTTGAAAATGAAATTAAACTAAATGTATTTTAGCGTATGTACAACAAAATTTACCAATGGATTGCGATCTCCTCCGACAACTGGCATCACCTTTCCGTCGACCATAGAAGCTTTTCTTATACTAGAGCTCTCGCTGTCCGCTATGAAAAGAAAGTCGTTGGACATTGCCAGTCCAGATGGCTGGGCAAATGCAGCGTTCTGCGGATAAGAGTTATTGCGATTCTCTTCCAGACCATTGCCTATTAACGACACACAGCAACGGGGTTCGAACTTGCGGAATTTCCACCAAATAATTCCTTCTGGAAAGTAGCCCCAAATCTGATGTGTACCAGCCATAGCTATTAGAACTATCGTTTTTTCAGGTACATTTAGCTCATCAACATGAAATGACATGTCCATATCACGAGTGCGAAACACTGCCACATCCCAGGGCGACGATATAGGTTGAACAGGTCCCAATCGTCCACCGGTTCGCTCATTGCCTTGATAGCCTGTCCCCGCCAGAGTTTCAACATTAGCATTCTTGAGCGATATTTTTCTCAGTGCATGGTTATCAGTATCCGCAACAATCACTGTATCTTCATCGAGGAATACAACTCCTTGTGGGTTATTAAAACGTGCAGCTGACAGATTTCCATCAAGGAATCCTGCATCAACACCGCCAATTTTATACTTGACAACTCCTGAATCCGACACTATGAGCACACGATTGTTACCAGCATCAGCTATAGCGTAATTGTTGAGTAGCCGAGCTATTTTTGCGGGAAATCGAAGGTTAGACGCTGGGTGAAGATCTGTTGATAGTTGCAGCGGTAAGGAGTCAGTGTTAACCTTTTGCCGACGTCCATAATATGATAATGCAGCTCCAATAAACTCTTGTAGAAACTCGCCATGACCTTCGCCCATTAATAACAGCATAGGTATGCCGTCTGGACTTAGAACTAGAAGGGATGGCCAGCACCGAATACTCAGAGCACGCCATAAAGCGGATTTTGAGTCATTCACTATAGGATGCTTTATTCCGTAGCGCTGCGCTGCTGAGAGAATGTTTGCTGCCGTTCGCTCATTCTCAAATTTGGGACTGTGCACCCCAATTACGATAAATCCGTTTTCGACGGGAAACCTCTCTTCTAATGCCGCTAAGTCGGGCAACACATGCATACAGTTAATGCAGCAGTATGTGAAGAAATCCAGCAGGACAACTTTTCCTTGTAATCCACCAAGTGTCAGTGGTCTACTGACATTAAACCAGTCCAAATCTAAATAGGGAAAAGTGAAATGAAGTGAAATGTGAACTCTAGCTAAATCGGACTAACCTGATTCGAATTCAAACTGTAATGACTTCACTTTTGCAATGGAATCGTCATTTGCCTCCCAACGATCAAAGAAGTCTTCAAATACTTTTGTTTTGCTAAGTTCTTTATTCCGGTAGCTTTGTTGAAGTTCCTCAGTAATGTATGTTATTATATCAATGGCAGAAAGTTCCTCAGCACAATCCATGCTTATAAAATGTAGATATAAAATCTAATATCGGAGATATAAGTTAATTAAAAACTTTTCAAAGAAATATACAGACTTTACATATCAATTGATAACCACACATACTTTTGCATGTAAAGCAACTCTGTTCTGTTTGTTATACCGATATATCGATACATCGATCTATGTAATGTAACATAGCGCGGCAAAATTTGTTTGAAATTTTGTTTATTTTATTGTTAAAAAATCACATTATTTATAGTCATTCCTGAATAATTAATTATTAGGGGCTTAACCCCCAAAAAACGTATGTAAAAATACGTCACTTGATAACTTCAAGCATTGTAAAAACTTAAAAATGCTTCAATACTGAATAACAGACCCTTGCAACATTGATTTGCATGACAGCTGATACGGAAGTTATTATTATTTTATTAAATTCAACTCACTTTATTTTAAATAATGTAGTTTTTAAAATATTTTAGCTTTAGATTATATCTTATGCACGCATCAACTCGATTTTTATGTTTTTAAACTAGTATTTTTTAGCAAGTTGTTTAAGCATATTTGCATTTACATAATTCGGCCACACTGCAGATAATTCTTACAGAGATATCTATGTACATATACAGTGTATTGAACAGTGGGATTTGCGTGTGCCAACAAACCATCGATTCGATTTGGAGCGCTTTCTTTGAAACCATTTTCCAAACCAATTGATAACACCGCTGCGAACACAAATTACAAAACAAGTACATATTATGGAAAAGAGTCGAAGGTGTTTGAAACAATGTTATGAGCGGACTAAAGTGTCAAAACAAAAAATTAATACCGTCAGCCCGATATTTCGAATGCCGCGTGTGATAGATGGAAAATCAATTGCACAGCCAAAATTATGTGTTTCATTCGGGAGTCCAAAAACAATAAAGAAAAGCAGCTTCGCACCTGCTCTCATAATTGCAATTGTTGCGTTCGCGAATTGTCTAAATTTAGGGCTTGCTTATGCAAATAATAATGTTGATGCCCCGTTGAATCAACCATTAAATCTAATTCAAAATGTGCTGCCGGACGATACTACAAATAACACAAATCACAACATAAAGAAACAAAATAAGGAATTTCCGTTGGCAGAATCACCTGCAAGGCAAGTCTAAAGTCTAATAAAAAATAGATGTAAAACTTGTCCGAATATATATCACATGCAAACACAAAAACATTACAGTGTTGACACTGCTAAGCAAAATTGTAACAGGAAGAAGGAGGCTTGTCATTAAACTAATTATGTATACACTGCATGATTATTGTTGTATGTGCGTTTGTGTAAACAAACATACAAATGTATGTGCATATACACTGCAAAATGTATATGTTTATATGTTGTAGCGCACAGTGAAAAATCTTTATAGTTTGTTTATATTTTGAAAATAAAATATAGATGAATGTGAATGTATTCACAAAGTTCATCTGAGGCTGCACAAGAAAGTGTGTCTCGAAAACATTCTAATCTTACATAAACAAAAGAAATAGTACACACTGTTTACCATTCATTCGACGTAGTGCAAATTGACTCAGTAGGGTATATACAGTCTGTGCGATTGAAAATTACAATGCTAGCTAATTGGAAATATATTACATTGGTTTATCCTTTTCATTAATTATTCCAAGATGACTTTTTATAAAACCTAAGCTAGCCCAAGAAAAAAACCAATTTGCCAAGATACTGTGCACAGAAGTCATTCAAAAAACAATTTCAAAAATTACGTCCAACAGCGGCGCCAGCAGCGCTGTCGCCAAAATAAGTTTGCGGCACGTTTCTATGTGTGCGTGTGTGTTTAAGAATCATGAATGAGAACACATTGAGAAAAGCCGGACACCTACGGCATTTCAAAATGAGACCACAAGAAATATAAACATCATAATTCTTGCAATTTCCGAAATTGCGAAAATACTCAATTTTTTAAATAAAAGAAAAATGTTAGTGGAACATGAAAATATGTGGAAAATATTTATTTTGAAAAATAAATGGTTATGACACGCATGGGCATATAAATTGTGAATATTTTCGAATTATTTTACAGGAATTTATTCCTTTATTTGAATAAAACAACTTGAAATTCGCATTTTGTAGGTAAGGTTAAATCTCAGGCGTCTGAGAGAAAATCTGTCCCTTGCTTGAGCGGGGGTCTTTCTCCATAAACTATTATAAAAGTACGTCTGACGTCATTTGGTTTTTTTTTTTGTCAAAACAGCCTAAGTAGGAATACAGACGTAGGTGACCTTGGAGGGTTTTTTCTTTTGCATTGAGGGCGAAAGGGAGCGTAAATAAACATAAGCAATGTTGGCCAGAGTACATACATGATTTATAATATACATTCATACAGCACAGCTACAATACAATACCATTATAATATGTGGTTAAAATCGAATGCTTGAATATGGAAGTCCAATGAACCATTTGTTACTAACGCACTTCTTCAATAGCAGCAAGCTTACGCACACATATAATTTCGAATTATATATATGATTAATGTAGAATACATATATGTATGATTACACTTAATATATGTATAGGGCAGGCAGTATTCTTAATTTGTACAATCCCATATAAACCGCTAACGTACAAAATAATGTGTATTATCCTGTGATATAAAAAGACAGATACATAGTATATGAAAGTACATACTTTATAACGAGGTAAATGCTTATTACTCTCCTCTGATTATTTTTGTCTACTAACTAAGCAATCCAGAGCTTACCCGAGAGAATAAACTGACACTATCTGTGGCATACTTCCACACAACAAACAATCTGAGTGTTCAGTTTCCCTATTTCATGCGATACCGATAATTTTATTTACACCATAAAATTCACTGAAAACCTTCAGCTCTGACTCAATTTCTTGATGTTATCATTTCATGTTTATCAGTTCACAATGCACAATCATATATATATACTGAAGTGGCTAGTATATGCGTATTACTATAGTTACATACGCATACATTCAAATGGAACAGAAGGGGGACTCTTGAGATCAAAATTTGCTGAAGTGAAAATTGAAATTTTTTTGAGGTCACACACAAGACTTACGGATGATCTACTACATACAAACATACATACATACGTAGCGACGATTACGTGTTTATATAAATTTAAATGCATTTGTGATGTACGCATACATACATACATTACGCCTGAATTTGCACATCGATGTACATACATGTCTACATATTGCATATGCATGTGTGCATGGATCTCATTTATTTGAGTTGCCAATTCTATTTTGGGTCGCCTCTTAAGTATGCAAAAACATTGTCATCTCTTGTATTTATGTCTTTCTATGTCTAGACATATTTATTTTTGTGCTCATGTCTGTATTTTCCATTTGGAAAAGTATTGATAAGCATATGTACATACATATGACATGTACATATATATCTATTTGTCTGTGGGAGTAAATACGTATGCATTAATTTATCTGTCCGATAAAATAAAACCGTCAATGGAAAATCTAAAAAAGATATACAAAACATATACAGACATTTTTAACAGGAAAGTAGACATAAGTATATATACATCATATTAGATTACCAATTAGGTAAATTACCAACTAGCAAAACGTTAGGTAAACATAAATAAGTATATGTCCAAATCAGGCTAAAAGACATCGGACTTAACATGACTGTTTCTTATACCCTATAATTGAACTGAACTGGCTTATGTAATCTTGTTTGCACTATCAATGATATTGTTCTGCTATAGTTAAAGTGATTTCCATTGTCGTCATATCGAAAGAGGTTAATTAGACTGGAGGGTTTTTGAGAATTGTGCGAACTCATTCGAAAAAACGTGCTTTGATAACAATATTTCATGTGCACATGTTATCTTTTTGACAAATTTTCACTGCTCTTATCCTATTGTTGTATTTTACTGTATGATAATTACAATATGTGTATAGTACATAAAGTGTAACTGATAATGAATCTACGATTGTTGTAGGATATTATCAATTTCACTATTTGAACTTATGTTTTTTATGTATATTGGAATAAAAAACAACTGTGATTATATGGCTGTGCAAGGCTTATGTATAGGGATTCAGACTTCACATATGCTGGGTATCTGACAGCCGAATGCAACCTTTTTATTTAGTTTTGTTTAATTGGGCTTACCGTGCATCGTATATCATTTTATAATGAGGGCATTCAAAAAAACTATACTATAATTCATCAGGTGCAGCATCAACTAGTGAGAATGGCTTAAAATCGTAATACCCGACGTTAAGACAAACTACTAATTACATATTTTATGTATGCTCTTATTCTTATTCGTTGCCAACTCGCGCCGCCAGGCACGTTTGAGTTTCTGATGACAGACCTAGCAGGAATACAAATACACACGCATACACAGATGCAGTAGTGCAATCCAACAAGCTGACCGTACCGGTTGCAGGTGTATGAGTGTCCGTGCGAGTGCACACAAGCTGCAGCAAAATCAATAAATAAACACACTAAAAATGTACACATACATATATGTACATATATGTGCATGTACGCACACAAACCAAGGCAAATACATACTTTTATATTTTCTGCCAAAACTGCCAAACCAAACAGAAAAGCACGTTGGTAGCGTTTCTTCTTCTTAGTTCTTATTTTCATTTTGCCATATAATCCGAAAAAATCTGGATTGCGTCGGTATAAACGAGGATTCTCGCATTGCTTGTTGACGACTGCGGCGGCGTTGGCGGCATTTGGCCCTTCTCGTACTCACACACACACACACACACACATACCGATATCCATATTAACGTTTTTTTTTTTTTTTTGACTTATCACATGTAATAGGAGGCTAATCTAATTAAGGTTCAACAAGAATAACAAATAAAAACCTTCCCTAAAATTAATCGTAGTATTAATATGATTAGATAGCTCTAATTCTGAAGTCATCAATAATCCTTGTCGTTATATATAATTAAGTAAAAAATGATTTCACTTTGTTTTTATTTTAGTGCACGACAGGTTCAAGCTGAGAGTACGATGCGAATTATTGGTTTGCGATTGGAGGATGATAGTTTAGAGTCCAATGACGGTATTCCCAGTGTTTTGAGCGACAAGAAGCAGACGATACGTGTTTTCGGCATTGGCTTAAACAATAATACTGTTATTTCGTTCACAAATGAAGAGCATGATTATCGGGGACCCTGTCTGATACCAGCAACGGATATCTTTAATCCCGATAAAGTTTCAGACGACGGATTTACTGCCACATACACCATACAATTTCCCTACTCAAAGAAAGTGCTGTACGTGTGTGCAAAGAACGATGATGGTAACCGTGTAAGTAAAAATATATTACTTTGTATGTCAAAACTATTTTAATAAGTCAATATGTAATGTATTTTAGCACGGTACTGCAGCAAATACAAACCCTTTTGTGCATCAGGGTAATTCAAAATGGATGAAAATAGAAACGCATCAACCTTTGCTGCCTCTCTGGCTGGCAATCATAGTCATTGTGACATGTCTTGCATTCTCAGCTCTATTCTCTGGACTTAATTTGGGACTAATGGCCATGGATCGTACCGAATTAAAAGTAGATACATATATATTTTAAAATTGTAAATGTTTTAATTTTCTAATTCACTCTTTCGTGGATTAGATTTTACGGAATACTGGCACGGAAAAAGAAAGAAAGTATGCTGCTAAAATTGCACCTGTCAGAGATCAAGGTAATTATCTGTTGTGCAGTATTCTCTTGGGTAATGTGTTGGTTAACTCCACCTTTACCATTCTGCTGGATGGTCTGACCTCTGGACTCTTTGCTGTTATATTTTCCACACTTGCCATTGTGCTTTTCGGTGAAATAACACCTCAGGTGAGTTAAGGTGTGCGATGGGTAAGACACAACCTGTGATTGGGGATAACGTTTTATCATCCATAATTATGTTTATTATAAATGCGAACCATTTTAGGCTGTTTGTTCAAGACACGGTTTGGCAATCGGAGCCAAGACTATAATGATTACAAAAACTGTTATGGCCATAACAGCTCCGCTATCTTATCCAATATCTCGTATCCTCGATGCACTCTTGGGTGAAGAAATCGGCAATGTCTTCAATCGGGAACGCCTTAAGGAACTTGTTCGAGTAAGTTGATGTCGACTTCAAGTGTTATCCTGAACAAATATTTTAACTAAGATCTCCTTTTATTTAGGTTACCAACGACGTCAATGATCTGGATAAAAATGAAGTGAACATTATATCTGGTGCATTGGAGTTACGTAAAAAAACCGTTGCCGATATTATGACACTCATTAATGACGCCTACATGCTATCGCTCGAAGCTATACTAGACTTTGAAACGGTGTCGGACATCATGAACTCTGGCTATTCCCGTATTCCAGTATATGACGGCGATCGAAGAAACATTGTTACTTTGCTATATATTAAGGATTTGGCATTTGTTGATACTGATGATAACACGCCGTTGAAGACACTCTGTGAATTCTATCAGAATCCCGTTCATTTCGTTTTCGAGGATTATACCTTAGATATTATGTTTAATCAATTCAAGGAGGGAACTATCGGGCACATAGCTTTTGTTCATCGTGTGAATAATGAGGGCGATGGTGATCCATTTTATGAAACTGTTGGCCTTGTCACCCTTGAGGATGTCATAGAGGAACTTATTCAAGCGGAAATCGTCGACGAAACGGATGTGTTTGTTGACAATCGTACAAAGATTCGTCGTAATCGTTATAAGAAAGCCGACTTTTCCGCATTTGCTGAGAAACGGGATGCTCAAACTGTTCGTATATCACCTCAACTAACGTTGGCAACATTCCAGTACTTAAGTACAGGTAAAGTGGTCTTCAAGCAATTCACAAAAAAAAAATTATTTAATATGTATATTTTTACAGCTGTGGATGCTTTCAAAAAAGATATAATTTCTGAGACGATCTTGCGGCGATTACTTAATCAGGATGTATTTCACAATATTAAATCAAAGGGAAAAACTAAGGACGATCCCAGTCTGTTAATATTCACGCAAGGGAAAGCTGTCGACTTTTTTGTACTTATATTAGAGGGTCGTGTGGAAGTGACAATCGGTAAAGAGGGCCTGCTTTTTGAAAGTGGGCCATTTACTTATTTTGGCACTCAAGCGTTGGTGCAGAATGTGGTGATAGGTATGTTAGATTCAGAATCATGGAATGATTTAGGTTATTTTATAATCATTATTTCAGATTCACCGTCACAAATGGGATCCATGCAGTCTTTGAATATGGACTCTAAAATTCGGCAAACATTCGTTCCTGATTACTCGGTTCGCGCTTCTACTGATGTGATATATATTGCAATTAAGCGTAGTTTGTACCTTACTGCAAAAAAAGCAACTCTCCTAGAAAAGAGCCGAAAGTCGGGCACGTTCTCAAGTGAAACGTTCGATGACGAAGTGGAACGTCTTCTGCACTCTATCACTGAGGACGATAAACCTCGTTACCTTACAGCCAGTCAGAGTACAAGACGATTATCTAAGCCTAATCGAAGTGTTACATCATCTCCTTCAAATAACGAAGTCTCTCAGGATGAGAGAAGTCACAGTGCTAGTGGCCACAATCATCCTGGTCAGAGAATTGCACCAGAACGTACCGAGGATGCTTCATTGAGTAGTCTGGTAACATCGGATGTTGCTGCTGATCTTCAAAATGGAGAGAACGACGACAGAGATGGAACAGCGGCTTCCACACCACTTTTGCCAAAAACACCTGAAGGCAACAGTGATTCAACAAAACAGAATAAGCCTCAATAACAACAGTTCTTAAATCACATCTACATTAAGAGCTACCTACTACAAAGTATATATTTCCCATTTAAATCACTCACAAATTATTCTATTGTTCTCCATTACAAAATCGAAACAAGCTTGCCTATTTACCTTAAAACGTGAAATACTTTTTTGTTAAATCTTGTTTTCAAAACATGCTTTGATTATAATTAAGTTTCTTTCTTTAAATTTTGTATATTTTAAAGACTTTGGAACCTTTTTCTAAGATCATCATACTGTAGATCATACAATGTTAATTTAAAAAATAAACAAAAAAAAGTATCGTATTATTATGCGTATATTACCTCATAATGTATGTACTTAAGAAGAGAAAATAAGCAACAACCACAGCATGCAATCCTCCTCCCTTTATATTTATACTTCAAATTTCTCACTTGATATAAATTAAAATGTATTAGACTGCAGCATTAGTTAGATTTCGTTGTTAAATTTGCTTTTTGCTCAAGTTATTGTTTATAGAATATTTATATTTTAAAGAGTCTCAAATTGTTACTATTGTATAAAATTCTATTCTTTATTAGTTTGCACAAGTTTTTATTGTTGTTCAGTGTTTGCGTTACATGAATAAAATGCATTCTTCTTAATCTTTAATATATTAGTTAATATAGCTTAACTTGTAACTTTATATACTAAAGAAGTTAAAAACTTCTTACCTGTTGTTAATTTAACAAAACGTGTTAATTAGTAGATTACAATGTCAAAATTGAAGCTTATACAAAACAAACACACCCATGTTATATATATTATTATAATAGAATACAATAAAAATAATAAACAACTGTACAAGATACGTTTATTGTTTATAACATGTCCAGTGCCGCAAGGATACTTTTCCGATCAGCGTTAAGATAATTAAAGAAAAATATCTTGAAAGATTCTTGCAAAGAACCTACATTTCAAACATGTGCTTGCAATAAAATATATACATTTTATAGAAAACATATATTTACTATTAAATGATAAAGTATTAAATGTCAATAAAGATACTTTGTTACTTCATTATATTTACATTATATATACATTTATATTCGTATATAATATGTGAGAAATTTTTTTATTATTTTAAATTTATAGATCATATATGGGTTACAAAAACTACGATCAAGAAAGTTTAAAATTTCTTACACTGTAGGGGTAATGTTAAAATCATTTACATACCATGAAGTACTGTGTGTCGCATAACAGATTGACAAAAAAAAATTTATTTCACATATTTTTACATGTTAGACCTTTTACAATTTTTCTTTTATTATGTTAAAATGGTATTCAAGGAGGTATCAGCATTAGTAGGCGTATCGAGCGAGAGCTTTTCACTAATTGTCTTGAATATGTCACGTTAATTTTATTACATGAAATATTTACTATTGAAACAAAATTTTGTAAGTATTTTTAACATTAAACATTTGCGCTCGAATAAAAGTATTCTCTATTTCCATTAAAGAATTACCACAACAATAGGCGGACCAGGGCTGCTACTGCTCGTTATTTAAAAAAAGAAACAAGAATGAAAAAGTTGCGCTGAAGTAGAATTTATCGATATGTTTTGTTTTCAATAAAGGAATACCACAACCACAAGACAATCGGGGCTGCACACCATTCAGTTAATGCACCCTAAACACAACAAAACACACCGAACACTCTGATTCACAATTAACTGTTTTGTTCTGTTTAGATAAACAATAAACGAAAGCATGCAGCGCAATGATAAACCCCACTCGGGTGGCGGCAGAAGCAACGGCCGGCCGGCAGGACTGACCGGCAGGGAGATTGGCATGTACTACAAAAATCTAGCTCGACAACGTAAAAAAGATGGAACAGATGAAAAAAAGATTCGTCTTGGCTGTGATGTTAGTGTTCCTCCTGTAATTCTAAGTCGCGTGAATGAATGCATGGAGCAATTCGAGGCTGGTGAAATAGATATAGAAAACTCTGATGTTCATTTTAAACAACAGTTTCGCCAATTATTGTCGATCAATTTCGATGAGTTTGTACATGAAACGAAAAAGCAATATGAAAATGTGGATTTTCGCAATAACGACATGGATGAACACTTACGAAATCAGCATGAGGAGCACCTTCAATGTTCAGATTTTAATGCACGCTATGAAGCACGATTAAAATTACCCACAATGGCGCAAGCCGAAGAAATTATCAGGGCTGTCGACCTAAATCAAGTTATATTAATTGTTGGCAGCACGGGATGTGGTAAGACAACGCAGGTGCCACAACTTCTGCTCGACGACTGCATCGCTAAGGGAATCGGATCCAGCTGTCATATTGTATGCACGCAGCCTCGTCGCATATCCGCGATCACTGTGGCCGAGCGTGTTAGCTATGAGCGTGGCGAAGCGCTTGGTCAATCCGTCGGTTATCAGATTCGCTTAGAGAGCTGCAAGCCGCGAGAACGAGGCTCGATCAAGTACTGCACGACTGGCATACTGCTGCAGCAAATGCAATCGGATCCATTACTGCACAACGTTAGTGTGCTCGTGTTGGACGAAATACACGAACGCAGTGTGGAGACAGATCTTGTTATGGCCCTGCTTAAGTATATATTACCACAGAGGCTCAGCTTGAAGGTGATACTAATGAGTGCGACTGTCCGAGAGCAGGATTTCTGTGATTACTTCAACAATTGTCCAATGCTTCGCATTCAGGGAACTATGTTTCCCGTTGAGATGCTCTACCTAGAAGATGTGCTCAGTTTGACCGGCTATCGCTTCGCCAGTCGGAAAGATGGACGCAACAAGCGACCTAAGCGCGATCAGCCTGAACATAGAGCTATGATTGAACCATACATAAGAAGGATACGAGGCAAATATGAGGACAGAGTGTTGGATCAACTACGTTTGACTGAGTCGGAAGGTTGTGAAGAAATTGACTTTATAGCCGATCTTATATTCTACATATGTGAAAACAAACCAGATGGTGCTATTTTGGTATTCATGCCCGGCTTTGATAAAATATCTCAGTTGCATAAAGCACTGGAGAATCCACATTCTCCTAAAGGTCAACGCTGGCGCGAGCATCTGCGACTCTTTCCATTACACTCGAAAATGCCATCAGTAGAACAGCAGGCAGTCTTTCGCCGACCACCTAAGGGGCAGCGGAAAGTAATCATTTCAACGATCATAGCCGAAACATCGGTGACCATTGACGATGTGGTCTATGTCATTAATACCGGACGTACCAAGATGAGCAATTATGACATTGAATCCAACATTCAAACGCTGGAAGAATGTTGGGTAACGAAGGCAAATACACAACAACGCAAGGGTCGAGCCGGCCGTGTCCAACCAGGAATCTGCTATAATCTCTTCAGTCGCGCGCGCGAGGACCTCATGTGCGAGGTGCCAACGCCGGAAATAATACGCTGCAAACTGGAGTCTATTATTCTCAGCTTAAAACTGCTACATATTGATGATCCTTACGTGTTTCTGAAAACACTTATCAACGCGCCCGTTGAGGAGGCGATTGGCAAGGGGATTGCACTGCTCAAGAGGTAAGTTATGGAAAATACTTGAATTTAAAACTTAGGATCAAGTTTATCTCTACCCAGGATTGAAGCATTAGATAATAATGGTCTGCTTACGCCGTTAGGAATGCATTTGGCCAAGCTGCCCATTGATCCGCAGATGGGAAAAATGCTAGTGATAGCAACGTTGTTTCGCTGTCTGGATCCAATAACGTCAGCCGTTGCGGCGCTGTCATATAAGAATCCATTCTATACCCCATTAAATCAGGAGCGTCGTGTGGATGATGTCAAACGTAAACTGTCCCAACGTATGCACAGTGATCATCTGCTGGTCCACAACACGGTCCTCGCCTACCGCGAAAGCCGTGCTGCACATCGTGATCGCGATTTTTGCTATAACCACTTCCTGAGTATGACTACCCTACAGCAACTGGAACGCATGAAACAACAATTCTCCGAGCTTCTACATAACTACAAGTAAGTGGAATTTGTCTATAAGGTACAGTAATATATATTTATCCAAAGCACATGTTTATTTCTAGATTTCTTACCACATCTAATTGTAAGGATGGCTTATCTAATATAAATTCTGAGAAGATTCCCCTAGTTCGGGCCATCATTGGGGGTGGCCTCTATCCAAACATGGCTCACTTATGGTTAACTCATCAAACTCTTTAAGTTATACATATATTTTATGTTTCTAATTTATAGCAAATCCCGGCAAATCAAAAACCGTGTACGTGCCATACACCACATGTCCACGGATGATGGGCGTCGCGTCAATTTCCACCCATCATCAGTGAACAGCGGCGAGGGCTCCTTCGATTCCAACTATTTTGTGTACTATCAACGTCAGAGATCTACGGCATTGTATCTACTGGATGCCACCATGGTTTTTCCCATGTCTCTTATTATTTTTGGAGACTGCATCGAGAGTGGTGTAATAGAAAATACCCCGTATTTATCTGTGGCGCAGACTTATTAGTGAGTGCTCACTTATATACATATATATTCAACTGATATCGTTTCCTTCTTTAGTTTCAAGTGCAATCTAGAGACCGCATCAGTAGTATTAAAATTACGAAACAGTTTGCGGCGTCTGCTCATTAAAAAGGCTTTGTATCCGTCGCCCATCGAGGAGGATAGCTTTGAGAATAAACTAATCAAGTATGTTGCAGCCCTTTCATGTTTGATAATAAGTTTCAATTAAGAGTTTATGTTCTTTTTTTCTTAACCCTAACAGGGCTATTGAGATGCTTATTTCGATCGATGACAGCATAGATGATGATTATGATTACATGAATTCTGAAGAAATTTGTGATTGACATTGATTTAATATTTGTTTATTTATCAAATCGTAGTATAACTAAATTTTGTATATGTGATAAACCTATCACAAATTTTAGATGCCAAATGTCGCTTAGTCATTTTCAAGTAAGGAAAATACATTTTGCGAGCAGGAAGGTTGCTCAACGGGATCATCGTCATCGTCTAAATTGCTTTCGTCATTCGTAGAGGTAACTTCATCCGCCTCGTCGCCTATGTAAAGTTTGAATTATATGTATCAAGTATCTTATTCAAATTATTTTGATTTATACTTACTATCGGAACATGTGGAAGATAGATCCTCATTCGTTTCGCCAGTTACTTGATCCGTCTCCTGGTAATATCTAACCTCTGCTAAATCGGGATGTGTGCGCCATGTTTCAAGTTTCTCATGGTAGTCAGGTGGATATAGTTGGAGCACTAATTGCTGCTGTCCAGCCAAGCACATACGCAAAATGTTATTTGCTGCACGATAACGATCCGGACGCGCCGCTTTAGCGGTCAAAAATCCACGTTTATAAGCCCAAGCATCAGAAATAGCCACAGCTGACCATACCTCATAGTCTTCGGGTAGTTGTAAACGCAGGAGCTTGGGCAAATCGATATGCTCGGCAAGAAGCTTAAGCGAACGATAAGGCACTTGCAGCTGCGAAATGGGAAAACTTCCCAGAAGCACCTGCAAGCGCTTTGGCGTCCGCGAGGGAAAAACAAGACCAGGACAGTCACAGAGACGCACATTGTGCGTAAGGAATATTGTCTGAAAATGCTTTGTCTTGCCTGGTGTACGACTTACGCTGACAACCTTACGTCCTTTAAGGGCATTAATGAGAGATGACTTGCCGACGTTTGGGAAACCAATGCAGCCAATGGTTAATACACCATTCTGGTACCTGGAGTGTTGATGTGGCGTGGTGTCTACATTGTTTATGATATGCAGCACGCCTTCAACCTGAGTCTTTAGCACTTCAATAAGATCATCATCTTGGTTATCACGCATATCCTCACGTATCTTGCTTTCCCAAGTAGACAAATCGACATCGTTCTGTACAATGCGCTGAACCTCGCGAAATATATTGAATACTCCTTTCATGCTTCGTTGATGCGCCTTTACATTGCGTGCTCGCTTCTGTTGATCTTTTGGAGCGCGTGAATACGAAGCAAAGAGCACAACAGGCAGCTCAGGGTACAGCTCCTTGAAATAGTGCCGCCACGCGATGACTGCCTCCGCTGTTACTAGATCTACCTTGTTGAGGATAACAATCGCGTTTTTCTTCAGCGTGCGTATTATATATGCATAGAGTGAAGGTGGAAACTGTAGAGAAGCATAACGCACATCCACAATGATTAGCAAAATGTCTGAGAATTCAAGGACGCGCCATAGTTGACGCCAGGTTTCCAGATTAAGTTCAAACAAGGAGAGTTCTTTGCTGTCGGCAAGTTTCTTAAAAACCTCATCGACATATTCCTGTAAGAGAATTGTGCTTATATAGAAGAATTTGCAAATATAATTTTTTTGGTTACCTTAAAGTAACGATTCTCATTGCGATCCAGCTGATCCTTGCTGCTGCCAAAGCTCCACGCTGGTCGCACAGGAAAATCAAAGCCCTCAAAGTAAGATGCATCCATTTCTGCTTGAGACCCCACATTCAAAGGCTCAAAGCCATCCTGTTTCATTATCTCCAACTCCTTTTTGGTTTCCTGTGTGAACTGCAGATTGTAACGATTAATATTTTTATCGTATTTGCCGGTGCGATTTGTAGGCTGTTCCATTAGCTTATGTGACGTAGTCATCGTCGATGGAGCTGAATCCTCACTAGTTTCCTGGGAGTTGAACAAGTATTTAGGTGGACCTGCAAGAATAGCCGATGTGAGGGCCGGTATAAAATACTTTTTTTTTTTTAATTAATTTTACCTTTTCCATGGCGTTTCTGAAGCAATTGATCTTTTTTCTTTTTGCCGCTGAAAGGAACCTTCCGTCGTTGTTGAGGCATTTTCTATTTCTAGAAGTTGCTTTAAAATTCCTTAACGACTTGACAATTTGTTATGATTTTATATCAATGCAGATGTTCACCAAGTCTTCTTAACATTACGTAGGATTAACATAACATCAGTCATTTAACATAATACGTTAACTTTCGCGGCATTTCTCTTATAACAAAAGAACTCGATTTTATTGAACATTAAATAATTCTTTAAAAAATTATTACCTGTTTAACTGATTTTAAAAACTGTAGAAATATACTTTGATTTGTTATTAGAAACTACTTTAACTATTTTAAACTTACTACATATTTTTAATTTTTGGTATTTTAAATTTTTCAGAACACTAAACTCTATTCAATTTTTGGTATTTCCACAGTTAAAGTGTACGGTCTCACTGTCAATTACATATTTTGGTCTATTTTTTATGTAAATACTAGAAGAATTACCAAATAAAATACGGCCAATAATTTGGCGCTCATAATTCAAAATAAAAACACATAAATATATTAATATAAAGTACAATTCAATTATATAAATACCAATTAACAAGTGCCTGCCGAGATCACAAGCAATGAGCAAAGTGCGCAGGCTGTACCACCAGAAATATCGTGAAGATTGGGAGAAGTTCCCCTCGTTTTCAAGTTGGTTGTGCCGTGGCGACGATGGCTACTCGGCGCATTGTAAAATATGTGATGCCAACGTGTTGGCACGCCTGGCGTCTATTAAACAGCATCACAATACAGCTAAACACCAAAAGGCACTCTGTTGTTCACAATTCGAGGAAAATGTAAGTAAATGCAGCGACAAAATAACCGAAAGCTTTATAAAGAAATGATCATTTGTTTTCAGAGTATTCCCATAAAACTAGAGCCTTCCGACATTAAGGAGGAGCCCAAACCACAGAGGGTGATTATAACCCCCAAGCCAAAACCAAAAATTAAGCGATTCAAGGCTGAAAAACTGTTATCAAACACAGAAACTATTGAGCATGAGACAAACTCTAACGATTCCATACTAGAAGATCTATTGGGCAACGAAGACATGGAGCAGCAATATTTGCAAGAGATAAGTGACTCCGAAATGGAGCCAGACATGAAACCAGACGCGTTTCAAGAGTTCAAAATGGACGACATGCAAGATGATTTGACGGAAGAAAATATAATTAGCGAATTTGACCTGTTTGGTAAAAGTGTTGCACTACAACTGAATCACATGGAGGTAAGTAACTAAATTAGCTTATTTTTGGTTTCCTACTTAATTTAAGAAACTTGTTGCAGCTGGAGGACGCGCTTTTATGTCAGGAACGGCTGCAAGTTGTGCTTACTGAGTTTCGATTGAAAATTCTGAAACGTAAAGCGAAGCGCAGTACTTAAACTTTATTTTACTACAAGCCTATTTTTATATTATATGTAATACATACATATATGAATGTAAATATATGTGTATTTTTAAAACAACTAAAAATCTCATATACTAGTATTTCATTCCGCCTCAATCTCGTCTATGAATGCTCGACATTTTTTCTTCAACTCTTTTACAGCTTCTAGAAATATAACTTCGGGTTTTAGAGCGCCAACCGATTCCACATTAAAGATATAATGATCTCGTACGCGTGACATGGTTACAGCATCGGCCAGATGAGGATAGCGATAGACATTTCGGCTGCAGCTGTCATAACGCGCATCTTTTACATACGCACAATCGTTCTCATCGATTCCAATGACACCCGGCGAGAAACAGTTTTGCAGTTGGTAGGCATCCTTTCCGGAAACCTCTCTGTTTAGGGTAATTTTTGGAAGCAGGCGGTAAGAGGCAGTGGCTACAGGTGAAAACTTAGCATGATCCTTGCCAATCCCTTTAACGGCTATGAGACGCAAATCTAGTTCATGACCTGGTCGCAGCTGGGCAATTAATATATCCTCGTGTATACAGCCCACACTACTCTCGTTATAGATTTGGGCTTGCTTGCCTTTGGGCAACCATTTAAGGTGACCGGAATAAACCTTGTGGTTTTTGAAAATTTCATCAAAATTGGATTGATCTTTGCTGGCTTCCTTACGACGTGTACACTTTACTTTCAGCTCATACTCAAGCGTGTCTTGCTCAGTGCCCTGATCGCTACTTTCTTCGGTGCGATAAGCAAATAGTCGAGGATCTGCTTTCAACGGCAACAGACCCATACGATGGGCAAGCACCTCATCCTGAATAATTGAGGTGTTGTTGTAAATGTATACCTTTTCTATGGCCATGCTTGGCACTTCGCTGAGCATCAGACGTCGGAAAGCATTTGCAATTGCCGGATACACGCCAATCAAATCAAATTCCAAGCCATGTTCCTCATCATTCCTTTGAAAGCAAAATGTTTAGCGAATTTAGGTATGCAATTATTCATTGATCTTACCTGACAATTACAACCTGCAGCTTTTCTTTAAAAATGTCCATATTGAAGACCTCATCGGCCAGCCCATAGTCCTGTGGATCTTGTTTGACCCTGTATTCCTCCATGTAAAGCAGTGGTTTTTTTGTATTGTTCGACATATTGTTGCACTTGCAAATTAAAAATTATGCTAGCGTCGCACGTGGTTGTTGTCTAAACAAATGTAAATGCGTTTTTTTTTTAGTACCAGTGACTGAGTCACAGTTTGTGACCAGGGAACGTATAGGGATGATAGTTTACGTTAGCTAAAATATAAAATTAATAAAAAAAAAGCATTTGCTACAATAATTATTTAAATGCATATGATAAATATCTTAACAATAATTCAAAGTAAGGAATTGTTAGTATAAAAATGTGACTTTTAATCAGTAATAACTGCGATTAAAATACTAGAATATTAGAAAGCAACAAGTTGGCAGCACCATCTTCAGCTCTGTGATTGGCAACTTTCTGCTATTTGACCGGCGAAATATTCTCCAGGAACAGCCTTTACGTAAAACATAGTTAAACATGTCGCGCAATTTGCAACGTTTGGTTGGAAACTACATGCGCTGGACGCAGACATATTGCCGGACGCAGGTTAAAGCACAAGCACGACAGCAAAGGAACTATTCAGACGTTGGAAAGGATCCCACCAAAGGCAAAGGTCCGATATCTTGGAAGAGTTTGGGCATAATCAGCGCACTTGGTGTTGGCGGCCTGGGATTCATGCTTTATGTTAAAAAGGAGAAGGATGATGCGCTTCTTAAGGAACGTAAACGGCAGTTGGGCAAAGCCGCTATAGGCGGACGCTGGGAGTTGGTGGACGCTGAAGGTCAACAACGAAAATCTGAAGATTTTTTGGGTAAATGGTTACTTATTTATTTTGGCTTCACTCACTGCCCCGATATTTGTCCCGATGAACTGGAGAAAATGGCGCTGGTGGTTGATGAAATAGGTAAGTATAATATCAATAAAACAGCTACTAATATAAAAGGCATTATATGAAACATTCTTTCCGCAGAAAAATCTGAACAGAGACCCGTAGTGCAGCCCATATTTATAACTGTTGATCCAGAGCGTGACTCGAAGGAAGTGGTTGGAAAATACGTGAAAGAGTTCTCGCCTAAACTACTTGGATTGACTGGAACCGTAGATCAGATTCGCAATGTGTGTAAAGCATTTCGTGTTTACTTTAGTGCTGGACCTCGAGATCAGGACAACGACTATATAGTTGATCACACAATTATTATGTATCTTGTCAATCCGGATGGAGAATTTGTCGACTACTATGGCCAAAACCGAGATAAGGATCAGTGTGTCGCCTCTATTTTGGTTAACATTGCGAAATGGAATTCATTGAACAAAAAGGGCTGGTTCAGCTAGACATAAAGCGTTGCCATATTTTTGTTGTTTATTTAAAATTTTGTTTAGATCAAGTTGGCAGCGTTTCACATAACAACCCTGCATGACTAGTATTTGCTCGCTCTTTTTGACGTTTGTGCTGCGTGGATGTTGCAGAAATTGTTTTGTTTTCTCGCAATAAATATTTTATAAAATACGAAATGGTGTGTACAACTTTGATCGAGCTTTCTGAATTTATGTTGTTAATTGTGTTTAATTATGAAAATGATTGCATCGCTGCGGCTTACTATTTCGTGATACAGTCAATAACATAACCTTAAAAAGCACCGCCAGTGCGTTTCGTGTAAAATATTGCAATTTTTTACAATACAATATGATTTATTTTACAGCGTCCGTTGATGCTACAAGGTCACGAGCGTTCCATAACGCAAATTAAATATAATCGTGAGGGTGATTTGCTCTTCTCCAGCTCTAAGGATCAGAAGCCAAATGTTTGGTATTCCTTGAACGGAGAACGGCTGGGCACGTACGATGGACATCAGGGTGCTGTGTGGTGTCTGGATGTGGACTGGGAAAGCAGAAAGCTGATCACTGGTGCTGGTGACATGACTACTAAAATCTGGGACGTCGAATATGGCACGGTTATCGCGTCTATTGCTGCCAAATCATCGGTGCGCACAAGCAATTTCAGTTTCTCTGGCAACCAAGCAGCCTACTCCACCGACAAGGCTATGGGTCAAAACTGCGAACTCTTTATCATTGATGTTCGCAATGCAGACTCGACACTTTCAGAACAAACACCGACTCTTCGCATACCCATGGTCGAGTCTAAGATCACATCGATGCTGTGGGGTCCTTTAGATGAGACGATTATAACAGGTAAGAAAATTATTAAAAAATAAAATTTGGCATTCTAACCGAAGAAAACTTTTCCAGGCCATGACAATGGAAACATTGCCATTTGGGATATTCGTAAGGGTCAAAAGGTGGTGGATTCCGGTACAGATCACACCGCGGGCATCAATGACATGCAGCTGAGCAAAGATGGCACCATGTTTGTGACCGCCTCAAAGGATACCACAGCCAAACTATTTGACTCAGAGTCTCTGATGTGCTTGAAGACCTACAAGACGGAAAGGCCAGTCAACTCAGCAGCAATTAGCCCCATACTGGATCATGTAGTGCTTGGTGGCGGTCAGGATGCTATGGAGGTGACAACAACATCAACAAAGGCCGGAAAATTTGATTCACGCTTCTTCCATCTGATATATGAGGAGGAGTTTGCCCGTCTTAAGGGTCATTTCGGTCCAATCAACAGTTTGGCATTCCACCCAGATGGCAAAAGTTATGCGTCAGGTGGTGAAGATGGTTTCGTGCGTGTCCAGACCTTTGATAGTACATACTTTGAAAATATTTTCGAGTAGTTCAGTCGGTAGTTTGTAGTTTTATACAGTTCGTCAAGGCACCATGTTCATGTGCATAGAGAATTTCCAAATATACGCGAGAACAAGACGAAATAATGTTTATTAATTAAAGCTGATAAGCATATATATAAATGGAGGCATTCGAGTAATTGCTGATTTTTAAGTTGTTCAGAAGAAAGAACGCTTCTTTTGCTGCACTACCACTGGCTGTCCTTGCATGGCGGCCAGTTGGGCAGGTGTGGGCAAGCAGCCGGGCGGTGGTGGGGGTATAACCACAGCTCCCGAAGTTGTAGTACGTATTTCTGCTCGTGAATCAACATTTAACACATGTGAAGCAGCAGCACCTGCCGAGGTGCTGGGTCCAACTAAACCATAACCCAGACCATGATGCAAAACAGGCAATTGCTGATGATGCGTCATTCCGTAATACTGATTACTGGGTACATGCACTTGCATATGAGGTCCAACTGGAGCCTGCACATAATTGGCATATTGATGTTGTTGGCTTTGTTCGTATGTTGGTGGTGGAGCTCTCTGTAAAGAAATTTATAGATAATAAATAATTGTGAAAACTAATGTTCTTTGCGGACCATAGCAGCGCTATCATATTGATAATTATAGGGAGGGGCACTGCCGCCGGGTACTGATGATTTGCCTAGAATATAATTTATATTGTATTATTGGTTTAAACTGCTATAAAAAAATACTACTTGAATTTGGATTCGACATTCTTCTTTGTGTTTACTTGAATGATATAGAATATAAGCTTAATCTTATGGTGCTGCCAGATCATCGCATAAAACTGACATTCGCAGTGTAACGTTAACACACGACAGCTGTTTTTTAATCGAGAGGAAGACTAAAGCGCATCGTTGTTAGCCTGGCAGAAAACAAATTTTATTTTCAATACTTTCAAAATATCTTTTAGCTAAATTAATTTGTAGTAAGAAAAAACAGAGCATAAAATTAGTAATATAGAGTATGGCCCACGCAACATCGCAGGTGAGTACCGACAACGAGTCGTGTGGTTTTGCTTTTCTGTGACGCAATACCAAAACAGGCAGATTAAACTTTTCGACTGTCTTACAGGGCATAAAGCTGTTAAATGGCTTTAAGCGACCCGGTCGGTTTGATAAAGGACTTGGAGCCCAGCTGCCTGAAGCTTACAAGAAATTTTGGCGCGAATGGAAACTGACGAAGTCCGCAGCGGTACATTACATACCAAAAGAGAGCGAGTGGGAACGTGACGAGGTTACACATGCCATCAAACCTGTTCAAAACATACCGTTACCTCTCATTGATACACCTGAATCGCATCAGGGACTATGGGGTGGCGAGGCTGTAATTAAGGGTTTCCAAAAGCGTCAACAGACGAAGCGGCGTGTTCCGCACTTTTGGGTTCCAACGTTACGTCGCTCCGTTGTTCATAGTCAAGTACTAAATGAGTACATGTCAGTTGTTGTTACCGAACGAACTCTTGAGCAGATCCACGAATGTCATGGGTTCGATCATTATTTGCTTAAGAACTTAGCTTGCGACTTGCGTTCTGCACTGGCCTTAAAACTGAAGCGAAAAATTCTGAAAGCACTTTCGGATGGCTGTCCAGCTTTGGCACAAGACCCTCATAACCAAAAGGAAGTACTCAAGGAGTACAGCCCCTACCTTCAATCGTATACAACTGAGGAGATCGATTGGTATGGCCATACTTACCTAGAAGCCATACGTAAGCTTCAGGGTCAATTACGCGCTGCGGAACAGGTTGTTCCACATAAAATTGAGTTCCGCCGTAAGTTGATCGAACAGTTACGAGAAGCAGGAATAAAAGAAGCGGGTAAAATGGACTCCAAACAAGCAGTGCCAAGTTCTGAGCACAAGGATGCCGACATTGAAGCACTGACTAAGCTGTAAGTACTTAAACCTCAATTTTCTGAAACAGATTAATATAATCTTATGTTCGTCTTTCAGTGAATCGGCACCCTCAACCTCCAACTGGTTATCTAAAATAAACCCATTTGGCAAAAAGGAAACATAAGGAAGTGAAATAATAAACGCCAAAATGTTGGTAGTTTAATTATACACTTTAAAAACGAAATAAATCGCAGTCTACCTGAACTTCCAAACTAAATAAGCTCTTTTTCTCTTTGATCTTTAAATATATTTATTGTATCGTTAATCTTGGTAAAAACTACGAAAACATGTATGGAGACATGACACACAGACATCCACAACAATATAGAAAAAGGAATGATTGCAAATCCCTGTCGTTAAACACAGAATATACACATAAAACTTTGCATACTTAACTTTATAATCATTTAGAGTATTCGTGGTCCACAGATTTACGCTACGGCCTGATCAGTTCGTTAAATGTGAAATGTGTTAAATGTGAAAAACTTACAGGCATAGTGAACATCGGGGAATACTCTACATGGTTACATATATAAATAGAACTCTGCCCACAGTGGTAGAGGTTTGTGCCTATTACGTCCAATTCATATAGCATCCCACTATGCGATAGGATTTTTTTTCATCAGTTCAATGTCGGCGTTCATCATATCGCTCACAAGCTCCAGGAAGCTGACTTTTGGCGTCCAGTTCAGCTCTCTTTTTGCCTTCGATGCATCACCTTGCAGCAGATCCACCTCGGTCGGTCGGAAATACTTGGGATTGATTCGTACACGCACAATATCTGTGTTGCGCTCCACGCCCACTTCTTCCACACCCTTGCCTTGCCACGTGATTTCACGACCTATGTGTTTAAAGGCAGCCTCGACGAATTCTCGCACACTATGGGTCTCTCCGGTGGCAATGACATAATCCGCTGGATTCTCCCGTTGCAACATCATCCACATGGCTTCCACATAGTCGCTAGCATGTCCCCAATCACGTTTCGAATCTAAATTGCCCAGCTCAAAGTACTCCATTTGATTGAGCAATATCTTGGCCACAGATCGCGTTATCTTGCGTGTAACAAAGTTCTCGCCTCGCCGCGGACTCTCATGATTAAAGAGTATTCCATTGCATGCGAACATATTGTAGGCTTCCCGATAATTAATGACAATCCAGAAACCATACATCTTGGCACAAGCTGTAACAAAATATGTCTATATATTTTTTTATATTTAGAAAATTGTCCTTAGTAGTCTCACCATATGGGGAACGTGGATAAAACGGCGTTTGTTCATTCTGGGGAGTTTCCACAACTTTTCCATATAACTCTGATGTGGAGGCTTGATAGAATTTCACAGATTTCTCCATACCGCATGTACGTATTGCGTCAAGGATACGCAATGTGCCAACGGCATCCACCTCTGCTGTATATTCACTTAAATCAAACGAGACTTTCACATGCGACTGTGCCGCCAGATTGTAGATCTCTGTCGGCTTCACCATATTGATGATCTTAACCAAGCTGCTGCTGTCCGTCATGTCACCATAATGCAATTTCATGCGTCCGCCCTTGTGCGCCTTGGGATCGGCATATAAATGCTCAATGCGAGTTGTATTAAAGGTGCTGGCACGCCTAATGATGCCATGCACTTCGTAATCCTTCTTCAAAAGGAACTCTGCAAGATATGAGCCATCCTGTAAGAGAATAAATAGTTTTGAAAATAGATGTACCTTTCCTTTGTTCTTTCAATCATCACGACACCTATATTATTAATATGTCGGTTCAGCACTGAACAGCTAATAACACGTAAGCATTAGGGTGTTACCGAAGCGATAAGGCGGATTTATCAGACCAGTCATCGCATATGACTAATGTGTGAAAAGGGTTTTCACTATTTGATTTCTACCCACCTGTCCCGTTATTCCGGTTATCAAAGCTACTTTGTCACGAGTTCCACTGCCATCTACATTACCAGCGTCGCCGCTGGCTTTGGTTCCATTAAAATCCTTGCTATTGTTATGGTTATTGCCCAAGCATTGTTTCTTGCATCCAATGGCCTCATCGATTGTGGACATGTTAATTGACTGAGCTGTACTCTATTTCTATTTCTTCGATTTTTTTTTATCAGTGTTTTTGGCTTTTGTGCCACCTAGAAGAAGGTATAAACAATTTTCTTTATCTATAGCGGGAAAAGTTGCCACCCGCAAGAGTACTACACAGCAAGTAACGCAAAGAACTGCGCTCTCAGGCCAACGAGAATAATGACGTCAAAACAAACATTGGTAGAGAAGTTCATGACGTTACCTTATTAATGTAATAAATTTCACAAACCAAATGCATTTCGTTGATCTGGCAACGCCATTGAAGTCGAAGACACCGAAGTACACAAACGCTGGCAAATTATTAAATTGAAATTATTGTTAAAAAATCTAAAAGTACAAAGATGATGGTAAGTACAAAAAACTATTGTAAATTCGAGCAGCACAAAATTGCTTTCTAACTGCAATAATTTGGAGAGCAATGTATTGTTTGCGCACAATCTTTCGAAAAAAAGAGCTGCTTATCAGTCTAAATGGGCGTATAATGTGTATTTGTATGTATGTCTGAATTTAATTCTTGCAATTAGGACGGAACCGATGAGTCAAATATCTTGAATAGCCCCACAACGAACAATGGTGGCACCATAGACATATCCTCACCGAATCCATTGGCACCGACAACTACCGCAACAACGACCAATGGTAGTGGAAATGCAACATCACCCGATAGCTCCTCATCGGCCCCAGTGACACCTGCTGCGCTAGGCGAGAACGCGCTGCATGTAGAAATCTCCGATGCGTTGAGTGAGAAAGAGAAAGTCAAGTTTACCGTACATACGCGTACGACGCTACCAGGATTCTCAAAAAAAGACAATAACGTGGTTCGCCAGCATGAAGAGTTCGTTTGGCTACACGACCGCATTGAGGAGAACGAAGACTATGCAGGATATATTGTAAGTCTACTTTTGTAGTTCTGTAATCTGAATCAAATTCCATTATTTTCATTGAAAGATTCCGCCCTGTCCACCTCGTCCGGATTTCGATGCTTCTCGTGAGAAACTTCAACGTCTGGGCGAAGGCGAGGGTAACATGACCAAAGAAGAGTTTAAGAAAATGAAATCGGAATTAGAAGCGTGAGTAATGTAATTTTCTCTTTTTATATACATTGTCCTTATATTTTCATGATTCTTAACAGCGAGTACCTTGCCACGTTCAAAAAGACTGTGGCCATGCATGAAGTATTCCTTAGACGTCTAGCTAGCCATCCCGTGTTTCGCATCGATCAGCACTTGAAGGTGTTCTTGGAATACGACCAGGATTTGTGCGCCAAGCCGCGTAAGAAAATGGCTATTTTTGGCGGATTTGTCAAGTCACTAGGAAAGACGACTGATGAGATATTGCTGAGCGCCACAGTGCGTGATGTTAATGATTTTTTTGAAAATGAGCTGCAGTTCCTTACTGAATACCATGGACATCTACGTGAGGCAGCGTCGCGCACTGAGAAAATGACACAGCGCCACAAGGATGTGGGTGATTCACATCAAAAGATATCCAATGCTCTGACACAGTTATCAACAACTGAAAAAGGCAACGTGGAAACATTTGTAGCTAAAGCAGCTGAAGTGTTTGAGCGCATTAAGGTTTGACAAGCTGTACTACTATACCTTATCATACTATTATTATTAATATTAATTTTATTTATCAGAATCTTGAAACTCGTGTGGCTAGTGATCAGGATCTTAAACTGGGTGACACACTGCGCTACTATCAGCGCGATAGTGATGCTGCCAAGGCTCTGTTGATTAGACGCCTTCGCTGTTTGGCTGCCTACGAGACAGCCAATCGGAATTTGGAGAAAGCACGATCCAAGAACAAAGACGTACATGCGGTAAAGCCTATGATATAGTAGAAACATGCATTTATTAAATTTTTTAACTTTTCTGCTCACTTTGCTTGGCAGCAAAATAATCTAAAACCAATATTCTGGCAATAGTTTATCAACAAAGAATCAGAGAAGAGTGTTTTGATTAAGATGGTTATCCGATAGTCTGAATTGTCATGTTAGATACTAAATTCATATTTTAGCCATTTATAATCTTGTTCATTTTTGCAAATCTGTCTGCCAGCTAATTGTAAGTTCTCGTCTCGACGAGTATATTTCTTCCATTAATTGCGATTAATTTTGAATATCAATTTAAAGTGAAATTATCCTAATTTGACAGGTCAATACGAGGTTTCCCTTAAGCAATTTTTTGCAATTATTTAACAATTATGTTACAACCAATTTTACGTTTTTCTTATTATTCGAAATTGTAACGCATTCACCACTTCATATTGCTCTTTCTCTCACGCATTCCTCTTACTCTTTCTGTGTGTCCCACTGTGTGCGTGTGGTTATTGTGTCTTCCGCTGCAGCCTTTGGAGGTGCAAGAGGTATTTGACATTTATCGTTAACACCCAATTGGTCACTAGATGTATCATCAAGTCTATCTCGTAATTCTAAAACTAGACGCAGTCACATAGTTTATTGCGTTGCAACTGCTGCATGTTATGTACTTAATTTATATCTCACATACACAAATATTGTTAAACACCCTTTAGCATGCCTTTTGCTGTGTCTCGAAGTGTCCAATATAATTTTCTAATTCATTTTGTACGCCACATGCAGGCTGAAACAGCACAAGCGGAGGCTTGCGAGAAGTTCGAGTCCATGTCTGCCTGTGGAAAGGAGGAGTTGATTGGTTTTCGCAATCGCCGCGTGGCGGCTTTTAAAAAGAGGTTAGTAAAACAACAAACACGCCAACGAAAATATATATTTTAATCTATTAATATTTTTATGTCTCAAAAGTCTCGTCGAGTTGTCTGAGCTTGAAATCAAGCATGCCAAAAACCAATACGATTATCTGCGTCAATCGCTGTTGGCCTTGAAGGAGATTGCCTGAGGGTCGGATAACTTGGTATTATCTTCTGCACATTGTTTGAACACTATATTAGCCAAGTCCTTCGAGGAGTAAATCAATTGGTTATTGCTAAGCAAACAGTTTTATTAAGTCTTCAAGCTACAAAACTATTGAAAGTACTATCGTTAAATTACATTTATTATTGATGGATTCAGGAATTAAAAATTTGACATTGTATTATTTTCATATTAGCTTAGTACTCACGATAGCTTGTGGCTTGTATTTTTTAGACTTCTCTCATTGTATTTATTCTTAAGCCGAATAGGATTTTGTTTTTAAAACAGATTATATACTATATATACCATATATCTGTAGAATGTATAACGAACATTCCTCAAGCTTACCATTGTACAAGCATTGAATATTGAATATTAAAATATATATTAAACTTTATATGTATATATTATACAACAACCTGTTTGAAAATTGTCAATCAAAACGAGACTTGTGAAATCCAGCTTTCATCAGTATTAGTTGTCACACATTGTTTGGAAAGCAAAACCGTAACCAGGACGACTAACGATTACAAATAGTGCTCGAAATTCGTACCTTATCAACGGTATAAACAGTTTAAATTTCATTGGCGTTATATATTTTGTTGTGATTTTCTGTGTATTTGTGAATTTACTATTGCTGAAATCATGGATGACTTCGGTTGTTTTGATCCCAAGAAGCCGGTCAATCAAAGACTACCAGACTGGCGTACTTCGACATATCGTGGCCATCGTCATATTACAGATACTCGGCTGGGCAACAAGCTAAATGCACCCTTCGATTCCTCCAAGAAGGGTATATTTGTGCAAGACAAATTATTGCATGACAAGCAGTTGACGGAAATGACCGAAAACTACATATGGAAGGTAAGACATGGTCAGATTATAAATTAACCAATTTGGATTAATAATGGTTTTTCTCTTGCAGTACCCTGATCCGAATCAATTGCGAAATCCCTCGCTCAACAATAAAATGCAATACATGAAGGCACTTGAGGAAGGCAAACTGCGCTTTGTAAAGCGAAAGATAAAACCGATGACCAGCATTAGCCAGGATACGTTCGTCTTCTCGGATCTGCCATTCGAAGCGGATCTGTTGCCAATACAAATGCCCTCACCGGTTGAGGCGACCAAAGTTATGATTGATCGTTCGAAAAGCAGTTACACCAAGTACTTGGATCCGGGTGCAACTACCTATAATCTGTCGTATATCGCTATGTCGCCCCAAGATCTACAGTCGAGTGTGGCGGTGAAAGACAATATAACCTACTGGAATTGGCCACAAATTAAAGCAAACACTATACCCGTCGATCGTATACCTGATGAGACAATGTGTGACGGGTTAAATGCACACGAGTGTACTAAGCGCCGCTGGGAATTTCAGAATCAATTGAAACGTGTTCCACACACTGGGCTGGCCACAGAGGCGAGATCTAACTATTTGGATCCCAAGCTGAACAAGGAGTGCATTGAATACACTACGACCGATATAAAGGCAGTGCTGGTGCACGAGCAGATAACACCTTTTGCCAAGAAAAGCGAATATAACATATATGGATCCGGAGAGCCGGTGGTCAAATATGTTAGTTAGACTATGTCCAAATTTGCAGGGGACAAACGTTAGTACATTTAATGATACATTAAAAAACTGTAAAACTCATTGGCATCAGTTGAAAGATTGATGTGACCAGCACCTCATCTTCGTCCCCAAATACTTGCAGTCGTTGGCATGGATCTGGTGCTTGTGCAATATAGATTGGTATATCCTTTTTAGCGAATTCCATTATGAATTGTCGGCAGACGCCGCACGGTGTTGTAAATCCGGAATTACTTAGGGCAACCACAGCGCCGGCACTAAAACACCTGAAACCTTCGCTGATGCCCTTCGCCAGGGCTGTGCGTTCGGCACAGCAACCCGGAGACATTGCAACATTCTCGATGTTACAACCCGTAAATACCCTGCCACAATTTGTACGGAATGCAGCGCCAACTTTAAAATTGGTATAGGGAACATAGGCTTTACAGCGTACATTGAGAGCATCCTCCAAAAGCTCTCTTCCGCACGGATCTATTGAGTGGACAGAAATTTAGAGTCATGATTGAGTTTGCATCCGCCGCGATCTTACGTACCAAGCATATTGAAATTGATGGTGTATTGAGGCAATTTAACCATTTGAGGTAACTTAACACACTCCTCTACCGGATATCGTCCAACAGGCAGGTCAGAACCCATACGTTTGTCCAACTCACATTGTAGCTGCTGTAATTTTTCCAATGTGGACTTTAACTTCTTTTGCTTAGTTCGCCAACACAGCTCCCGTTGCAATTCTTCCAGATTTTTCATGCATTTTTCTAATTGTTTGCGTTTTTGCATTTTACAAAATAAGAGAACTAATACTATACCAAATTTTTTAAACTATCTGTCTTGCCTAAAATACAGCTAACTAAATATTTAGATAAATACATTTGTACACATGTATGTATATGTAAGCATATCATGTTGACATCAAGCATTTGCACACTTTGTTTCGTAATATTTAGTATAGAGAGATCTACAGAGTATGTGCATGTTTCCATATTTGTATTTGTGATTTTGATGACCGGATTAGATTACTCGTTGATAACACAAGTGAACCAGAAGCTGGTTTCCTTTAAAAGAGGTTCAAATGCATTCAATGTTAGATAATAATTCGTCTTATGTGAATCATTAAATCTAATTGCAATAGTTGATTTGTGTAATTTTTTATATATTGATAAACAGATTAAAACATTGTTTTGTTTACTAGTGTTATACGTTTTTTATTATCGAAAATGAGTAATATCTGTAAGTTTTTTATTAAGACAATCAGCGTAAAATCTGTTCAATTCACGTAGGTATGAAAGCTACTTGGCAATAAATTAAAAATGGACGTAACCAGCACCGGATCATCATCATGAAATGGTGTTTCTAGTGTACGCTCGTCCAGCGCGCGTGCAATATAGATGGGTATATCAGTGCTTCCGGCAAACTCACGAATGAATTGCCTACAAACACCGCACGGTGTTGTGAAGACATCTGGTGCATAGGCAACTACGGCGCCTGTCGCAAATTTTTGACATCCCTCGCTGACAGCCTTGGTTAGCGCTGTGCGCTCTGCACAGGCTGATGGGGTGAATGCGGCATTTTCTACATTGCAGCCGGTGAAGATGGTGTTGTCAGATGTGGACCGAAATGCTGCGCCCACTTTAAAATTACTGTACGGCACATAGGCACGCAGCCGTACTGCATGGGCGCTCAACAGCAGCTCCTTGATCGGTGCAGCTGCACAAACGAACAGTCATAATTGAATCAGAGCCAGTTGCAGATGCACTTACCCAGTGTGCTGTAGGTAACAACCGTATCTTTGATTTCGGGCTTGGCAAAATTTTCGAGCAGCTGCGACATATTTATCTAATTTGGAATTTGAACCTTAAACACGGCGGATTGTTATTTATAATTTCACTATCACCAAACAAAAATACGTTGAAAACGCGTGTGCGTGGTTCCGTGTTTCTCCTCCAAACGTCCGATAGCAAATGGACAGTTGTTGTGGGCACGATAGAGCGTTGTTGAAAATATTTCATGCCAATACCCAACGCTGCCGCCATATCTGCCTGCTCTGATGACGTAGCAGCTGATACCGCAGCAGAAAGAGCGCAGAGAGCGCAACAAACACACAACAACTGTTTCAGGCGAATACAAAAGACCATTCTTGATTTACAAATACAATTACATTTAGCTACATTTCATATGAACAATAACAAATCGGGTATTCACACGAAACATTCCTTGGGCTGTTTCTATTTACCATTAAGGAAGCTGAAATTATTTGGTAACAATTGCAGCACGCTAGTGCACAGGACGCGTAGCGGCAAATTTGTCGGCTTGGCTGCATACAAGGGTATGTCCTTGCCATCGACAGCGAATTCTGATAAAAATTGACGGCAGACGCCGCAGGGTGTGGTGAAACCGGTATCCTGTTGTGCTACAACAGCACAGGCCACAAATTCACGTTTACCCTCACTGCAATAATCCAAAACTGAAAAATGCTCCCAAGGACTATGATATGTAACCATTTACCTTAACGCTTTTACTGCCGCCGTTCGTTCCGCGCATATGCTCGCTGCGAATGCTCCGTTCTCAATGTTGCATCCCGTATAGATGGAGCCATCGCTGGTACGCAGTGCGGCGCCAACAGGAAAATTGCTGTATGGACAATAAGCGAAATTTCTAGCATGGGCAGCTGCTTTGATTAGCTCTTGTATTGAAGCATCTGCAGCAAGATCGAAAAATACAATCAGGAAGGAGAGACAATCTACCACAACTATTTGTATCACCTAAAGTATCGTGCTCCCGTACATTGGATTCATCTCTTGCGCCATTTATAAACACATGCGTCATCGCTCTATTTCGTAAACAGTCTAATTGTGTCACTAATGAAACACTGACTGCGTTTTAAATTGGGTACAGCGTAATCATTTTATAGCGATTTTACCGAATACTAGTAAGAAGTTTTGGTTGGCATTTAAATTCAATAATTCAATAAAAAGTATATTACTTGATTGCCGCCAATAAGCGTTGTCATTATGTATCCTTATGAACTTTATTTGGGTCATGACCTAGTTATCGTTTATAGGTGATAGCTACTGTAGATACTCACAGCTGTTGAAGGGATATATTTAAAAATATCGATAGCTGTGAAATATCGATAGATGTTGAGAAATATGTATACAAAATTAAATAAAAGAAACTCACGACAAACGTAACCCAAATGTTCGGTTTCAAAGAAATAATTCTGCCTTATCAAATTTCAAACGCAACTAAGCTGATCAAGAGTGAGACCATAGCCATGCAATTATGCAGGGCCAAAATATAGGTGATTATACTTTTTGAGATTTGGTCACGCGTGACAATTCGGCCTGTTAAATGTATGGAAATCGGGGAGTTATCGGAGGCTATATCTCCTTAACTAAGCCGATAAAAAAATGTTTACCTTTTACTTTCGTTTTATAACGTCCAATTCCATGAAAATCAGTTTTCACATCTTGTCGCCAAAGTAACCGCAATAATGCCAGCTCTTGGAGTACTTGACTCAATAGTCGTGACTATGGTACTTATGAACTAAAATGTAACTCATCTCTAGAAAACGTCCATCTTTGGCAGCCGTGTAGCCACAGCCATAAGCACAAAAGTGAAAAATAGGGTTTTGCAGTCTATTATTTTTTTTACTAAAGTAAATCGATTCAACAGCCAATTGCATGTTGAGTTTGATTAAAGTACGCACACCGCAATCAAATCCACCACTGGATGGATATTTATTGTATGTAAATCAATAAAAATATATTGCCGTAAACAAAGCGTAACATAACCTCAATTTCTATTGTGTAGAACCAAGTTGACGAAACAACACGCAAAGGTAATAAATAAATAAGCAAAAATGACCCAATATCTGCCGCCAAACTTGTTGGCGTTATTCGCCTCTCGTGATCCAATACCTTTTATGCCTCCTGTGGACAAGTTGCCCCATGAAAAAAAATCACGAGGCTATTTAGGCGTTGCCAATTTCATGAGTGATTTTGAGGATCCAAATGACACACCGCTACCCAAAACAGTTGAGACTCGACAGGAACGTCTCGAGCGTAGACGACGCGAAAAAGCCGAACAAGTGGCATATAAGTTGGAACGTGAGATTGCTCTGTGGGATCCAACCGAAATAAAAAACGCCACAGAGGATCCATTTCGTACGTTATTTATTGCCCGCATCAACTACGACACCTCAGAATCGAAACTAAGGCGTGAATTCGAGTTTTATGGCCCCATAAAAAAGATTGTATTGATCCATGATCAGGAATCAGGTAAATATTTTAATTTTCAGTTAGCTTTATATATTTTAGATGTTTTTGTTGGTTTTGCTTATTCTTAATAATGTTTTCATTACACTCTTGCAGGTAAACCCAAAGGATACGCTTTTATTGAGTATGAACACGAGCGTGACATGCATGCAGCCTACAAACACGCCGATGGTAAGAAGATTGATAGCAAGCGTGTTCTTGTGGATGTCGAACGTGCCCGCACAGTTAAGGGCTGGCTGCCACGACGCCTTGGTGGTGGTCTGGGTGGGACTCGACGAGGCGGTAACGATGTTAATATCAAGCACTCCGGCCGCGAGGATAACGAGCGTGAACGTGAACGCTATCGTTTAGAGCGTGAACGAGAGGATCGTGAGAGTGCTCGTGGTGGTGGAACCAACAATGGCGTTGAGTCACGCGGTGCACGCGCTGCCTACGGTGGTGCTGTGGCCGGCGAGAGACGTCGGTCACGTTCCCGAGATCGCAGAGAACGAGATCGTGATCGTGGCGGACGCGGAGTTGTGCGCTCCCGCAGCCGTTCACGCGAGCGCCGAAAACGTCGTGCCGGCAGCAGGGATCGTGACTATGACGATTTCGACGGTCGTCGGGACAGGCGAGACAGGGAGCGCGATCGTGACCGTGAGCGTGAAAAGAAAAAGAAGCGTTCTAAGTCACGCGAGCGAGAGTCTTCTCGCGAAAGACGCGAGCGCAAACGTGAGCGTCGCGAGCGTGAACGTGGCGGAACTGATCGTAGTGGTGGTGCTGGCGGAGATCGTGATGTCAAGGAACGTAAGCCTGATTTCCGTGAAATGGATATGATAAAGATTAAGGAAGAGCCTATTGATGATGGCTATCCTACATACTCAATGAATGACTATCAAAATACAGCCATAAAACGCGAAATGGACGAGGAGAATGAAGAGAAGTATCGGCCACCGGCTGCGCATCACAATATGTTCAGTGTGCCCCCACCCCCTATACTTGCACGAAATAACAGTAATCCTGATAATGGTAGCAGCCAAAATAGTGGCGAGCAGACCTGGTGGCGCCAGTAATGAATCCTTACCGATAACTTGGCGATTGATTGGTAATCGGAGTTTTGTATGTATTTACCACCTTGCTACATAGGTAAACTCAATAACTACATTTACTTATACAATAGAGCTGTATAACAATCGATTGGGGGCACGATTGAAATTATCAATCGTTTTTTAAATATTTATTCAATTGAAATTCCTAGCGAAAACCGAAACAAGACGATGCAGGCCAACAACAAAAGCGTAAGACATCCTGTAAGTCCGATTTAAGCTGCGAGAACTTCAATTTCTTTTAAATTAACATTGAAAACTCATAAATAACAACAAAAAAAAAAAAACAGCAAACAGACACAAAATACAAACAACAAACATTTGTGCATAGCTTAAATACGTTTAAATATGTAAGTAAATCTTAACAATTGAAAATGAAGAGTAAGTAAAAATAAATTCGATCAACATGTGTTTGTTTCCCCACCTTTGGTAAGGGGGTAAATGGGAATGCCTTGGATGAGGATCCGGATTCACTGGGACTCTGAGTATTGGTTGGTTTGTTTAGTAGATACAAAAATTACAATTTCGGAACAAAAATTTTAAAACTGTGCACTAACTCGTGCCATTCTATTTTCTATATCTTTTTGCAGTTTTCAATATCGAAAATCTGAAAATCCCAATTGTATGTGAAAACAAAAAATAGAGCATAAGTATTTAAAACAAGAAATATATAATCAATAATAGTTCCGTAAGTCGGAAAGGCAAATTCCTTACGTACCATAAACAATACCTTGACCCATTTAGAACAAAAGACAATCAGGTAATTTCTTCTTTATACAAATATCACTAATCCATGTGTTTACCGTTCTAGGCCAACACTAGAAACGTGATGGCACCTACTTGGCACGCCAGCTCAGCACATTCTTTGGCTCTGTCCAATCCATGGGTCTATGAGTAAGTTTAAATCGGGAACGTTTTCAAAATATTGTAAGTTCTTTGGGCTGGTTGTGAGTGTGTGAGTTGGTAAGATTTTTTTGGTCGAAAGAGTACCAAAAATACCAAAGAATATATTTAAAGATGTATATTCTGGCCTGAATGGGTCATATAACATATCATTTTCTGATATCGTATGTTATAATCAATTTTCGATCTCGATCTTTTCAAGTACGTTTGGTGATTGTTTCTGTGTGTGGACCACACCATGGATAAGGTTTGTTATTGGTCGTTTTCGTTGGCGCCTCTAACTGGTAAGGGGTCGTCGTTATGGGTTCTCTCAAGGTATTCAAAGTTTGCAAAACATTAAGAGGGTATCTTCGTTGATGTAAATAAGTAAGACTAATATTACAAGTCACCCAACAAATTTCAGAGAAAAACTCGGCAATTGTATTATTGATTATGTTAATCAAAAGCAAAGTCCTCAACTAAATTTGTTAGTTTTTTATATTTAACTTAGTACATATTTTCCAGTTAAGTTACTAGAAGTGTCCGATCTATCCGATAATTTACCGTGGGAATTTACGTGTTTTGGTCGAAAAATGTATAAAACATTCAAAAATAAAGTATTTTTGCAAACTAAGAAATTTGGTTTCAATTTGAAAAGGCTAAAGGGGAAAGAAAGTAGTTCTGATTTATTGATTTTCTGTGGATTTTGGATATGTTGGCCTGCTTTTCTAAACTCTTGTTGAGTTCGCAATTAAGGGGTTTAGTAAAATTACATAAGCTGTTCGTGTGTTCTAAAGTCATTCAGAAATACAAATTATGCGATTGGCGGTTGTATTTTAAATGGAAAATCAGTTACAAGTTCAAGTCATTCAAATGAACATATCGTTTTTTACTCCTGGAACAAAGGTTGCATATCGACATTACAATAAATCGTCAACATCACGAGAACATGTTGGTAAAGTTGTTTTAAATTTGAAACGCATTTCAAGCAGAATGAAACGAAGAAAAACCAGCCTTAGCGCAATAATAAAATCCGCTTGGATTGTTAATTATTAATCGATATTGTTTTTGCATCCCTGCCAACACTTACGATTGTCTACCATTTGTTGGGCATTTTTAGTACATTATTGTGAACGTAATTTTTTGCGCTGCGAATTGGAAGACACTTAGAGTAGAGTTGCGTATCGAAATAGAAAACAAGATATTAATATCGGTAAGAATATCGCATAGAATATCATATTTTTATTATTAAATATCAGAATATCGCCTTAAATATCGATATATCAAAATAATGTCGGGGTTTTTTTAAGCAAATTAGAAATTGAATTTTTAGCTAAACCGTTTGCATTCAATCATAACGACTACCAAAACTAACATGAAGAGCATCCTTACTTTAAGTTTTGTTTTGGCTTTCATAGCTTTTATTTGTATTTTATGTAATAATAATATTTAACATAACGAAATGTTGTTATTTCTATTTATTATATCCATTCATTTCCGTCAATTTTTTTGTAAATTATCCCATACTTTTGCACGTTTGGTACTTATTCTATTGGGGAACAATAATTAAATGTCATTTTATATAAATATTGCTATTAAACATAATTACGTACTTTGGCATGGCAAATCGATATATTTATTTGTGATCCTTGTTAAATTAAATTTAAAAAAAATCCCGGTAAAATATGAACAACGCTAAAAGTCCGATATATCGTTTATAATATCGATAATATCAAACATATCGCTTAGGATTTTATATCGTATTATATCGAAATCTGAAGTTCCATATCAACGATATTTCGATATTGCTGTATCGATACGCATCCCTACTTGGAGTGTCATTTTTTGGCGTGTGTGTAGCTAGCGCAAGCCGCTTAGTAATAAAATCAAAAGCGAAGCGAGTGTCAAAACGTTAAAAAAACGTAAGGAAATATATTAATGCAAACGCATTTTACTTGTGCATCTATCTGTTGTTATATTTAAAGTGAACTTTTTATAATGTTATCGTCTTTTTCACGTATTTTGTACAGCACGCACGCCCGGCATAGCATTTTGCAATTGTGAATATAGTCAAGCAGCAGCGCGTACACAGCGAAAAAAAAAACATGTCTGACGAAAAGAAGGGAGTTGAAACTGAGCACATTAATCTGAAAGTACTTGGACAGGACAATGCAGTTGTTCAATTTAAAATAAAGAAACACACACCTTTGCGAAAACTGATGAATGCCTACTGTGACCGTGCCGGACTCTCCATGCAGGTGGTACGCTTCCGTTTCGACGGTCAGCCTATCAATGAGAACGATACTCCAACCTCGCTGGAGATGGAGGAGGGCGACACCATTGAGGTGTATCAACAGCAGACCGGCGGCGGTGTTTATTAAATATATACTTGTATGAATGTAGTTAAGCTAGTTACTCTTCATTTTTACGAATCCGCAACAACAATTACAGCAACAAATAAGCAAGCATTATTCTACAAAAATAAACAAAAGAAAAATATCAATTCTGTTGTTCACTTTCGTTTTGTACACACCGGAGACAGAATGAAACATCCTTTAAAATTGTAGCAAAACCAGAACAACAAAACTAGAAAAACAAAAACAAAGATCTTAAATTTGGTATCTTAAACTGAAAAAATAAAGCATTTTGTAAACTATGATTTTAAGAACAGATCCATTGAATGGAATCGTCTTTAATTTTCTCGGTAGACTCCAGCTTGGTGGTTAATTGTGGCGCGCATTTCCCGCTTTATATTTATCCCTAATGCTTCATACCTTTCACAGGCACACACACAGGCAGACGCACGGTCGAAAGGCATACAATGGCCATCAAGCGGAAGGTTGTGTGCGAGAGGGTTTCGGCTTACACACACTCGCACAAACATTTTGTGTACAGTACAGCAGATTTGGTGTGTATATAAGTGTGTATGAAAACAAGTATACATACACAATCGACGGCAGACAGACATCTGTCCAGCCATACATTTGTATGTATATGTATGTAAATACATACAAGTACACACAAACTATGCTATCATTCTGAAATTTAAGGATTTTCGTTAAATATACATACATTTGATCTAAGAACATAACCTCAAAGACCATATATAGAAATGGATGACGTCATCTCTATAGAGGTTAGATATGTAACTATCTATGCAAATATTTAGCGCATGAACATATTTTTGTCTATAGGTGGACATAACCTAACATGCGTTAGTTTCAGAAATACATGAAATTTAAATTCAGCGGAAACTGTTGAACTTTGAAAGTAAATATGCACATGCATTCAAATAATTTTATACATATACGTACCTACACATATGTATAAAGAAATAGATGACGTCATCGGTAGTAAATAATTGTGGGTGAACATGTTACTATTTGTTTAGTTAAACATAACCTCAAAATATTTAAATTAAATTAATTTTATAAGCAAATGTTGAACAATTGAAGTATTTTTATTTCAAATGCCAATTTACCAATAATAACATTTTATTCATTTAACAATAACATATAAAATATTGTCACTTTTGCAATTTTTAATAAAATAATGTACAATTTGTAAATATCTTATCTCTTTCAGTATTTCAAACAAAACTAAAAAAAAGGCACCATTTCCCCCACTATAATATTAAAATGAATATTTATAATCTTTGCCGCTTTAAACCCAATCCTTGGGATTTTTCAGAACCATTAGCAAGTCGTTCTCCTTCGATTTTTCCCTTGGCTCGTGCATGTACTCCCACCTCGCGTGCAGGGGGAGCGACATAAGAATACTCTCGTACCGGGCTCCTGGAGTGTACAAACCAAATTTGGTGCCGCGATCGTAAATGAGATTGAACTCAACGTAACGCCCACGCCGGAGGAGCTGCCACTCACGCTCTTTGGTGCCGTAGTCTGCATTCTTGTGTTTCTGCACCAAGGGTAGATAGGATGGTGTTACGGCTCGAGCGCAGGTGGTGACAAACTTGAATGCCTCCTCCTGACTTGGTTCATCTATGTCGTCGAAAAAGATTCCACCAATGCCTCGACTTTCGTTACGATGCTTGATGTGAAAGTAGTCGTCGCACCATTTCTTGAATTTTGGATAATATGTAGCGTCGTGCTCATCACAGGCATTCTTCAGGGTCTTGTGGAAGTGTTTAGCATCTGATTCGTCCAGATAGTAAGGTGTCAAGTCTGTGCCACCACCGAACCACCATTGCTTCTTGCCGTCGGGTAACTCCACTTCGAAATAACGATAGTTAAAATGTATCGTCGGCACATGAGGATTCCGCGGATGTATAACGGCACTGACGCCGCTGGCAAAGAATGGCAACTTAACATTTTCTGTTAGGTCTTTGCCACGAGCACGCATTTGTTGAACAGCTGCCGGTGGCAACCAGCCCGTCACGACAGAAACATTGACTCCAGCCTTCTCAAAGACATCGCCGTCCTGGAGCACGCAAGTGACACCGCCGCCACCTTCCTTTCGCATCCAACGATCCACTTTGAACTTTTGTCCACTGAATTCCTCAGACTCCAGAGCCCGACAGAATTCAGCTTGGATTTCCATGATCATTAGCTCCATTCGATGACGCATGTTCTCCTCGTCGCTAAGCAGGACATTCTGATCTGTAATGGGCTCAGCCATAAATTTGGAAAGGTTCAACTTTCGATTGACCTTTGCGGCCTCCGCCTGTGCGTACGTGACCGACGCAAAGGTAGAAAGTCCCAACCCAGTTCCAAGCAGAAAGCCGTGTAGGTGCTGCCTTTTCATGCGTCTGCCCAGCTGGAAAGTGCCTAATGACACTAGCGAGATTGTGTGTCGCAATGCATTCATTTTTATTGAAATGAACAGCAAACTGAAATCTTTTTAACAAAGTGAACACAATTTCGCAACCTGTTTGTTATCTTTCTTCTTCTTCTGCCGGCATTTAAAGCAGACCTCTCTGATAACATTAAGGTAGGAACTTTATGTATATCGACAAGAAAATTATGCAAAATATATCGAAAAGAGGAAGCAAAAAATTCGATATCATTACTACTTTCAATTAAGAATAGTTATCTTTCGCTTTTTGCTGCCGCAGTATCAACATTTTTATTCTTCAATCATGGATTCTGCAATTAAGTTTAGTGATTTCAAACTAAAGATGGAAAATAATACATTACATTCAACTAATATTGAGATCACTCCTAAGTCAGAGCGCAATTCGACTACTTTGAAAAATGTAAATGGTGATTCAAATATTAATATCAAAGAGAATTGCCCAATAACACCACTTACTACCTCAAAGCCACATTACGATAGAAATTCGCGCTTAGGTAATCATCCGTTTCGTCGTATTTAAGTTAAAAATCTTTTATGTTCTGTTCCTTTCTGGATTATCTTCTGTGTATTGGTATTGTATAGATATGATAAAAGAAATATTTATTGTAATTATTTTAATAAAATCGTTTATCGATTAGCAGTATAAATTAAACGAATAATCTGAATAATTATTTTATATATGGGATAATACATGGGAGTGACAACCCTGGCAAGGAAAAATAATCGATTTCAAAAATACCAGACATTTCACAGCGCGTCGTACAAGATCGATCATTTAAAAAGAAGCAGTCGCTGTGCAACATTTTTTTCTATTAAGAACCACAAATTTTTATAAGATTGAAAGTGAGTTAATAAACAAAATTTAATTTTAATTTAAATTTATATTAAAAGAATAATAAGGATTGTTAATTGCTTTTCAAAATAAACAACAATATTTAGCTCTAAGTATAAGACAAAGTCGTTCGCCCTAAAAGGACACAAAATGTCTGGCTTGGAAAAATTTCAAGATAATGCGGCTTGGCGTCAAAAATTGCGCAATCTTCTGCTGTCGGATCGGTAAATAATTCAAACATGTTGTACATTGGATAACAAACACTTAGCTCGAATGTAGCATATAATTTTGAGCATGCATGTTGAATATCCCCAGAAAACAATATATCATCTTGTGTAGTGTCAAGTACTTTGTGATGCTAATAATTATTTGGTAGAAAAAAATTTTATAAAAAAAATGTCGTATCAAATTTTTAGACCGCCGCCGCCAGCGAAACCACAAGAGGAATCTCCAGAACGACGTCACAGTTTGGGTATTGTTATTGACTTTCCTGCATTAATTAAAGTCAAGAAAGCTGAACTTGCCGCACAGGCAGAAAAAGAGAAACGAGAGGCAAATATAAGCAAGTCTGCTTTAAATATAAACATGAATAGAAGTCGTCAGGATAATACTCAGCCACAAGATCCCGACGAGAGTTTTAATGCCTTCGAACATATGTGTGAGAGAACCGCCTCAGATCCGGATAGCACACTCTTTCAGTATCTTAACAGCGATGATAAGGGGCAGGTACTGGCTTTGGCGAAAGAGCGCAGCGCGCGTGCTGATAAATGTAAGTCGAAACCATTTAATGTATTTGAGCTAATATCTAAACGAAAATTATTTAGCTGGCGACTTGGAGGTAGATGCACTGCGTCGTCTGATGAATGACGTATGTTGCCAGGACCTGCCGGCTAATGAGAGTCCTTTGAAAAGTCCGGACTGCACACAGTTGGAGGACATTGAGGCTCCGTCTCGCTTGTGGGATAACGATATAACTATCAACGACAATGATTCACCTGTACAGCCTTCGGCAAAGATTTCGCCAGTGAAAATGGTAGGTCTTATGCGTCCCTCGACCATAATTGAGTCCAACGAGGCGGATATAACGGATTGCCCATCGGATGATTCTGCCAACAGTTTTCGCACTGCCGGCACATTGAAAACGTCCATTGGTTCCAGCTGCTATGAGACTGCCGCAGACAATTCATTGACGAGCAACGCTAAAGCAGAAATCGCAACATCCACGTTGAACGTTGATGATTTGTTCTATGCAGCCATTGCCAAAGCCAAGCCTCACGGTATGTCCAAGGTCGAGGAGCGGGAACTGCTAATCGATCTACATGAGACCCTTATCGATTTAGCGGAAACCCAAAGTCAATCAAACCTGGATACCACAGTTATCGAGCTGTCGAGCGACGATGAAGATGATCCTAGTAAAAGTGCAAGTATTGATATAAAGGAAGAAGAAGAGTCTATAATGGAAGAAAATAAGGAGAACAAATCAATACAATTCAATGATACAATCGAGGAAATGGAATATATGATGCAGAAAGGTCTTGAATATATGGCGGCCGCTAAGGCTGAAGAGAAGGCAGTGCCGTCACCCAAGCACAAAACCAATTCCACCAATCCTCTATCGGCGTCCAACGTCCCTAAACAGAAAACATTTGTATTGACCCCAAAAAAAGTTCCACCGTCGCCTCAAACTTCACTGAAGAATTCATGCAAGCCTGCTGCTACCGTTGGTCAATCGCGATTTGCCATCGACTTGGATAAGCCACAAACAAAGTTCTTTAAGCAACCATCAGGTATACCAATGCGACGTCATCTTAAAGATCAATTCGCACATATTGTCAGTCCCATACGTGCGTACACACAGAAATCTGGCACTGCTCCCTTGATGAGTATGTTCCGCCAGAAGGAGAATGTCAAGGATATTTTCAATAGACTAAGCACTCAAGAGTTGGAGCAGGAGGCTCGTCTCTGCCGCATGAAACAAAAACAAGCAGCCGCCGCTAAGGATGGCAATTTTAATCCATTGAAGGCGCACATTGATGGAATCGACCCCAAGTGCCGCCTACTACCCAAAAAAGCGTATATATCGTCTGAGCTCAAGCAGGTTAGGCTCATAACTATAGTCATAGCTTATGCCAGTTTCAGTCCCGTTTTAAACCAAACTTAATAATACAAATCTTTTTTCAGGTCGTTGATGAACGAACTCCCTTGCCGATGCCCAATGTACCTAGGATACAGAAATACTTGAACGCGGCTGTGGAACCGACTGTGCTGCGACACGAAGGCAAGATGAAGCTGCCTTCTGGCCACAGTGCAGCACGACTGTCGCATATACCACGTCGTCCCAATCAAAGCTTGGCTGATTTGTCTTTGGCATCGGGCGACATTTCGTTGTACACAATTAAGGATGCTCAAAAGTTTTAATATAAGCTCTACGTATAGCATATAAGGAGCCAGCTTGTTTTAGATTGTATAACATTTCAACAAATATAAAACTAAGACAGACACAAATGTAATTAATTAATAACTAGTAAATGCCATTGATTCCTGGTGATGGGTAAATAACTTGAGGTTGATTTTAAGCCAGGACGGACTGCGCCCCCTTCCAAGCACGATTTACCTTCGATTCTGAGGATCTGCCCAATTCACCGCATATATAGCGACCCACTGCAATTAGTTTATCCAAGTTTATGCCGGTTTCTAAGCCCATGCCATGCAACATATAAACAACATCCTCTGTAGCTGCATTACCAGAAGCACCGCGAGCATAGGGACAACCTCCCAAACCAGACACAGAGGCATCTACAACTCGTATGCCGTATTCCAGTGATGTAAGGATATTGGGTAATGCCTGTCCATATGTATCATGGCAATGTACGGCTAGTTTTTCGGCTGGCACCGCCTTTGTCACCTCGTCTAACATTTTACGCATTGTGCCCGGCGTGCCGACGCCAATGGTATCGCCCAATGAAATCTCATAACAGCCCATGTCGTATAGCGCCTGCACTACTTTGACCACAGCTTGGGGTTGAACAGCGCCTTCATAAGGACAGCCTACAACAGTTGAGACATATCCGCGAACACGTACCCCATGTTGCTTGGCTGCCGCCAGTACAGGCTTGAAGCGCTCGATCGCAGCTGATGCGGTGCAATTAACATTCTTTAGCGAGAAGCCATCGGATGCTGCTCCAAAGACGGCCACTTCTTCGGCACCTGCCTCCAGTGCACTCTCAAAGCCCTTCAGATTAGGTGTTAGCACGGGATAGCTTATGCCCGGCAATCGATGTATACCGCGTAAAACTTCCGCATTGTCCCCCATCTGAGGTACCCACTTGGCACTAACAAAACTCGTTGCTTCAATTGTATTCAGTCCAGTTTCAGATAGACGATCAATCAGTTCAATTTTAACTGTAGCAGGCAATAATTTCGGTTCATTCTGGAGTCCATCGCGAGGTCCCACCTCAACAATTCTCACCTTATCACGAGACACATCCGACATTAGTCTTGAGGTATTTGCCTGGAAGCATTTTACTTATTCAAAAGTGAATTTTTATTGAAGTATTGTAACACAAACCAGAGACCGGAGATTAGGAGTTAAATAGCGTGAAATTATCATGTTTATCAATTTTAATCCCGCCGTAGGTTACGTGAGGTGCTTCTTCTTCTTCTGCAACAAGTGCAGCAGCTGTTTCTTATCAGACTGATCATAGTTTTCAGCTCATTGTTTACTTTTTTATATAAACATCATTAAAATATATGTGGTACAGCGATGGTTTTAACATTGTATCAAAAAGATTTGTTTTTTTTTTATACATAAATTTAAATTAAGATCGCTGAATCTATAATTTATTTACATTCATGCAAAATCTGTTGGGACTATCGATATTTTTTACATTGCGTTGTTAGTTATCGCATTAATGTGCACATCTTTAGTTGTCATTCACCAGGTGAAAAAGAATGGAAGAGGAGAACAAAAACCAAAATAAACCATATGCGGAAAGCATAAAGGATGAAAACGAAGAGATCGAAGATGATAATAATACCGACGAAGATGTATTTCACTTTGAAACCGAGCACCTTGCGTTGCGCGGCAATCAAAGCTATACAAGCTTACTGCGCACAATTGCCATGCTACAGGCACAACGCATACGGGTGCATCAACAGATCGGAGAGCTAGAAAATGCGCGCAATTTGTATTTGGAAAATCCGTATATGTTGTTGGAAAAACTTCGTAACAAGGAACCCATAATATCGCCCAATTACATGGAAACTGTCAATTTACCCGAATTACCGACAATATTCATAAATGAAGATGTCAAGATCGACCTGCCCTTAAATCATCCAACAGTCGACGCAGACAAGGATAACAAAACTGCAGGAAAAGCTCAGGTACGTCTGTGGACAAATGAGGAGCAACGACGTCTCGAAAAGTTGCTGGTCGAGTATCCACCTGAAGAAGTGGAAATGCGACGTTTCGCGAAAATCGCAAAAGCTCTCGGAAACCGCACAGCCCAACAGGTTTTTAGTCGAGTCCAGAAATACTTCCAGAAGCTTCACGATGCCGGATTGCCGGTACCAGGACGTCTGCCCAAGTATCGCCGTGCTGGGGGTATTACACGACCTAAGTTCAACGTTCGCAGATCCACCTTTTTTCCCGCTCAGAATATTGAAATTAACATGCCCGAAGATGATTACATTTTTGATGATTTAACAGCCAACACAGTCGGTGCACCATCGCCAAAGGCTTCAGCGCCTCCGATAATAAAAATTGAGCCAAAACTGGAACCCGAAACACTAGATGCGGAATGTCGCCGCAAAAAACAGATGCAGCTGAAAATATTATCAGCGATTCAGGAGGAGAAGCAACAAACCGGCGACGGCTACAGTCCTGATCCGCTAGCGCCACGTTGCGCCGAATGTGAAGATTCTGCGGTGACTCGAGATCGTTGGCGTTGTAACAGTTGCTATTGTTTTATAAATCTCTGCGGTGATTGCCTGGCCGATCAATTGATCAACGAACGCTTCGAGCATATGGTACACGATGTAGTTGTAGAACACGAAATGTGATAGCAAGCAAAGACATGCTTTACTGTACTTTTAATAACTTTCCTCTTAAGTCTTACTATACATACATAAGTCTTAGTTATTAAAATGAAATATATCTACCTCATTAACTTCTTTGTATAATTAATGTCTAAGCCCGATTTTAATGCATGGTGTTGAAATGATTCACCTTTAATTTAACACCGAAGGAATAAAATCAGATTATTTAAAGGAGCGGTTTTTAAATAAAAAACAATATTTTGCGCTATTAGAGAATAGAAACATTTATTTGATTTAATAATGCATTAATTTTGCATTTGCATTACACAAAAATATTTATATACTATAGATATATGATTTTTATCTATACGTATTACTCGATATCGCTTATAACGTACACATACACACACAACTCGAAACCCAAAACGATCTATTGAACATTTATGTATGATATTTAGTAGGATAATTGCAAAGGCCGCTTATGTACACACATTGATTCTATACATATACATACATATTTAAATATAAGATACGTTATATAGTAAATATTATTTAACTGGAATTCTCAAGAAGAAAATTATTGCATTTAACTAAAGCCAGATTCAAGCTAATTCTTTGGTGATGCGCCCGCACTGGAATCTAAAAGAATTGCTTGATGTTCTCAGCTTTTAGTGCGAGATGCAGCGCTGCGCTTGCCCTCGATCCATTTTTCAATTTCTTGCTTGAGAGCCTCATTAGCTTTGATCTTGTCCATGGTGAGAGGTTCACGATTAAAGGGATCTGTCTGATCACTCAGTAGATGGCGTGCAATTGTAGAACGGTCTACAGTTACTTTCGAGCTGGGTAACACAACGGGATCGGTCATTAAAGTGGATATAATGGGATCTAGATACTCCTCAGGAGCGTCGGCCAATAATTCCTGTTCTTCTTTGTAGTCTTCGCCCATTTTCTGCACCTTGCTGGCAAATTCTGCCATGTCTCCAATCAGTTGACCACCACCAATGCGAATCAATATGTTCTCTGCGTATCCAAATAGCTGATCGCTATAGGATCGCCCGTCCTGAGACACAGCCAGGCAGAAGCTGGTGTCTGTACTCAGATTTATATAGATGTGGGCAATCTCCAAAACAGTCTGTGCCGGATCAAATTCAAACTCCTTCTTGTCCTTGACCTTGAAACGTTCACGCTGCGGTCCAACCAAATGCAACAGAAAATAATTCAACATTGCCGCAATGCGATCCACCATGCTGTTATGGCAGAAAATGCTCTTGATTTCGGTTGTCAGAAGCTTTAGAATGTTTATAGTGTCGCGTCCCAAAATATTATCAAATCGTGCGAACATTCCCAAATGATGAAGATTCGTTGTCTGCTGTTGCCGCTCACTGTGCGATAAATTGTTCCATTCGCCATTATCCCGAGCCTGCTGTAATTGTCTGATCTGTTCAAGATTTGAAAGGGATTCGTCAAGCAAAAATATGGCATCGTTAATGAGAAGATTGATAAAACGCAAGAAGATAGGCGGTTCGATTGCCTCCATATTGCTTTCCGCTTCGGTGGCCAACTCTCTAAAGCATTTTACATGCTCCTGTTTTGTCCAGAGGAACTCCATAATCGCATACATAGGACGACGATAATTGAACTTTTGTTCAAACTGCACTGATTGTCCAGTCATCTCGATGCTGACAAACACGTTAAGCAGGCTACGCACTACCTGCAGCCGATCCGGATGGGTATCAAAGACATATGTATTAAATGTTTTGCGGTTGCTTTCTGAGTTTTGCGAAGGTAATAAAAACTCTAGAGCATCTGCCAATTTGGCCCGCAAGTGAGGATTCTTTACCAATTCAGAGCTGCCCATAAACAAGATAATCATTTTGAAGAAAGCATCGTGCGAGCTGGTGTAAAGCTGTATGAACTGATCCCCAGGGAAGCTGCGACAGAAATTCAAATACGCTGCAATGTTATCGATGATGTTCTCCGGCACCGACTTCATGTAGGGCGCTACAAACGGTGGTGTCTCTGACAACAGCTCCATATTGCGTAGCTTTTGTGGTGAAAAGTCCTTTTTATCCAGTGCCGTCTCATAAATCTCACGCGGTAGCATTGCAATCTCGGTCAACCAAATAGCCGAGGCCTCAAAGAATTTTAATATGGCAGCATCGTAATCTGGTTCCGATAGAGCGTTTCGTATGCACAGAACCTGCTGCATTTGATCCTGGAGCATACGTAGTAAATTCTTGGTTAGGTCATTGTTGGGATCCCTGGCGGCGACCTCTTGGTACGCTGTCTGTGTATTCTGCAGCTCACGCATCATTCGTGTTAGCCGCTCAATGCAAGCTCGATTGCCCAGCTCAAAAGCTTTGTGTGCCATGTAGAAGATCTCACTGATGAAATTGTATTTCTCCGCAGTCAGACGCTGCTCTCCTTCCTCGCTGGGCAGCAGACAAGTCTCTTCAAACCCCTTCAGCATACTGACACCCTTCGCCTGCCGGTCCTTGGCATCCGACACAGCGCAATACGTGGGATCCACCAACATAACCTGTAAACGTTAGATTTGAGATTCAGTTCATTACCATCGGGACTTCAACTTTGCCTACCTTCAGCGACGGCATGCAAAGCGGTGCGCAAAGACGCATCAAGACTGAACTTAGGCTGATCATGAAGGCATCGCTAGCAGTGCTATGCACTGTCTGCTCCAGATTTAGATTAATTGCGCTCCAAAGATGTCCGCGTGCTACATTGGCGTCTAGACAATTGGCAATCCACTGCAGGGTCTTCTTTTTCGTTGCAGGCGACTGTACGAGTAGCTGTTTAATCATAAGGAACATGTCCTGTACGTGATGGGCAAGCAGTTGCCAGAGCGATGGATCCGACTGCTGCGAAACCAAAGAAATTTCACGAAAAAATTCATATGGCGCAGTTTGGGTCTTTGGCATGATGGATATACAAAACAATTGTCCAAAGAGGGTATCCATATATTCACCACCTAAAAAATATTGATTAGCTTCTTCCACTGATTTCAATAAAATTACTGACCTTTGGCCTTGGGATTAGGTGTGGTATAATCAATGAGCAGTTCACCAAGTATGCCAGTTCGTTTTTCTCGCGAAAAGAAACCCAGAATCCAAAAGATATTCTTCTTAATGTTTATCAAATTCTCCTTGGCCAATTGTTTCTGCAGGTCTCCCAGCATGGGATAGAAAATGGCCTTGAAAGCACCCAACGCTTCGAGGGGTTCAATTTCATCGAGTATCTTGCACACTACACGAACCAAAAATTCCTGTGTGCTACTATCATGTTCGTCGGACTTTTCAAAAAGTTCCAGCCATTGGCCACCAAAGGATTGAGGTGCGAAAAGATCAGGTTGGCGCATGCAAGTACTGGCATTGTTCAAAATTAGTTCGAGGATTTTGGTACAATCCTGATTGTCCCGTGTACTGCCGTCGCGTTGAAGTTGCGCGCATCTTGTGAATGCACCGTGCAAATAGATTATGGCTCGTGTCTCTAAAGCATCTTCCACATTTGTTGGCTGACTCTGACTAGCTCCTGGTAACAAATATTTTGTAGTTTCGGTCAGCATAAGTCGTTCAAAAAGTGCGTGAGCCAACAAATCCTCGCTAAGTGTGACCCCAGTACTATCGTCAGCCACAACTACATCTGCTAGGCAAAGAACTTCAGTATTTCGTTGGCTGGGAGCATCTTTGCTGAGGGTAAAGAGCAAAATCTTTTCAATCAGCTGCTTGGACACGCCATTACCCTGGCCTGGGCCCGGCTGCAGCAGAGCTAGGAATGGATTGTCGGTCTCTTCAACGTTGGACATTGCTGTGACCTGCATTATTTGAAATATATATTATTATTTTCACCAAAACTATTGTTATTATAAAATGTATTTTTCCTACTTATTTTTTACCTACCTGTCACTTAGTCACTTCTTTTAATCGAGTCGTTGCTACAATTTATCGATAAGTTATGGAAAACTATTGAGCTAGTTCACTGTGGTGACAATTGAGTGAACGGCTGATAGAGTTAAATTTGAATTAGCGGTCTTCTTTTCCTTCTTTGACTTTTAAATGGGAAATCAATGTACAATACATTTGTTTTGTTCATAAATAAATATTTATACTAATTAATACATATTTAATCACCTTAGCAGAATGGAACCCTGCATGTGCCTGCATGTGCTTATCGCCATTCATAAGGGCAATAACTTAATCTGCAGGACATATTTTTGACACATTGTGTAATAATTCATAATTATTATCAAGCAGTCAACATTATCAATGCGTTTCCTCAATCCAAGTTGTACTCAAGTAACCTTATTCATTATCAGCATAGATTTAATTCTACAAATTGCGAATAATATTTAAATTGAACAATTGCAAGTGTGACCTGGGTAGTGGCACCGAAACTAGGGCAAATCTGAAGAAAATCGTTGGAGAAGAAAGGTGAACCAAAATTGTTGCAGCCGCTTGCACTTAAAAGTCCCTCCACGCTATGATTGTGTGTGGTACTCATGGCCCGCCTAAATCCAAAGCCAATTAAGACAATCAATTGAAATTACAAACAGAAAAAAATCAAAAACCACCCGCATGGCAAAAAATAAACATAGTACATGTGTTGAACGGCGCCTGGTACACAATATGAATGTACCGTTTGTCCATTTCTTCTTCCTTCATTCCTCTCTTTTGTTTTACTTAAACGTTTACCGATAAAACGTAACGGAACAGACTTCGTGTGCCGTTTTTAAATCGGCTTCTGATCAACACAAAATATAAACACGAACTGCAGGTTCGTATAATTTGCCATTTGTTTTTGTTTTCGTTTAGTGTCAGTCGGAGCTGCATTTTCGAACAGTAAACACGCGCAAATTTCAGTTGGGGAAAATTGACGCAAAACTATATAAAGCAACTGAAGCGTTTACTGTGGGTGAGTGTGTGTGTGTGTGTGAAAACTACCTGCTTTGCCTAATTATTGGATTTCAAGTACGGCCAATTTTAATGTTTGTCGATAAGGCCGATAACTTGGAATATAAAAGCAAATGCAATCTATAAACAAATTTATTAATGGAGATTGATTTAGTTTAGTTTAATTATAATTAGTAATAGTTTATAAAATGTTGGAATTTGAGTGTATGATATTACTCACAAATACTAACTATATGTACCATATATTCCACATCTGCTGCCTAGGTTTTCTACAATGAGCACATTGCGTATACGACCCCTAAAACCGGCGTTGCAGGCAATTGCCGTGCAAGAACTCAACGAGGTGCCTCATCGTGTGGCTGACGATATAGAATCTTTACGAGACTGGGTACTTAAGCAGCCCCATTTGCACGCCTGCACTGATGATCAATTTTTGCTCGCTTTTTTGCGAGGTACCAAATTTAGCTTGGAACGCGCCAAACAGAAATTCGATAGATTCTATACACTGCAAGCGTCAATTCCTGAAGTATTTAACGAACATCGTGTGGCCAGAGATCCTTTGGTGCTGGATATAATAAGATCGGGGTGAGACTATTTAGACCATATTCTTTCTTTATTTTCCTAACCTACATTTGTTTTTTGCAGCATACTCCTGCGACTGCCGCAGGACGAGAACGATGCAGGTCCCTGTGTGTCAATCATACGTGCTGGCAGCTACGATACGAACAAATTTAAGTTCCAGGACATCATACGCGTAGGCTCCATGTTCGGTGAGATCATGATGTTTGAGGACGAAAACGCTACTATATCTGGTTACATTGAGATCATGGATATGAAGGGCGTCACAGGCACACATCTCTTTGCCTTGCAGCCGGAACTGCTGCGTAAATTCTCTGCGTATGCGGATGAAGCAATGCCTACGCGGCAAAAGGGTATCCACTTCATCAATGTACCGGCTGCCTTTGAGGCAGGCTTCAACACACTACGGTCTTTCTTTCCCGCTAAAATTAAGAATCGCGTGAGTAGAGTCAAATATAAAAAAAATATAAGTTTTCCATTACAGTTTCCCATAAACAGATCTCGGTTAGCTCGGATCCCGATGCCATATTCAATATAGTGTCACGTGATTGCCTACCACTGGAATATGGCGGCACTCATGGTATTATGGAAGATATTAGTCGCCAAATGGAGGCTAAGCTTGCCAGTTATGAGGCATATTTTCAGGCATCCCAGTATTTCGGCACTGATGAGAAGCTCCGGGACTTTAGCAACCTTGCTGCGGACAAACAATCCTCCTTCGGAGCTGTAGGCTCATTCCGCAAACTGGAAATCGATTAAAACAGCTTGGAGTGTTACTGGATTATCGGCATACATAGAATATTAGCTTGAGTAATAAACAGTGAGCTGATACCGAATAATCTTATCGCATAATCGGATAATAAAGTGCAATTTTTTTTTGTTAAATCGCTTAAGCCACAGTCAACAAGTTAAAAAAAAAAGATTACAAGTTTATATTTGTGTTTTCTGTATACATATTTTGGTTTATTTTTCAGTTTTCGCTTCAATATATTTTTTTTCATTGAGCTTTCGCTTAAAAAATGCCTCAGATCAAAGATATTTATGTATTATATATGGGAATTTAGTATATGTATTTGTATTTGTGGTTTCCTTTTGTTTCTAGCTCCTAGTCGTACTTTAACCCGATGATCAATTAATAAATATACATATATTTGAACTAGTTTTGAGTTTCTGCAACTACTTCACGTTATCATACATCCATACATACATAATGGTATGGTGATTGGGATTGAGTTAGGTTCGGATTATCCACGAACCTACTTGTTGCTTTTATGGTTTAAGAAGTACACATAGCCGCATGTCGGATTTTTATACTTCGTTGATAGGACGAGAGCTATTTTTGCGCGGGGGTGGTGGACTTGGTGGCGGACTGTAATCCGTTTCCGTATCATTGTTGTAGTTGTAACGACTATCCGATGGCGATAAAGAGCGATATGTGCGAGGTGAATGCATATAATCGTCTTGTCGTCCTCGTCCCCAGCTGCCGCTGTGACGCCTGCGTCGATCCATCAGATGTTCGTCCTCCTCTTCTTCATCGTAGTCATCGTAATCGCTGTAATCGTCGCGTTCATCGCGATGCGACGAATAACGATCCCCGCCGCGTGATGATGTTGGCGGTGGCGAACGCATGCGTCCGAGTGGCGGCAAACGTCCACTTCCTCCGCCGCCGGCTGCTACTCCGTGAGGCGGTGGCAAAAACGGTGGCGGCAAGCCCATGAATGGGGAGAAGGGTGCCGGCAGGAATGGCAGTGGATTTGGCATATTCAGTATACCTGGTGAACCGGGCAAGGGCAACGGCGACGAGTTGCTATTCAGTTCGGGTGCCAAAATGCCACCGTTTGTTGGCAACGCTTCGAGCGATACTTCACCGACGCTGGTCAGGCCTCCACCGCTGGCCATGGTGGTCAGCTTGCGACGCAATGCGGCCGCTTCAGCCTGCGCCTCCTCGCAGCGTCGCTCTGATTGACGCGCTGCCAGCCACGATTCGTGTGCTCGATTTTCCAGTGTGCCCATCTGAGCTTTATGCGAGGCAATCTGTGCTTCAATCTCGGCGCGCAACTCATCATTTTGGGATCTGCATGAATGATAAGATACATTGGTTATATATAATTAAGGGATAGCCTAATTCTTGTCTTCATTTCACTCACTTTAACGTCTGAATTTCGTTCTTCATCAGCGTCTGCGTCTCCACCGTGCTGGCATTCTCGCCTTGATGCTGCAGCCACTTGGCTTCCTGTAAGCTCAACTCTCTGAAATATAGACTGTTACAGTATTTCATATTTAAATAAGATCTTTAGCGACTATACTTTTGTAGCTGAGTCTCCTTCTCCCTAAAATAGCCCGAGAGCACTTCAAGACGCGTTTGCGCCTCCAGCTTGTCCCTTTCGGACTGATTGAAGTCCTGCTTCAGCTGTTCGACATCGGCGCTAGAGGTCTGCAGCTGACTCTCCAGTCGAGCCTTGGCCGCCAGCTCTTGCTCGAGCTTTGTTTGCAATGCAAGATATTTTTTATGCGCCGCATGTAGTTCACCACGTGTCTTAGCCGAAACAATCAGTTCCTGCACATTGGTATTCCCATCCTTTTTTAGTTGTCGCAAACATTCTTCCAGTGCATCGATTTTTGCCAAACTTGTCTGCAGTTCATTGTGCTCCTTATCAAACTTGGCACTGGCCTCCATTATCTGATGCTGAAGGCGTTGCATTTCATAGTTGCGAGCTTCCAGTGCCTTCGTAAGTTCCTGTTCGGTTTCCGCTTGGATTTCCTCGATGCGTGTCTGTAGTTTGGCCTTTTCCATTTCCAGTTCGTAGTTATCCTGTTGCAAAGATTTCATTTCGCTGGTCAAACGCGTGTTGGACTCCGTGTAGGTATATTGCAGTTCGCTATTTTCGCGGCTCTTCTCTGCCAGATTAGCGTTGATCTCGCTAATGACCTCTGTACAAAAAATAAAAGAATTTAGATTGATTGCTACCTTACGGTTATGCTCTTTACTTACTATCCTGATCGTTAAGCTGGCGTTGCAGTTCCTCCACGGTGCTCATAAATGCTTCATCACCGTTTTGACTATTTAGTACTTCGGATAACATTTTATTCAACTCCAGCCCGGCTTCAGCAGCATTATCCAAGTCCTGTTAGGTTTTTAGAGAATTAGTTATGGTCTGACTACGCTCCTTCCGCAACACTTACTTTCTCCAATGAGCTAACTTGCTCCTGCAGTTTTCCTTTTTCGTACAGCTCCGTCTCGAGCTGCTTTTTCAGCGCAGCAACCATATCATTGGAACCAAATGAGTTATCCTCAATGCTTGAGAGTTTCGTGCGTGTTGTCGTTAAATCATGCTTGATGATGAGGTTCTCTTTGTGCGCCGCCAGCAAACTGCGTTCAAGATGGTTAAGCTTGGAGAGCAAGGCACCTTCCTGGCTGCTGTTGCAGAAGCAATAGTAGACTAGCACGAAGAACAGTGACGATGCAGCAGAGATGACAACACATAGCAATAGTAAACTATTATCCAACACTTTGGCCGCAAATATTTCGGGAAAGTTTTCTAAGTTAATGCTGGCATGGCATACTGTACCATCCATTGGACGCGTGCAATGACCCTCAGCGGCTTGAGAAGCACCGGGAACTAGAAAAGTGATAAAAAATTGTCGATGTCAAATGGTAAGGAAGGATTCTAAGACAAAATATAAATAAGTATATTATGGACAAATTATATGCAATATTTTGAATTGTTAAGATATTTTAATTGTGATTATTCGAGCCTGAAGTATGTGAGATATAATCGGGTTCAAAGTTGAAGTTTATACTAGGGCATGATTCTGTATTCCATGATGTATTTCAAATAATTACACTAGGCTTCTATCAAGACTTACCTTCTGGAACAGCAGCTTGGGAATAGAGCAAACGATGCAGCTCATCGTTAGCGGTTAATGGAGCCGTTTCCGGTTCCTTGGCGCCCTCGTTGGAAATGAAAGAGTTGACTGTGGACATAATAGTGCTGAAAAGCCCAAGACCTAGTCCAGCATCTTCCCTGATTTGAGTCTCTGGCCCCGACGGAGGTGATCCCACTAGCTCCACTGTGCCTGTAGCAAGAGGTACAGGTGCTGGAGTTGCTTCCGCTTCGTAGGCGGTGTCATGTGCATCATAAGAGGGAGTGGTCACGGGCAGCTGCTCCTGTGATTCAATTTGTTGCTGCTGTACCTCCTGTTGTTGCGCCATTTTTAGCTGCGCTTCCTTATATTGCTCCTCCTTTCTTTGCTGCTCCTTAACTTGCTCTTCCTTAAGTTGCTCCTCCTTTAGTTGCGCCTCCCTAAGTTTCTCTTCCCTAAGTGTCTCTTCCCTAAGTTTCTCCTCCTTTAGTTGCGCCTCCTTAAGTTTATCCGCTTCATATTGGGCCTTTTTCTGTTGTTCCTCTATCTTCCGCTGCTCTACTAGTTGAGCTTCTAGCTCTAATTTTTTGGCTAAATTTTGTTGTTCACGTTGCTTCTGCATCTCCTTGTAGAACTCGTTGGGATCATTATAATTAGGTTGCTTTTTCAAAAGTGACGGCAAACTTGCTGCCTGAACAGGCTCCACAGAAGGCACGGTAGTAACTTCTACTACCGTATCCGTTTTCAGCGGTGCTTTATCAGCTTTAGGTTCCTGCACAATAAGCTGATCTGCGCTTGGTTGAGTTTCGTTTAACGTTTCACTATTTTTCTTCAATTCGACCTCCGTTGCAAGGGGAGCGTCTGCTTCCAACTGAAGTTGAGCCTGAGCTTCGGTTTGATGCGATTCTTTTGGTATTTCATTGAGGTTGGATTGAGCTTCAACTGCTTCCGGTTCCGTGGCAACCACATCAACTGCAACGGGTTGAGCTTCCACAGGCGTTGCTGTTGATGGCGGTTTAGATTCAGCTTTAATAACCTGTGGTTCACTTTCTTGACCTTGTGTTGACGCCTCGGTTACCTGAGCTTGAATAGAAAGGGGCTTAACAGGCTCGTAAAATTGAGCCTCACCAATTGGTTCAATCACAGGCGGCGTTTCCGTTGCAATTTTCAAATTATCATCTATTTTAGCTCCAACATTATTATCTTTTAAGTTCCTTAAATCTTGAGCTTCATTCTCCGATTGCTTCGCCAATTCAGCTTGAGCTTCGATCGATTTAGTTTCATTAGCTTCAGTTTCCTTTAGAGTATGTTTTGCTTTTTCGACCTCAACTTGCTTCACTTTTTCTGCTTCGTCACTTTTAACCGGTTGAACTTTTTCTTCCTTCTTCACAGTATCAGCTTTGTGTTTTGCAAGATCCTCGTTATTTAGCCCAGCAACTAACGGTACAGCAGGCTGTATAACTTTTGGTGGCTCCACAGCCGCTGCTACAGGTAATTCCGTGACGTTTGCAGCTGCAGATTGAGTATCAACAACTGTTTGGGCTTCCTCTTGGATTGCATTCTTTTCTGCGGCATTCGAAGAATTCAATTGCAGCTCCAACTGGTTAGTAGTTGATGGAATAGCTTGACTAGATGACTCGGTTTCTGGTTTCGTTACAAGAACCTCTGGTGCCGCTTTTATCTCAAGTGTCTCTTGCTGTTGAGGGTCTTTATCGCCCTCTGTTTCGTTCGCTTTTCGGTATTCGTTATCTTTGCTATCAAGTGACGAAGCCTCATCATCGTCGTCGACTGCATCATCGTTGTAGACATCTTCATCATCTTCTTCATCATCACCTTCTTCGTTTTGGTCAAATTCTTCGTTGCTTGTCGTCGTCGTCGGGACGAGCTCTTCGATGTTTGCCTTCGGTTTAATTTCGTCTTTGGTTAGATTCGAATCCCGATCGGTTGTTGCCGGTACCGCTTCTAAAGGCAACTGAGTGCCATCGATTAATTGCAAGTTGGCTTGAACAGGCGTAATTGGAGTAGAAGCCGCCGCCGCTTCACCGCTTGTCGCTTGCTGATCCTGCTCTGTGAGTATGGCTAAATTGAGTGTATCCAGCGGAGATGTAGTCGTTACAGTGGCTGTGGCAGCAGCATCAGTATCAGCCGTTTCGGAAGCATTCAGCACAGGTTGTTGTAGAGGATCCTCCAACTGTTGAGCTGTTTCTGTTGGATTGTTTACAATTGGAGCAGGAGGTGTTGCTTCTGCCACCGGTTTAACAGAATGCAGCGGTAATTCATACGTGAGATCAGAGTCCTTAATAAAGATTTTCTTTTCCATTATGAAATCCTTATTGGCATAGCCACGACGTCCATTTATTTCCACGCCCCACAATTTGGGATTACTGCCCGCACTCTTGGACATGATGCGGATTGGCGAATGGATTTTGAACGGGAGCATACCCTCCTCTCCAGCCAAATAACTTATTTTGGCCGTGCCCATAGAGATGATTCCTACAAGATAGAGCAATTGTTTTTATCATATTAAAATCGATAGTTGTTTTAGAGGATGATTTAGGGGTGTACGAATTAGTTTTATATAACTAAACTAATGAGTTTTGTAATATTTGGTCTGAATTCCGTTTCAAAACCGGTTGTCGATTTAAATTAGGCCGTGAACCGGTTTGTAGCCACCCTATGATGGACATAGACTAAATATTTTCTTATCGGCTCCAAAATGAGGTCAGGGGTAATTCATTGAACTACCATAGTAATTATATTTATGTATTCATCTCGTACATAGGAAATAAATTGCACCATGTGGTTTTTCATTTTAATGCATTTATATTGAGACTGTAACTAATTAAGATTTTCTACTTACGTTCACATTTTTCGTCAGCGCACAGTCTTTTGTCGGACAAAGCAGCCCACGTCGTTGGAAGACTTGAAAGGGAAAGTATTACAAGTGTTGTTGCGGTAAGGAAGAGGGGAAAATCACTCCACAGCGTATTGATTTGGGCGTTCGCGTTTGTTAGCCGCATTTTGCATTGTTTTTTAATCGACACGGTTTTTCAATTTAAATTAAATAAATCGCGGCAATATTAACTACTATTTTAGGTGTGCAAAATTTTTGTGTATAAAAAAATTTCTTCACATTAGCTGAGTTGGCTTTTCGTCACAACAGCTGCTCGTAATGGGCGTTGCCATATTTGTGTACAAGACAAATCGATAGACGATAATATAGATAATTGCACATTACGTTCAACATAAATTAAGTTAGTTTAATAAAAAACCGTAGAATGATAACTGATTTTATAAATTCATATCTATGTGCGTACTACACACTCTACTGCAGCGTTAAATAAATTAATTAAACAATTAACCATGGTATTTTTAGTATTTCAGGAACAGTTTTAATTGCTTGTTTTAGGTATTTTTACAGATAGCCTTCACAGCCACTCAGTATATTTTGTGGCATAGCTACATTTAAAACGCTTTTAGTCTGCGTTTTGTATAAGGGAAGAGGAAAAATTAAAAGTGTTTAAATGTGCAATCAACAAAAAGAAAATTAATAATATTCATTAAAACAAAGTAAAGGCCTTTTCTTTTTCCGTCATAATGTAAACTCCGTTTTATGATAATTCTTAAATCAACTAGAGTTTTTTGTGCTGCATGTCATTTGTTATCTTTCATGCATGAATATTTACAAAGTTAGTTTTGTTTTTCAAATATTGTGCTGATTTTGTGAACAACTATAGCCTGCCAAGAAAGGCATACTTGTTGTTTTCGTTTAATGTGCGTAAAATCCAATTGTTGGGCGGGGAGTGCTGCGTAAAAAGAGCGCGACACAAGCGAGCTGCCAGATATAAGTTTCAAGTGTTAGCGCTAAGTTAGCAACACATAAATGTGCAATTAATCAAAAATCAATGAACATCAAGAAACCTAATGATTTTTAATATAAAAAGAATTCATACATTTGACAGGATTCGGTGCTTTGATAACAAACTAAATTACTCTTCCGTTCTGGCAACGCTGTCGTAGTAGAGCTGTGTGCGTGTCGTGTTTTTTATTTTGACCAATATTTGTGAGAACTATAAATTAATGACATAATCAAGACTTTTAATGTCATGATGCTTACACAAAATAAATAATGCGTTACGATTATATTATTTTACTACGTCTTAAATATCAGTTCAATTAAATTTACTAAATCGAAAATTTTAGGTTACTTATTTTGTGTCGTGATTTTCAATGCGCATCTCTAATCAAGAGAGCAACGTGAGAGAACAAGTAATAGAGACACAGAGAGCAGTGCGTGTTCCTGCTGCTACTACTGCTGCTCATTATTTTCGATTTCTACCTTTTGCATTTTCAACGTCTTTGTGATCGGTTGTTGTTGGTTGCTGTTCGGATGTGATTTAGTTACTCTGTACGTCTAATTTTCTATCTTGATTCCACCTTACGGATTTAAAGTGTATATATTGTGTAACAAATAAAGAAAAATGTGCACAAGAATGCGCTTATAAAAAATTCGTGTGTATGTATGTATGTGTTATAACTAAATGCCAAAGTGTAACAAAAACAAAAACATGGGCCTGTGACAAGTAAACGCACACATACGCATAACGCGTCGTCGACACAGCAAGCAAAGCAAAAATAAACAAAATTTGCCCAAATAATCTTTGCGCCACAAAAATACCACAAACGTAATGAAATCCTTTTTGCATACATACTTTAATACAAAACAAAACAAAAAAGCATTTTTTCAAAATTCACTAACCTGTAAGTGAAGAGAGAGAGTGGTTAAAGAGTGTGAGGAAGTAATAGATGTGACGTAATTTATATTTATTCTTAACAAAAATCAAACATAAAAGAACAAAAAAAAAACAATTTTGACAAAAACGCGTGCAATTGTATGTTGTTCCTTTTGACAGTTTGTAATTATCAATTGCGATTGCTTTTTTAATTTGAATTTTGCATGCAACAGGGCGCGTGTTTTTTGCACACACATACACGTTGCACGCACACTTAAGTAAATACACACGACAAACGTCGCATGAGAGAAAGGCAGGCTGTGTGGTAAACAAAAATACAAAATGTGCATGGGGAAAACGATAACAACAACAACAGCAACGACAATGGCGTGGAATTAATGAAAAAACGAAAAAATGCTCAGCGGCAGAGCTGTCGAACTTACTGAAGACCGCTCGTCTCAGACCCGCCCCGTACCTATTGGGCAAAACGTTTTGCTCGCAAATATCAAACAAAAACAACACAAAACAAAAACAATAACAACAATTAGGTAATGTTTTTACGCCATTCTCTTTTGCGTCTCTTCGTTTCGTCCAAGAGGAGCACGAGAGCGATTGAGCATGCGAGAGCAAGAGAGTAACGCGCGCTCATTTCAATGCCGCTGATGTTTTTTCGTTTCTTTCGTTGTCGGTTCGCTTTTGTTTTGAAACAGCTTTACATGGAAATTTTTCGATAGGAAAATTTTATATGTGCTTTATTTTCTGATTAGAAATAAATATAGTCTATGAAGTTCGTTCTCAGTAAAAATCTATAAATCTAAAGTGTTAATATGGATTTTCTTTTACAGTGCTGTTCAAATAATTATTTAAAATTGTATTTGTTGCGCCGTTACATTTGAAATTACTGAAAATGTAAATGCCAAAAGCATATTAGAAAAAAGAGGTGCGAACAAATATCGTATCAAGCAAACACAACAACAAAAAGTAAAGAGTGTAAATTAAAGTGCATGTACAAATAAAATACAACAAAACAAATCGATACTTACTAAAAAGAAAGAAAAGAAAACAGTACCAAGATTTGTACGTGTAATCAAAAATTTAAAAAGAAAATAAAAGTTTAGTTAACATGTTACATAAGATCGATGACAATGCCACGCCAACTGCAACATCAGCAACTACAACAGCAGACACAACAACAACAACAGCAACAACAATAATAATGGCCCCGACAGAAACAACTGGCAATGGAACGGAGCCAATAATTTCAACGCACCTTACTAATGCGGCGGCGACAATAGAACCAACAACAGCCGCGGCTACAACAACTACAGCAGCAGCAACGGCATCTAACGCAACAACGGAACAAGAAACTATTGCAGCTGCCTCTACTTGCGCCGCCGTCGCAGAACTAGCGACAACAGCAGCTGAGGGTCATGCAACAGCCATAACAACTACAACACTCACAGCCAACAATACTAAAGATGCAGCAATGCTGCCTACGACGACGTTAACACCAACGCCATTGCCCCTGTCAGCTGTGGCAGAGATGCCAGAATTAACCAAAACAGCTGATGTCTCTGCCGTCGCAGTCGGCTTCGCTGCCGCCAATGACGTCGCAGCTGACGCAGCTGCTGCCACTGCTTTGCGAGTTGAGTCCAACGCCGCATTCGATGTTCAGATGCGTACGCAGCAACAGCAGAAAATCAAAATTTATCACGGCGCCAAACAGAGCGCAGTATGGAGAACCGATTCACTAGCATCCAATTCGAGCTCAAATCGCAGTGATGCCGGATCAACGGAGACCATCGTAGTAGCCAGAAGCAGCGTCAGTGGCGGCTGTTCGACTGCGCCCAGTCTGTTGCAGCGCAAATTCTCGGATGGCTCGTTCACTGGAGCAGCAGCAATGCCGCGACGGGTTTCATTTCCGGAAAGTGATAGGGAACTCGTCACCGGATATTTGGAGCCGGCCAATCCTTGGGAACAAGGTAAGACAATAATCAAAGTATTATTATAATACAAAACTAGAAAATTAACTCATGTAGATACCACCATTCTTTCAAAATTTTAAATCGGATTTTTAAATAAAAGTTCTAAAGTCAATACTTCGTGGTTCCTTGAGTAATACAAATGTTAACATAAATCTTTTCCGCTTGAGATCAAAGTTTATTTCATTTCTTTATGATGCGATTTGAGTTGTATTAATAACTAAAAGACAAGGCATTTGTAAATGTTTTATTGTGTTCAAATAATGTATTTTAAATGTGTTGTGTACCCATCAGAAAGTATATTTTTGGATCGTTCAGTTTAAAATATTTATTTTTAAACAGTGGAAAATTTGTTAAACAATACAATACGTGATAAGATTGAGAAGTTCCTATCTAAACTGTGCGTAAAGACTTAATGCCAAAAGGTTCGATATCGGGAATTCAATCAGATCGTTCGGAGGTTTATGTGTGCTGTAATCACGGAAGTCAAATTTGAGACACATGTCGTGAATTGCACTTCCTGTGATTTATTTCAATTAAACCGATTAATTTGATTGCGAATCGGGGAATGAGAAGAACCGCAAAGAAGAATGAGAAGAAGCAGAGTTCATGGCGCGTGCAGTGCGAAAAGGACTCAGATAACTAATCGAGTATAACGAACGAGCGATCATGCTGCCGATAAGTGCGCAAGAAAAAGATGAATAGCTGCAGTGAAGAAAGGTGCAAGAGGGGGAGAAGAAGAGAGCAGAAGGTGTGTGGGTGGCTGCCAGACCGAAATAAGCCAATTGAATGAAGTGCACACAAATATTTATGCATTTCCTCTGAGTGTGTGTGGAGAGAGGGAAGTATGTCTGAATGACGACGCTGCTTGCACTCGAAATAACGGAACGCAATAACTGTAAGCGATGAACGAAGCAGCTTGTTGTGCTTGTTGTTGCCAAGCACAACACAACACGTTCGCAATATTTGCTCTCGTGCTTTTCTTTCTCATTGCCTTCGCCTCCGCTTCTGTCATTCTTCCTTGTCCAGTGCAATGAGATGCACGCAAATCAATCAAAGCGTCGACTTGTTGACAGTTGACAATTGTGCTCGTAGCGTTGCCATATTTTTTGGCATGAATATATTATAGGTACATAGATGAAATTTACATCAAATGTATGATACCACGCCCACCGCCCCCGCAAATCGGTAATTTGCGATTATTAAGCAAAGTATTCATAACGTTCTTTTTCAAACATATTCTCCAAATTATAATCGGATCGGACCAATAACAAATATGTTATTCAAGTCGACGTTTTCTATTGATTCTAAAAAATAGCAAAATTTATTTTTTGAAATTTTCCGATATTTTGGATATTTTAGGTAAGGGTCCCCCCTATGAATTTTCAACAAACTATTCTTTTTTTTACTTTTAAATCGCGAGTTTATAATTTTAATCGATTGCGGAGGTTAAAATAAGCACTAAACAATTATTTAAATCAATTTTAAACGATACTTAATTTTGGCTCAAAAATCATGTAGAAATGGTAACAAAATTAGACATGCCACTCCCTCAACAGGCCTGGTACCCCCATTTTTCACCGATCGTAACTTTCTTAAAAATCAAACGATTTTCACGCGGAATGACATTTTGTTAATGTTTTAACAACCTTAGTGATTCTACATTGAAAAAATATTAAACTTGATTTTTTGAAATTTTCCGATATTTTGGAAATTTAGAAAAGGGTCCCCCCTATGAATTTTCAACAAACTATTTTATTTTTTAAATTTTAAATCGCGAGCTTTTAATTTTAATCGATTGCAGATGTCAAAAATAGTACCAAACTATTATTTAATACTTAATTTTAGCCCAAAAATCATGTCGAAATGGACAAAAAATTAGACATGACACACCCTCAAAATCCTAATTTTTCACCGATCGTAACTTTCATAAAAATGAAACGATTTTTACGCGGAATGAAATTTTGTTTACCTTTTAACCACCTGAATGAAACGTTAATATCTTTTTAAAATATTCCTATCATGTTCTCTACCTCTTTGCAAAAAGACGTCGATTTCTGTAGCCTTTTTGCTAATGTTATTGCCGTGAGTGATGGCTTACTTGGTTTTGTTTGTCGTTGATTTTGTTATTCCTAGTTTTTTTTTTTGTTGCCAGCGATAAAGACAACAACAGAATCACTGATAAGATACGAAACTGACGATTAAACGAATTCAGTTTTAGATTTAGCATCGAATCGGTTAAGGTTTAGATTTGCGCTCTCTCTCTCTCTCTCTCTTAACAGTCGTTTTTCTTGTTTCTCTCATTTTAGAATTTGCTTTTCGACCGGCACAGTTTGTAGGCTCGTTTTTTATGTCTTCCATTTGTCTGCTATCTGTTTTCTCACCGTAAAAGCTATAAATTGTTGAAACGATTACGATTTGTTCAACTTGTTTGTAACCATATAAATACACACATATGATATGTGTACATACATGCGTATTTATATTTGTGTGAGTAGGTCCGGTTGTACATGCTTTCATATACACACATACATACATGTGACTCTTCTGTATTTGTTTGTTTGTTTTAAATTCGCTTCGTGGCTTTGTTTATATCTTGTCTGCTGCCGTTTTGTTTTGTTGTTTTATATTGCTTTACTTTTCGCCTCTTTTTTGCTGTTTGACTTTTGCTTGTAGGTGTAACAACTCGTACCATGTGATGTCATCGTTGTCACTTTACAGCAAAGCCTCGAGACGGTATAGAAATGAGAAATTATCAAGGGTATAGCCCAAAATAAACTAGTGCAAATATTTGATGATGGGATAGGTTCGTCTGGGCCTTAAGGCATTGTGGTCTATTAAGGGAATAAAGTTTTGCTATTTAAATAACAGTCGAATTCGAAAAAGAAAACCCATTATATTTCACAGTTGTGACAGTTTCTTTATTCAATACAGTATTTTATTATTATTAATACTTTTTTTTTGCGAAAATTACATGTTCAGCAATTTATTGGAGAGGTTTAAAGTAAATGCACCCCAATACAGAAGCAAGCACACACACGCACACCCTTGCGTGTGTGTAGCACTTAAAGTACTAATGAAAGATGATAAAAATGTCACGAGCTCGATTAATGCACATTTCGATGTATGTAATTAATTAATGCAATTCCAGCAAAGCAAATCAAGGAAAACGAGCACAAAGCAAATTAACAAACAAAGAAAAACACAAACATTAAAAGACAGAGAGAGAGAGAAATAAAGAAACTCAGAGAGAAAATAGAATAAAATATTAATGCTAATCTTAGCATTTAGCTAGAATGTCACTTGGCGGAAATATTATTTTCGGGTTTCACAATTAAATGCCTCATTAGTTTTCATTCAAACGTCTCAGCTTATATTGTAGGGTTTTGTTATGGGGAAGATATTGCCTCAAGTTTCTGAATAGTCTTTGTTAGTGCACAGATTGCACAGTTCCGTATCAATAATGTGATAAGAACTATTTGCTTAGTCTGGCTATTTTCTAAAGTAGAAAATCTCAAAGATTCCGTGAATCTTAAAGGAATTGATTATGGTGTGTATTGATTTCAATTATGATTAGAATATACAATTAAATATATAGTATATTGTAATAAAAAGAGAAAATGAGTACAACCCTATCACTATATGAAAATAGTCAGCAGAGCTCTGAATAATATATATGTACATATGTATATAATTCATGTTAAGTCAATTTTTAAAGACTTCTTCATAAGCAGAGCTTAAAACTTTGGAATCGAAACAGAGCAATATGGTTGTTTGGGACACATCTCTAACCGATGTTTGTTTACCTCGCGATTTACCGCAAAACGTCACTGATAAATAAAAGTCTGGTGCAAATCTCTAAGCTAAGTGACTTTTTTTTTTGGTTTTCTATGCTATATAAAAATAGATAAGCAAAGACAATATATTCACGTTTTAATACACATTTCATTGGCGTGTTTCGATCGATCTGCGTTGGCTGCCGACTAAATAAATTATCGACTTGATGCCAATTTTTTGAGTGTCGTTAGTTCTTCTTTCTCTATTCGCTGTGTTTTTTTTTGTCGTCAATGTTGTTGTTGTTGAAGGTTGTGTTGCCAACACACACATACAGACATAACAAACAACAAATTCAATAAATGGCAAACGGCGAGAACAAGTTTCGTGATATACATATACGATTAGAGATATGCGATATACGATATATATATACAGTCGAATTGCCGACATTGTAAATGTTTAGCAGCAAATTAACAGCAATTTAATTGAACAATTTTCGCTTGCCTTTTGGTTTTCTGCTTTGTCTTTTCTTCGCGATTCGTTGCTGTCGATGTCTTGCCTTCTTTTCTCCTCTTGCGCCTATATGATACAATGCGTCGATAACGCATAAAAATCAATAGAATAATAAAAAATTGAAAAGCATTTAATACGCCAATTGCTACATACATATACACAAAGTAAACAGCACACAGACACAGACACGCAAACTTACGCACGCACTTAGTCCAGATGTTTGAAGACGGTCGTTTAGTATACCCTGTAATTATTAATCGCAATGTTTGTGGGTATGCTGCAGAGACATGAGGAAATCATTTTGTATACAGTCTTTTTTTGTTGAATACATACGAATTTAAACGAATGCAGGGTATTTTTAACGTCAGATACCATGAAGCATAATTTTTTCCGTTATTCAATATGTTTTTGTTTATAATACTATATATATATAGGTATATTAAAGATAATATGATACGTTAAACGTATAAGGGTCTATAGATTATATTTGTTGTCTTTTCAATTTATATTCTCTGTTAGACACGTAATTTTAGAGTATTTACTATTCGAATAAGAACTATATAAAACCTTTCTTTTTTCGTTGTTTTATGCACGGCTGAGACAATTCACTTCAGATCGATAATTGAATCGTCGGTTGCGGTTGAACTGCCTTATACAATTTATTATATGTGAATTACTTGCGATATAGCAAATGATCAGTTTGAAATTGACACTCAAAGACCCACTTTAATAAATGTTTTGCCTTTATAAATATAAACAAAAATGTTTATTTTATTTTTCTTTTCTACTGCTTAAATTTTGCCGTGACAATTGCGAATTTCTATAAAAATAGACTTGCGCTATGAAAATAGCAATGAACAGTTAAATGTATTGTGTACTCAAGCGTTTTGTACACAATTATTTATCTGGTATTTATCAAAAAAGCTGACTAATAAATAATAATGCGAGTAAGCCGAAAATAAAACCAAAAACATCAAAAGACCAACAACAATTTATTTTTTCTTTTTCGTTTTTCTGATTAAAAGTTGTATTTATCTTATTATATTTTGACTTTAGTTAGTACAGACTTGTTTGTATGCGTATTTTATTATTTTATTGGCGTGGAAGGAGATAAGAGGCCGACGCGAACGGCTTTGTATTTGTTGTTTATGGGCTCGAAATTGTTTCTGGTTTCATTTAAATTTCTTTCATTTTTCGGTGTGTTCATAGTTTATTTACACACAAGATTTGATTATGATGCGCCTTGGCGAGCGTCAAATTCTTAGTTTTTGAGCAAATTTCGTTCTAGGTTTATTTTCACATAGGCCTACTTTAGATGTATACTTATTAAATATAGAATATTGCTAAAAAGGATTAGAAATTTAGCTGATAACCAATTACAAATGTCGTTGATATATTTTCACTTGTTAATTATTATGTTATAATGAAGCAGAAAAAATATTCAAGAAATAATACAGGGTATTTGTTGCCAAGTGCGCAATCATATAGTTACTATGCCATAACATACCCAGTTATGATACTAAAAGCCTTTATGTTATCTTTCCCGTTTTACTACCAAGGGTAAAAGAAAGAGGGCCAAGTAAACAAGCGAAAACTGGGAGGGGCACAGCAGATATGATTTAATTAAGTTCATAATTATGAAATTAAATCATTAAAGATGTGGAGTCTGATATAGGTATAAATATAGATGAGCAATTTTACGCATAAAATATTTTAATACACACATTATCTTTTCATTATGTTAGATCAATTACTTTCAAGCTAAAAGCATTTTTTAATTTGCCGCTATATTACGTAGCACATAGAGTATACCCCACTTATCGGAGGAAACAAAGAGCTTTTGTGTTCCGTCAATGGAAAATATTTTATCAGTTGTGAAAAAAATTATTTACAAAAAACTAAAAAAAAAACCCTATAACAAACACGCTGAAAAACGTACAGTGGAAGCCGGTCGTCACATTGTCTGCCAGCGCAAAAAGTATAAATATATATGTAGAACAGACATATATATATATATTGCATATATAGTATATATATATAGTGGGAGTGTAGCGTGAGAGAGTGTGTGAAATAATGATTCTGAGAAACGTTGTTGTCTTCTAGTGAGCATGCGAACGTTAATGATTCATTAAACAGATGTCTGTCTCCCGAACTATGCAAAGAAACCGATAGACGACAATTTTGAATGATTGCCAAAAAAAAAAGAGAAAGAAGAACGCGAAAAAAGTTTTCGTGTGAAAAAGTTGTTTGCGGTGTGACAAAGTTTTCCTTTTGCTTGGGTTTGGCATTAAATTTTTCTCGTCGTTGAATTAAAATGGATCGTTTAATTGCTTTCTCAGTGCCTTGGTGCTCGGATAATGCAATGATAGATTAATTTGTTTACGTTATTCGTGAACTATTTATAAAATCATATTCTCTCGATTTGGCACAGTTCTCAGCTAGTTTTCAATTCGATACGCCCGCCTCCAAGCTCATTCCCAACATCCTCAACAATATAATAAGTTGAAACTAATGTAGTTAACGCAAATCAAAAGAAAATATTTACATTTTTCTGCTTGGTTCTTGACATGTCTTGGCAAATTATGGCGAACATAAGGAAATTCTAAATTTAGTACACAAATTACTCGCCAGAAATGTCTGAGTATGTGTCCAAATGATAGACAAGACTCAAGACTCGAGACTCAATTCTCGATTTGCTTGCGTACACAGTATCCCCTTCTCTCTCTTTCCCACTCGAGTAGCAAATTACAAGTTCACGATTTGTCATCTCGAAACGGAATCGTTTGGAAATGCCGCAATTTAATTTTGACATTTGCGGACAATTTGTCTATGTTGAGTTGTCTCGCCGGCCGACGACAATGTTGATGATGATAATGATGATAATAATGATCATCCAGATGATAATTGCAAGAGTGTGTGCACGCGCCATCGGCACTTTTTATTCGCCATATTTGAGCAATATATGCGCATATATATCTGTATACATATATTGTAAGTGAATTGTTATTTGTAAGGTACACAGTAGATGAGTTTCAATACTTGGAAATAAAAGTATTGATTGGTGTATTTATTTATATAGTTTTTTGTTTTCAAATCCTTCGCTTTACTTGGAATAATTCCTTTCCTGTTTCGGTATCTTAGTTTTTATCATAGTAAATTTCAAACTCAATTCCCTTGCTTTATAAACATTCAATATTGGGTATTTCGTAGTCTACTATTGCCTGTCTTGCTTCTCATCCAATGTATTTGCTTTGAAACTGTGACATTGCATGACAAACGGAAGAGTCGACGACGCGTCGGTTTATTGACTCAACAATGTTCTTTGTTTTATATATTTTTGATCACAATTTGCGGAATTTGATCGAGTGCGACAGTTACGTTACTATATAAACATATAATAAATGCTACATTATTAATTTGTGCCAAGCTAAGCCAACATGTGAATTTTATATACAAATTACGTTATAAAAAAAAACAGAATTAGCGCAGAATATGATACTAACATATAGAAAAATAAACAAAAAATAATTATATAACCTAGTTTGTTAATATCCTTATCATATCTTACAGTTTGCGTGGTAACAAGCATTGCAGAGATTACGGATTTGTATTTAAAGTCCTGCAAGAAACATGGTACAACGGCGCTGAAAAATGTGCTGGATCATCTGAAAACAATCGATTTGCACCTGAAGCGCCAACCTCTACTTTCGCTCAAGGGCATTCAGTTAACACCGGACGACTGTGAGCCGCTTGAGGAGATCTTCAAGCGGGTAAGTCAACTAACTCGTTAATAAAACTTCGATTAATCTCAATTCCGTAACCAACCAAACAGATACAATACAAAGCCATCGACTTGTCGGAGTGTCCGTTAAATGAGAGCTGTCTGAATGCACTTTGCCAGATGATTGAATACTATGAGGCTGCCAATGAGTTGGACATCTCGTACAACAAGGAACCAATGTCGGTACGCGCATGGGGCCTATGCACCAATGTCGTCGGACGCAGCCAAGAGCTGCAGCAGCTCAATGCCGATGGCAATCAGATCTCAAAAGTGGGGGCTGAGAATTTAGGCTGTGCGCTAAGTACATCTAATCTGCATACTATAAAGCTGGAGCACTGCGGGCTAAGAGGAGCGCCTCTTACAAATTTCTGTAAGTGATGGATAAGTCAATGTTTAGTAACCCAATCTCATGAGATATCACTCTGCTCTGTGCAGGCTGCAAGCTGTACCACAACAAGATACTAAAGGAGTTGTGGCTGGGCTACAATGATCTGGACTGCACAGATGCACAGCACCTGGCGGACATGTTGCGCTTCAATCACAGTATCGAACTGATGGACATCAGCAACAACAATATACGCGATGAGGGCGTTATGTATCTGGTGCAAGCACTGATTCTGCAGGCAACAGAAATGGAGCGACGCAGCGGGCTGCCGTTACAGCGTGCGCGTGCCATCGAGGATGATGAGCCGGTGTCGCCGCTGGGGGCGATGCTGGCGTTGCAGGCGCAAGTGCCGCCGCCATGTAGCAGCAGCAGTGAGCTGCTGCAAATGGCGTTGGAAGCTGCGTGTGCAGCGCCAGTTGCGGAAGTGAAGCAATCGGTAGTGGAAAAGCAACAACTGGAGCAAGTGTCAGAAGCTGCAACAGCAATAGAAACGCTGGAAGCGGCGCCTGCGCTTACAACGATAGCTGCAACAGCTGTTGCCACTGCCGAAGAACCTTGCAGTACAAACGAACCAGCTGTCGCTGTGCTGGTGGATCTAGAGAACGATGCTGACGATGATAACACTGAGGATACGGTACGCACTCTGAGGGGCGGCAATCATCAGAGTGCAAGCGGACAGTCGATGCTAGACAAGTTGCTGTCGATGAACAGTGACAGCAGCAGCGAGGAGGCGCCCTCCAATATATCGACCGATACACTTGCCGCTTGCTGTTCTGAGGATATCAGTGAGATCAGCATGGATAACTATGATGCCGACAGCAAATTGTCAGCTGCAGTAGCAGCAGCATCAGCAACAGCAGCATCAGCGACAGTTGAACTAGATACAACGCCGGCTTTGGAGCCGTCAAGACTAGACAGTGCAGCGAGCACGCTGGAGCAGCTATCTTCAGAAGAGCAACAACAGAAACAACAGCAACAACAACAACAACAATGTTCCCAAGACGAACGCAACTTATGTGGTAAAAGGAAAACTGAAATATATCTTGAGTTCACTTTCTCTTCACAATTTGCTAATCAATTGTTTTGTTTTTCCGCAGATATTACTCCCTCAACAGAGGCTAAAACCGTTGAACCCAATGAAACCTGTGTACAGAATAACAACAACAATGCTAATTCCCACAATAACAACAACAACAACAACCAAAACCACTCCAACAACCATAACAATAATCAACAACAAACAACTGAATCAGCAGCCGCAGTCAGCTTGAGCGGAGCAGCTGCATCTATTTACGAGGTAACCGCTGAAGAGAGCGATTGTATTAATGGCATCGGCACTCAAGGAGGAGGTCCAAGTGGCTCACGACCATTGGACATGAACAAGAATAATGCCAAAAATGCTGGCGATGACTTTGAGGATACGCACAGCACGGATTCGGCATTTGAAAGCGCATCAGAGGGCGATATAAGTCGACATCTGCCAGAGGAGTTTAGTCGTTTGTCTGTGTCGTTGGAAAGCACGCGACTTGATGATATGGTCAAAGAGATGCCCATTGAGACGGCCACTATTGCCAGCGAGTCGACAGAGTGTCTGCTAGTTGCCGAGGAGGAATCCGCCTCGGCGAATGATAGGGCCGTGCATGCCCAGGAACAGACTGAGGGAAAAACGGAGATGTTTAGTGCAACTGCGACGGCAGCGCCAAAGGTAACCATTGCAGAAGAATGTCTGACGGCGACAAAGGAGCTCAGCGAGAGTCCTTGTCCGAGTCCTACGCCTACACCACCGCCACCATCCACGTCTCCGGGAGGTGTTAGCAGCGGACTGCGTCGTGTGGAAACTAGTTGCGCCTACCTCAATCAATCCACACGTAATCGCTCTCAGAGTTCAGATAGTCTGTGCAGTGAGAACTCGCTGGATAGCAGCGCAAGTGCTACAGACGCTCCCTTGGCCGAGAAATTAACTAAAAACGATACGCTCTCAAGGCGTCAGCTCGGCATGGATGCAACCATCGAGACAGTAAATCGTGCACCAAGTGGCCTTAAGGCACTCGCACTGTGGAGCAATAATCTGACCAAAGATTGTGGTGGTTGCATATCAGATCTGCTGTCACGCACCACATCGCTAGAGCTCCTTAACATTGGCAAGAACTGTTTGTCCAATGATTTTGTGACCACCATCAAGGATAGTCTGATCAAGAACCAAACGCTAACAACGCTCGGCCTGCAGAGTGCCCATCTCAGTGCCAAGGGCATCGAGACATTGGCATCCATTCTCACTTTTGGAGGCAATAGTAAGCTACAACGCATCGATATACGTGACAATAAACTAGAGGTGGAAAGTCTGAATATTATCGCCGAGGTGCTCAAGTCAAACAAGACGATTACCCAAATCGATATCAATGATGAGCCCAAGCGTCTAACGGTAAGTTAAGTTAATCCCGATTCGAGGAAAGAAAACTTCAATGTTTTGTGTTCGATGTACACGATGTACCTTTGTCTCAATCTCCCGATCCTATATGACATCATCAGGAGGTGAAGCTGAGTTGTTACAATGTTGTTGTGCAATTTTTTCGAGTTTGGTTTGGTTAATGTCTTAAACACGAAATGTAAAGTTAAAAACTCAATTCTTTTTAAGATCTTTAAGAACAATGATTTTATTGAAATCTCTTTTCGAATTGTATTCCAAATTATTAATTAGAAATCATTAAAAATTAACCGATTTAATGTATTTAGTTGTTGCTTTTAAGTTTTTATTTTCTTTTATTTTCACTTTATCTCAAATCGTGTTATAGACATATTCGATTATGATCGAAATCAAATTTCTTGAAATAATCTCAAGTAGTTAACGCACAGTTGTGCGTGCTGTGTTTATTGAGTTTATTGTTAATTATTATTATTATTATTTACTCATTTTCATTTGGCGCTGTTATTGTTGTTGTTATTGTTATCAACTCCTTCATCGCCCTAGTTGCCCATTGTGCCGATAGTAAATGTAACTCCGCCAACGCCTTTGCCCCAGGAGAGCGTAAGTAAATCCCTCGATCATGCACCAATTTATTATCTGTGTCTCTCGCTCTCGTTGCTCACCCTCTCGCTCTACAGCAGTTTCCTAACGCTAATTGCCACTAAAAAAAGAAAACGATAATAATGCTAACAATGCCATTTCCCATGATACTATTTTCGCAGAATATTTTATCACCATCGCTAAAAAATAAAACAAAAATTGTATTGTGCACCTGAATTAAGATATTAATATTATTAAGCTTTAATTGTTTTCTATGTTTGTATTCATAACTGAAGTTTAACGAGGACCTTTATAATCCTTTTTATCCTTCATCAGTTGTGTCCAGCCAGCATGTTTTTTTACCCTATCCGGGTATTCCTTCTTTTATTTATTTTGTACCTTAATGTATACTTATTAATTGACATTTCCCGCTATTCTCACCTCTTGCAGATCGGCAGCGATGCGCACTTGGATTATACACGCGTCTTGGGTACAGTTCGTTCCATGTGCTCGCGTAATGAGAAGATGCAAGCCGAGGAACTGGAGCTGGCGGAGAAGGCGGCGAACGTGGGCGGTGGCGGCAGCAACAGCAGTAACAGCAGCAGCAGCAGCAATGGCAACAATGCCGCTGGCAGCAGCAATAACAGCAACGGCGGCAGCAGCAGCAGCAGCAACAATCGGTGTCGCATCGGTTACTACATGGGCTCGCGGAAGATATCGCTAACGTGCCACAGTCGGCCGCTGGTGGATGCAACCACTGGGACAGTGACCGCGGCTGCGCTAGCAGTAACCGCTATGCCAACGCCGGCTGCCAAACTGGAGGTGAAACGCAAGTCAAACACACGACTGCGTTCACCGGGTCCCAGTCCGCCCACGATATCGCCGTCCTCCTCGCCCAATCGCAGTCGATTTCATGTGTCGCGTGTCACCGAGATTGGCAGCCCGTTGACTTCGCCGTTGGCCCAGATGCCGCCACAGCATCCGCCAACTCCGCGCTCGGCAATCAGCTGTATGTCCATATCGACGGTTGGTGGAGGTGTAGTTGGTGTTGGTGGTGCAACCAATGGGGTTGGTACTGCGGGAAACGGGCTGCTGGGCAGCCAGAGTAGCCTAAACACAATTTCCGCCCTACCATTGCCCACATCCAGCTCATTGCCATCGATGGCATCGGTCACATCGTCCACACAGACTATCAAGCGATTATCAGTATCGCCGCGTTCGCGTTTTCATGTCTCGCGCATCTATGAGGATCCACAGACGCCGCCAATACATTTGCCGCCGACGCCGATGCTAAAATCGGAGCGTAAGGCAGCTGCTCAGCTGGCCGAGACAAGCAACATGGCAACGGCTACGGCTACGGCAACAACAACAACAGCAATGCCCATCAGCAGTGTGATTATTGTTGAGCCAGCAGCTGCAGCGGCAGTGCCAGCAGCAACTACACCCACCGCCAATGCTGAAAATGATGACAACGCACACGAGAAGAGTACAAATGAGGCGCGAAAATTGTCGCCACCAAGCACCTCATCCAGTTCATGTAGCAGCTCGCCGAGCAGCAGCACCAGTACAGGCAGCAGCAACACCGGCACCTCCCCACCATCCGCCTCCTCTGATGGTTTGGATGCGCCATTGATGACCAAAAGTTGCCCCATTGCTGTATTTGGAGATAATGATATAACGTTGACCAAAGATTCCGTTGCGGGTGTTGCTCTCTCGGCAGCTGCCTCCAATAATTCTATCAGTGATTCGACGGCGGCAGCAACTGTTGCACCCGCAGCAGCAACAATAACAACAGCACCGGCGGCGACACGTGCAAGAAAATCTTCATGGATTGCCAATCCAACAACTGTGGACAAATTGCTCACGCTATTCAATCCGAGCACCATGTTCCAGCGCAGCTCATCACCGGAAACAAAGGCGGCCCAGGCGACAGCATCGCCTGCAACTGCGGCAACAATAACAAACAACGCACAGAGTTAGTTGTAGTCACGAGTCATATATATTCACAATCATATTCATTCATTAGTAAATTCGTTCAATTGCAAGAACTGCTTAAAGCTTGAATACCAATTTAGAAATATAGATTGAAGTCGGATATATGTAGATATTATGTATAGAGCAGCATATCCACCCTCTCCTCCCAGACATATCTGAAATTCGTAGATAACAAATGAATATGAATGAGGTTTATATATGCCTTTTAGAACTCATTTAAAATCCTGGAATATTTTTCACTCACTCTACTTTTCTTTCTTACAGCAGATGCCACAGGGACAACAAACAACACATGTGGCGGCGATATCAATGTAACATTGTTGCCCACACGCAAGACAACGCCACCATCGAGAAGCAACAGTTATGCAACTGGTGGAGTCGCCGGCATTGGAGCCACTGAAACTGCTGCCGGCGGCATCTCATTTCTGGACACAGCAACCGTAAAGCTGCGCGATTTTGGCAAGCAGGTGTTTCGCCAGAACCTTTCGTTCAATAACAGCGGCGATGGAATCAATTCTCCAGCAGCAGGAGCAGCAACAGCAGAAACACAGAATCAACAACAGCAACAGCAGCACCAGCTGGAAATCAATACGAGTGGAACATCGCAAACAGTTTGCGATTCGCACATGCCGTTGAGTCTGAAACGTGAGCTCAAGGAGAACATTTCACCGGAGCATACGATTAACGAGGAGACGCTACATTCTCTGCAGAAGCTGTCACGGAACGAGGATCTCGCATTGAAGGCAGAGGCAGCTGCTGAGATGGGCGACATTGAGATTGTGATGCACAGCGAAGTGTCCGACTGCATGCTACCAGAGGCAGCAGCGGATCAGGAGTCAGAGCAGCTAAGGAAGTCCGAGGATCTGGGGCAGGTTTAGATCGTATATGTGTAGGAAGGTAGTAGAGAAGAATACAAGAATTACGCGTGCAATTTGACAATGTTGAGCAGGAAAAAGCAGCAAAAAGAAGAAGAAAAGAAAAGAGGAACATAATTATGAATATAAAAACTGAAACCACCCACCTCAGCATTCCCCTCCTACCTTAACTCCGCTCTAACTATCTCTGTGTCCCACCCTAATGTCTCTCCTTGGTCCGTGCTCCCACAAGCACACACACTCACACATAAACAAAGAAAACACACACCCATACTGTAATAATAAGAAACAAAAAGTACACAAGTTTTCAACATAAATTTGTTTTATTTACTAAAATATACATAATATATATATTTTTTTTGGTTAAATTCTTTTTAAGTTTTATATATATACACACACAACATATATACCTAATTATTATATAAATGGATATATCTATATACATGCATATATTTAAAGTATGATATCCACGTACACAGACACATATACACCATACGGCAATTGATATGAAATGAAATGAACTACTTACTATATACCATAATATGTATGTAAATTAGGCCAGAAACTATAAGAACTTTTCGGGAAAATTGACAAATTTGAAGAGTTGTATTCTTATCGAGAATGAAATGAAAATTGTTATAATTCTCTGTTAATTTTGTACTTACCCCGCAAAACCCAACATATTGTAATTAGTTTATACCTCACTTAAGGCAAGCAATTACTTATATATCATGCGACTCATTTTATCTGCGCTCGGATTCCATTCCAATTGCCTGGATATACATACGTTAAGTAGCATATGTTTTACCGTTTGCTAGATATATTATAATTGAATGATGATAAACCCACCAGCCAATCAGTCAATCAATCAATCAGTAGGCAATCTTAAGTTCAACATCGTACACATTCTCTTGCATATATAATTCACAAAAACAAAAAACAAAAACAAACATACACACACAAACACAAAACCCAAATAAATCCAATTGATCTCATTATGTGATATTTGTCGTAGTGCCCAAAGCGTTCTCTGTATCCATGTTTAAACCAAGCATACGAGTTAAGTACGGAACACACACACACACACAAACATTCGCTCGAAGCGAAATAAACTCTAAACCCCCAAAACACGCAAGCAAGTCTAAATATACATTACAATATATACGTATATATCCTGGTCAAATTGAATGCCGAGCGCAGCCAGAATACAACTTTTCGAAATTGTCAAATTGTACACTAAAAAAAAAAATCATAAACATATTTAGCATCATATAAACGAAAGATCTTGTAAATACTGCGTTTGTATCTATGATAATTGTGTTAGATGAAGTTCCCACTCTACCCCTAAAAGAAAAAAAAACAAACAAACAAAAAAACAATTTAGTGTTTCTTCTATAATTTTTTTTATTTTTGTTAATGTTTGCTAATTGATTGTTTTTGTTTTTATCAGTTTATTGTTTACGCAAAACCTTAATCAATTTAATCGTACTTAATTTACAAATCAAGTTTATCATATGATTTCTGGTGCTCATTCGCCTTGTTATTTACCAGCAATTAAATCTATGATTCTTAAACAAAATATGGAAAACTATCGAAATCTATAATTTCTAAATAATTCACATTCAAACGATTGGCATATTTTTATCTATATATAATATTTCTTATAATTTAAGACCATATTTAGTAAAACCATGAGAAACTACTAAACATTTACTGAATAAACTTTTCAAAGTTATAATGAAGTGTATGTATATGCGATGGGTTTTATTTCTGTGATGGGATGAAGAAGTAATTTATTAATTATTATGAAATTATTTATGGTTTCATATAAATGTAATTTTAAATGTTCTGTCTTCCAGCGTGCAATAAAATGTTCTCAAATATCATGACAACTGTTGATATGCGAAACGCAATGAGAATGAGGTGGGAAATTGCGAGACAGAGAAAGAGAGCGAGCGAGTGCTCGTTGCGTAGCAGAATTTCATTCATAAAGTGCTTCGATACGAGTGAATAACTGTGCACGTGTGCGTGTAAGTGTGTTGGTGGGTGTCTGTTTACGTATCACTCGAGTATGCTGCGTGGGGTGGCTTTTAACAGCCTCGTGTAACAGAGCGCTGTTAAGTCCTGTGCTGTTAAACGTTAGCAGCGAGCATCAGGCTCAGCTGAGGCCGAGCTTCGAACGCAATTGAAATCTCTGCGTTCAGTTGCAGTTGGCGCTTCGTTCAGTGCGGATCGCAACTGTCGTCGCAAAGTTCTTAACTGTTTTGTGTGCGTGGGTGTGAATAAACCGTTAGAAAAATGGCTACCGATGTGGAATCGAATAACTTATCAACCATAAGCACAGTGGAAAGCAATCCACCAAAACGTAGCAATGTCAATGGGAATATGAATAATAATAATAGTGCACGTTCTAGTCGCGTTGGCAGCGCCGCAGAACAAAGCGGCACAGTGGATGCAACGGTGGCTCTGGAGGAACAGCAGCAGCGTTACGGCTGGCATCGCTTTCAGCCGCAGTGGCTACAACGTTTTTGCACCGCCAAGTGGGCGCTCTTCTGGCTGTGCTGGGGCGGTGCACTACAGGGTGAGTAGGAGCGAAGTGGAACAATATCGGTAAATTCAATTTCATTGCGGATTCTTACTTAATTTGCTAAAATGCCTGCGTCGTACGCTGATCCGCCCACATTCAATTTTGGTCAACGTAAATATTCGCGCGTGAATTTTTGCACTTAATTTATAAAAGGCGCAAAAAGTTCCAAAAACATCAAGAATTTGTAATTTTATTAAAGCCTTAATTTGCAATGAGATGTTTAAAAAACCTCAAACTTCTTACAACTGAAAATAGGGGAAAAAACTTTGATATCTTTCACAAGATTGTCTTTAATGTAGAGAATATGGAATGAGAACTTTTGCTTTCTGTACTAATTAAACAACACTTTCGACTTATCTGACGGTTGTATCATGAGTTTATCTTATCAAATTATGTCAATACAGTAGGGTAAATAAAATGCAAAAGTGCAGTAGATCTCTATGAAAAAGAACACACAAAAAACAAAGACCCTTAATTAATTTGTATCTATCTAAAAGTACTCGACTGAAAAAAGTGCTGATATCATTAGAATCGCACAAACTGTAAATAAAGTGCTTGGGGTTTTTCGAAAAAAAAAGGAAATTCGAAGGGAAGATGAAAACTTCGAATTCCTTAAATGATTTTATTAAGGAGAAAACTTAGAAAAAAAAAGAACAATTAAAACAGGTATATATAGTCATTGTCTCACTTATAACAATTTCCAGACATTTAAGATTTAATTCGATAATAATTAATAATTTAATAATTATTTTAAAACTATGGTATAGGCATCCGGGAGCTTTTCAGAGTATTAGGAACTTAATACAGTAATGGCAACGAGTCTGGGGCATATGGCAAACGCTTCATTAGCATCGCCGAGAGAAGGCGTTTGCTGGGATGGTTGGAGAGGGGAGTAAAATTTTGCTGGCTTTGGTTTTTTTTTTTTTTTTGCCGCAAGGCTGTGTGCAAAAGATAAGCGGCATGCAGCAACGGAATGGGGCATGGATAGCTGTGAATGGGAAACGAGTTAATAATTAATATCAGCCCCGAGAGCAGCCAACAGAGCGAACAGTTTTGTATTTAGCCCGAGGATGCATTAACCTCAAAAACTGTCGTCGCTGTGAATAGTTTGAAAGGAACTGGAACTGGAACTGGAAGTGGAACTGTGACGGTTAAGCGTTTCCCCCTTCATCCTTACTCATTTCCTTCCGCGCTTTCCTTCATGGCCATCCGCATTCATCTGTTTAATTGAAAGTCGCCAATTGCATTTGAAAAGTGGATGCAGGATTAGGCAGTGTTCCAGGGATTAGCCCGCCAGCTTGGTATTTATGTCTTCTCCAGGCCTTTTGGCATCTGTTGCACATTGTACATTGCGCTACGTGAGCGCATTTCCTACTTGGATTCACTCCAGCTTTGTTAGAGCGGAGACCGATGACAAGCCAGGCCTGTCCCGTCCCGGTTTTGTAGCCTCCATATGCCTCTGTTTGCCAGGTCGCGTGCAGCGATAAATCTCCCTTCAGTGTGTGTGTGTGTTTTTTCGGATGTTGTTCTGGTGTGTTGTTGTTTGTCCAGCAGAGTGTGCCCGGGCGGGTTATGGATGGCGGCACGTGACCAAAAATATTAATCAGTTGACACGGCATTAACATAAATCATCTGAAAACCGACCTCCCAGCTTTGTTGGCAGTTTTAACGGTTTATTATTTCAGTTTGCTATTAAGTCGGACCCATTAGAGATTCCAAATCTAGCACAAGTGCAGAAGTTTAAAAAATATTTAAAAATTTGCAAACCAATTGTTTATATGAAGATTTTTTAGTTTTCACTTGAGTTTTATTGGGAATTTTAGACTTCGCACTTTGACGGACTTAAAGTTCATATATACAGCAATTAATAAGCCTATAGGAAAATATTTGCCCTTTCCCTTTTCTTGCTTATTGCAACAGTCTCAAGAATATCGATGCACTTGCTCAAATCTTAAGATTGTCACGTATGCAACAACACTTCACTATGCCCATTACTCTCTTTCTCCTCCTCTCTCTCTCTCTACCCGGCTTTGACTTTCCCATTCACTCGCATTACTCATAAGGAAATTGATCCATATTATTGTAGTTTACTTTGGGGGTAAATGACTTATGACTGCTTGAGACGTTTAGGTCGTCTCCGCCTCCGCCTCCGTCTCCCCCTCACAGCGTGTGACTAAAAGGACATTTTTCAAGCAAGTTGAGATTATTGGAAAATAAATTGAATTTGCTGTCGGAAAAATCATATTCTAAGCAAACACAATGGGCCGCACCTTATACAAATAGATATTTATGTGCAAAATCAATTTGTCGTACAGATATTTAATTTATAGCCACGCCCCCCCTTCCTTTCACTCTATCCCATTACAATCTGTTGAAGCTGACAATTTGCCACCGTTGCCATAAAAACATCTTAGTTCCTTTTTATGATACCCAAGTTGAGCGAGGGATGATGCTGGCAAATAGTCTTTAGGGGAAGAATTTCGATAAGGGAATTTGTACTAAGCTCAGATGAAATCAAAGATGCTGCTAAATTTGATTTAGCTTCTATGTGAGTTATACAAATATTAATAGAGATCTGTTAAGAATCATGCTTGATATAGATGAGAATTCGAAATATATTTTTATATTTTATTTCAACGAGTTCGATCTTAAAATTTCTGAGATCTTAAAATAAAAAGTTGATGTTCTTAAGAACCAAACTTAACTTATTTCATAAACCTTTGCTCATTTCAGGTCTCATTGTGAATGGCTTTGTGAATGTGAACATCTCCACCATCGAGCGTCGCTTTGGGCTGCGCTCACGTCAGACTGGGCTGGTGGCGAGTGGCTACGATCTGGCATCGTTTGTGTGCCTGGTGCCGGTGACCTATTTCGGTGGTCGGAAGGGGGCATCCAAGCCATGCTTCATTGCTATTGGTCTCTTGCTTATGGGAATCGGTTCGTTGATCTTCTCGCTGCCGCATTTCCTTGTCGGATCCTATCGAGCAACCATAGCGGAGGCAAATGTCTGTGAGCTGGAGCAGAGCGGCTTGCCCAATCAGACTATGGTGAGGAGGAAGTGCTTCCCCAACCCTGTCGGGGCTGACTAAGCAAATAGTTCTTCTCTTGCAGCAGGCTGTCGCCTGTGAGGGCCTGGAACTGGATGACATAGATGATGTCGATATGGATGTGGGCGATAACCTTACTTGGACGGTTTGGTTGTTCTTTGCGGCGCAACTTTTGCATGGCGCCGGAGCATCGCCGCTGTTCACGCTGGGCGTAACCTATCTGGATGAGAATGTATCCACAAAGATGTCATCTGTTTACTTGGGTAAGTTTAACTGTCGCATTGATAAGACATTTCCAAGCAGAAGTTTTACCCTTACCCCTTCCCATACCAATCCTAACTCCATCTGTCTGGTAGCAAATGAAGTGCGCTCAAATAAGCAAAGGTCCTTGCGGGGATATCGCAAAGTATCTGTTAGATGCCGCTCACACATGCATATTTTGCCGGTAATACCCTGTAAAAGTTGTTTGATGAGTAGGGTATATTAGTGCAGTGCAGTTTAGATGCAGGGTATTTAGTCACGCAATTTACGAACTAAAGTTCTATTACAGTTTAGTGTTACGTGTATTTCTTATAGCTGCAGGGTATCTGCAGGTCGAGCAACATGCACGTTTGTAACTCTTATTTGTTTTTATTCGCAATATTGCCGAAACGACGCCGTCTACAAAGGGAAGTAAATACTATTTACTATTTGCACCCCGAACCGAGACGCATGAGGGCGGCAGGGGCGTGATGTAGAGTAGACGGGAGGGGGGACAGCACGCCTGCAACGTCTGCCCCCTCTTGTTGACCCAATTTTAAAGCTGACTCAGGCCGCGACTCTTCGGGAGATGACACGAGCCCGTGCCGGCAGCGAAATTTATTGCCTCCTAGTTAAGTTTATCGTGCGACAGACAAGACAGCGGTGTAAGGGTCGACTAGGAAGGGGGTGGGGGGGGGGGAGATGAGGTTATGGGTATTATCAAAGTCGTCCAGCTTGCAGCACTCGACGAAACTTCTCACTGCTCTGCAACATCTGAAACAATTGAAAATTCGTTTTTGGAGCTTTGCGTTTGCATTTTATTTATTTGTCGGCTGCCGGCGGCCTTTGGCGAAAAAGGATAATGTGGCGCGCACACACACACACAAACACACACATACTTGCCGGTGGTACCTTCCTCCTTACGGAGACTTACTAAATTCCGGGGGCACTTGCCCTCTGCGCATTGTCATGCAAATTAAGATGCAGTCGAAAGATAAAACACGCATTGACTTATTGGTTGGCTACGAGGGGTGGGTGTGTTTTGTGGAACAGACTGATAGCACTAATGCCGAAATGAGACAATTATTTGTGATGTAGAAAAAACAAAAATTGCAGGATTTTATTTGCAAGCTCTTATAACAATGTATTTCAATGGATGAGGAAATGAAATATGTACATATCATATATGATGAAATGATATTAAAATATAAGGAATTATTTATATGTAAGATTATAAGATCTAGATAACACCGTATTTCTTAATCAATTTGTGGTGCATACATTTGTGAACATTTTTAAAATAAAAACAAAAATCTTAGCACACTTTTCAGGGCAGAGTAAAATTTACTCAAACAGCGTAAAAAGATAACTTTCTGTTATTTATCGATAACTGAATGTTCGATATTCTTCATATGCTGAATCGAATATAATATCGAAATATTTATTTATACCAATTAATATTTAAATAAATTATTTTATATTCTGTTATTTATCGATAGCTGGAAGTTCGATATTCTTGATATGTTGAATCGAATATAATATCGAAATATTTCTTTATACCAATTAATATTTAAATTAAATATTTTATATACATACACAATTAACCTTCTTTACAAATATTTACAGGTATTTACTACACGATGGCCATAATCGGCCCCGCCGTGGGCTACGTTGTGGGCGGGCAGCTGCTGCTCATTTATACGGATTTCGTTGCCGTGGATGCTGGCGAGTAAGTGTGAGAACGACTTGTTAATACCTCGTGATGATCATTATTAATCGCGCGGGGCCAATGCCAAATGGCTTTAATGTTATGAGGGGGAACAAGTGGGAGGGGGCAGGTGCAGGTGAGGTGGCAGACGTAGCGTAAGTCAGCTTGAGCTTATTTGCGCGCGCGACCTGCGGCTGCCAAGGGCAACGCGGCCAATGCCGCACACAAAGCACGCCGGAGCGTAAATATCTCCGGAGACTAATAAAACAACATTTCGTGCTGACAACGAGGAAATAAGGTGCGAATGCGATGGGATGAGAATGCAGGGGCGGTGTGGGGAGAATGGAAACTGGGAATAGAAAAAGCAGTTGGGGCATTTGTTTGATTCACATTGGTGTAGGCTGGCGCAGGAGGTGGAGAAGTAGGCAGGGGCAGCTACTGCACTGCATGGCTAAACCGCACAGCTTATTGTCAAGGTGATGCTATAAGTCATACGGTATAATGCGGATGGGGTGGGCGTGGCAAGCGGCAGGCGGCAGTCGGGCAACAATTCGGGAGTCTGGCAAATCTCGTTGCCACTTTTACGCTCGTCGCCCATGTAAATTATGTGAAAACATGAACAATTTTTACTGTTTACGTTGGACAACAAACAAAGATTCCCGCCAGAGACAACAAAAACAAAAAAAAGGGCAGCTGGTTTATATAAATGTAAATTAACTGAAGGACAATTTATACGAACGTAAAATATATTTAATGGCAGTTCGTAGAAGCAGGAAGACAGAGGGAAAACAGAGATAGGAATACCGAATATGGCAGAAAGAAGGTAAGCAGAGCTTAAGAAATTTTGTGTCAGTACCCCTATAGAGCATCTATCTAGTATGGAATACTTCGTCAAAAATCATCAGATTTCCTTAACAGAAGAATTTTTTATTATATATATTATATAGTCTCTAGATTGATTCTGCATAAAAAAATAATAAATTTAACGTTTTCAAAAATTATGTATGCATGTATTAACATTATGATTAAGATTAAGATTAGATAAAGTTTTAGATATTTCTACTTATCAGTAATCTCTAATTTCCCCCTTGTAGGCTAAGCCTGACGAGCGACAGCAAAGTATGGATAGGCGCCTGGTGGATTGGCTTCGTGTTCGCTGCGCTCGTGTGTGTGCTCATCGCTATACCCATCTTTGGCTATCCAAAATCTCTGCCAGGCGCCGAGCAGCTGCAGCAGGCAAAGATATCTGAGGCACACACAAAGAAATCCACAGAGATGGCAAGCATAGCCACAGAGGAAAACTCAAAGAAACGTTCGTCCGGCTGTCTGGGAGATTTGCCGCACGCTGTGCTGACGCTCTTCAAGAATCCTACGTTCTTTTTCTTAAACTTGGCGGGTGCAACAGAGGGACTGGTCATAGCTGGATTCGCTGCGTTCCTACCCAAACAGATCGAGAATCAGTTCAGCATTTCGCCAGTGATCTCCGCCCTGGTCATGGGCATCATCACAGTTCCTGCGGGCGGAGGAGGAACCTTTCTGGGTGGTTATCTGGTGAAAAAACTAAACTTGGCCTGTGGTGGCATTATCAAGATGTGCTTGCTGGCCACGATTGTGGCCACCTTCTTCACCAGCTGCTTTCTTGTCTCGTGTCCCAATGTGGAATTTGCGGGCGTGACCACTGCATATACTGGAGCGGATGAGATGTACGGCATGGACATCACGCTGGAGGCACCTTGCAATGCCAACTGTGGCTGCAGTCGCTCCAATTATGATCCCATTTGCGGTGTCGATGGCGTCATGTACTACAGTCCTTGCTATGCGGGATGCGGCAATGAGCAGCAGCATGACACGCTGAAGGTCTACAACAATTGCAGTTGCATTGGGATATCCACTCACCTGCCCGATCTGCCCGAAGCGACTAACGTAATGTGTGAATCCCGATGCCAGAGCTTGCCATACTTCGTGGGTCTCTGCTTTGTTCTGATGCTCTTCACGTTTTTAGCCACAATGCCGGCGTTGTCTGCCACGCTCAGGTGAGTTCCCAGTTGAATGTGTATTCTACTTGTGACTGATCCTTGTTGATTCTTTAGATGCGTGCAGGACGAGCAACGCTCCTTTGCACTGGGTCTGCAGTGGATCAAGGTACGTCTGATGGGCACCATACCGGCTCCGCTGATCTTTGGCGCCCTTATCGATGAGTCATGCGTTCTGTGGCATGAGTCTTGCGACGAGCAAGCGGCTGGCGGTGCGTGCTTGGTCTACGATAACTTCTACATCAGTCGGTAAATGCAACAGATAGAGAGAGAGGGAGAGAGAGGGAGAGAGAATCTGAATCTGCCTTTTATCTTTTTAGTTACATGTGGCTTTTAGCCTTGATCGGCAAACTGTGTTCCGTCGTCTTCTTTTTTGGTGCCTGGTGGTTCTATGTGCCACCAAGCAAAGATTCAACACAAGTCAACAAACAGGATCCGGAAATTGCAGACTAAACAGTTAAGGTGAACTAAGCAACGCACTGCCAATTGGGAAACTGAAAAGAAAACTTCTAAAAAATTTCGCATACGGCTATATTTTACTTATCGACTAGCTTAGTCTGATCCGCAGTATTATTACGTTTAAGTATCTTATAACTATCATATGTATTTGTAGAAACTCATGCATTAAATCGTATACTCTTTGTACCGAAATCGCAAGGCTCGTACAATTTTAATTTAAATTTACCGCCAACTGTAGAGTAACATCACTCTGTTATGTTAACATTCGAGCAGTCAGCTGTTAACGCATAATAGCGCCACGTGAAGTTAGCTGCGCAAAACAGAGCATGCTGCCACCTGGTTGTATTGTCAGCTGCTAAATGACTGGCAGCATTGGTTGCTTTGTTTTTTAATTTGTTGTTGGATTTCGTACGGTACGGTCGTGATGCGCGTTGGTCGATGCTGATAAATATGCCAAGTTGGAAGACGCTCTTGGTTTGTTTAAACATTACACTCGCGTAACGAAACAAAAACAAAAGACTGCAATTTGCAAAGCACGCAGCAAAGTGATTTCTTGTTAAAAAATGTTTGTAAAAAGTAAATACCCAAATTCAAATTGATTTCTACTTTGTCCCGTTGCGAGCAACCGTGTGCGTGTCCGTGTCCGAATCCATGCATTTGTGCGTGCGTGGGTCTAGGTGTGTGTGTGTGTGTGTGTAACAGTGTGATAAAAGCAAACGTAAATCATGAGCAATTAAAGGGTCAATCACCCAGCAGCATAATAATACTATAACAAAATCAAAACAATAATAATTCACAGTGCAATAAATTAAAGGCAACACAATAATACAATTTTCTAGGTAAATTTATAAATTATTAGTAGGAGGAAAATATACCATGTATTTGGTTTATAAATTTGCAAAGTGATGCAACTGCAGGCCAAACAATGCGCACACATGGATATGCTTTTGTGTGTTTGTGTGTATGTTTGCATTCACACGTGTACACATCGAAAAGCAACGCTAAAAGAGATCTGCAAAACAATAACAAAAACAATGGGCTTTGCATAATGAGACAAAGCAAGTAGCGATGCAACATCAGCAGAAAACGTACAGAGAAACAGTTGAAAATAAATATGAAAATTAAAGAAAAAATATCAATGCAAGGTGATTTCAAGCGTTTAATCTACTTACCAATACATACGCAGACTTTCAAAGCGCACAATGTTGTGTGTGTGTGCGCCTCCATAAACAGAGACACACAAACACAGTGTGTCTCGTCTTCTTCTTGTCTTCTGTCTGGCTAGCAAGGGGGTCCCTATATCCCGCACCCGTTCCGACCCCCGCACAAAACTTGTTTTCCCCTACATGCACACACATGTTTATACGATGTGTGTGTGTATGTCTGTTTGTAGGCTACATTTGCGGGCGCACTTGTTACAGATTTAGTTCTCTTCGGGCTCCCCCACCAAGGCGAAAAGGTTTTTCTTTGTTGTCGCCTTTTCTTGAGCTGTTTGCCATATTCGCATACCCTGTAAATGCAAATAGCGATAGATGGGGCGTACTACTGTCATTGCTTGTTGTCAGTGTTGCTCTGAATTCTTCAATGAGAGCTAATTCTCTTTGTTGCGTTCTTAGGGTATCTACCAGTTGAACGATTGATTTTCTTTTATTTTGCGCCCGTCAATTGATTTATTTTTTGCATAATCGTTCTCTGCCACACCAAAGCAACCAAATTTATAAGTTAGTACATGCTAAGTGCTGCAACCATGGCAAACACATTCTCAAATATCAATTGTGTGTACATACATGATTTAATGTATTCTTGTGAATATTTATATCTGTGTTTACGTGAATATTTTCGAACAAGTGCTAAAACTACCTCATAATAGAAAAAATTCGCAACTCATAAATGCAGCTACATTTTTTTGTGTTTACAGTAAAACTTTTCTATAAACAACTTTAGAAAAAGAACATTACCTGATAGGTTTGAAAAAGTATGATAAGAAAATCATAAATATTTTCCATGAAAATTTAAAAGCATTTATTGATCGCATTTCTCTAGTTCTGGTTCAGGCTGATTGAAAAACTCGTAAAAATCCGGTTTGTCATAGTATAAATTCTTGTTTTCTTTTATATTTTATGTCATAGCTTTTACTTTCACGCCTTCCGAAGAAGAAAGACCAAAAACAAAATTTTTTGGCCAACTGTGACATGCCATATAAAGAATGCGGTTGATCATTTATGGAAGTTCAGTTTTAATATTCCCAATCCATCAAAAATGATTTTCACTTTTCATTGGGCAAAAAAGAAGTTACCAAGTAGTAGCAAATAGAGTTTTAATAAGTCGGTAAGGCTACAGTCGAGCGCGCCCGACAGTAAGATACCCCTGCTCAATTCCCAAAATCCGGTACAAACGTGTAAAAAAATCAGTATGCTATTTTTTAAATGTAGAAAAAAAAATGTCTGAAAATTGTACAGGGGGGACCATTACCATTATCACAAACTTAAAATTTTTTTTGAATTCTTTAAATTGCAAAAACTACTAAGCCATTCAATTCTTGAACTAAAACCATGAATAAAATGCTTTACCCGAAGAAAATCGTTTGATTTTTAAAAAAGTTATGAAATGATGAAAGTGAGGATACGGGTCCTGTCGAGGGTCTTGCATGTCAAATTTTTTGTCGACTTTGACATGATTTTTGGCCAAAAATTAAGTACACTCTAAAACAATTTTAAACACTTGTTTTATACTATTTTTGACCTCCGCAATCGATTAAAGCTAAAATCTCACGATTTGAAATACAAAAAATAATTTGTTTGCTGAAATTTCATAGGGGGGACCCTTACCTAAATTTCCAAAATATCGGAAAATTTAAAAAAATCAATTTCGCTATTTTTTAAATGTAGAATCTCTCCGGTTGTTAAAACATAAACAAAATATCATTCCGCGTGAAAATCGTTTAATTTTTAAGAAAGTTATTATTAGTATAAAATGAGGGTTCCAAGCTTTTTGAGGGTGTTACATGTCTAATTTTTGGTCAATTTCGACATGAATTTTGGACCGATCGTATTGTAATTCGAAAAATATGTTCATATTGCTTTCAGCTTTGTCTATACCGAAAAATAACGTTATTAATCATTTTTAAGGGTCAAATAGTATAAAAAGACAATTCCAGCATTATATTGATACTTCACAGATTATTTTTAACTTTCTAATCCTTATTTTATTGCTATTTCTTAACCTTGCAAAATTCATTTCCCTGAGAGCTAATGTAATTGTCTTAGCTCTTAGCATAATCTATTGACTTATATATCGTATGATTCTTTGTTAGCACCTTATCCACTTTCGCTTCATAACGAGCTTCCCATCCCGAACAGAGCTCGATCTTGGCAAAAGTTAGCGGTTTTCTTGTTTTGTCTTGTCTGATGTCGTTCAACCAACTTGCAATCGATTGAGGTGACAAGAAAACTGGTTTCCTACTTAGACACATACGAATACATATACAGATACAGCTGCATATATGTATGTATGTATATATACAGCGTTATTCTAATACCTGTTCTCTCTTGAGGCAGAGGGCGAGTCATCACTTAACGCGCTTTCGCATTTACTCAAATTTGAGAATATTAAATATAATTTAATGAAATTAACAAGTTGAGAAAACGTGACCGAAATATTTAATATTTATAGAACATATACAACAAATGTGTTCATTCAAATTTGCTTTGATTATTAGAGAGAATTGTGCCAAAAAATGCGACGTAGTCACAAAAAATTCCATATGCGCTTGACAGGGAAGAACCAATGAATTTTTGGGATTTTCTTATGAATTTTGTTCAATATAAATTATGAAATATAATGAGATAATATAAAATAGACAACTAAAATGGCGTTAAATATTTTTATTATTCAAAAACCTAATTAAAAATTTGGGAAATAATGAAAACCTTATCTATTTCATCTGTACTTCCCGCAAGCACGTTCAAATATTTCCCCCCAATCTGGTAACTTTCGCTCAAATTGAATTCGGGCTTAGACTCCAATTGCGCCTCAGTTCAACAGCAGCTTAATAACACACCTTATTTATGAAATTCGAAAAAAAGTTGTGATTTTATTTGGTAACTTCTTACGCACACAAACAGAAACAGGTGTACGGGTGTGTGTGTTTATATTGAATTGTGGCCCAATATTAGTGCAGCTGTTGCCATTTCTTGCGGTTGGCTGCCTCAAGAGGCCTCTCTACCTACCTTCCCACCATCCCGCCTCCCTCTTGACTTTTCCAACTTCAGCCTGCTGTGCCAGTTCCCCACGTGTAGAGCGTGCAATTAGCTGACTCGCAGCAAACAGCACCGGCAGCGCTGCTGGCGTCAGTTGCCGAAACTTCGCACGTAACCGAAATGCAAAAATCAACATAATCCACACACACACACACAGGCACACAAAAGTCGCGGATCTAACGGTGTTTGTGTATCTCATTTTGGTGCCATTAAGAAAAAAAATGAAATACACCTAAAACCGGTTCGTCGGTTTCGTTCGTTGATGGTTCGCTGGTTCTTTGGTTCCGTCGGCTTGTCGGTTCGTCGAAGTCGAAGTCGTTCGCTCATTTGTTTGCTTGTTCGCTCGAGTTGCCCATTGAAGCGCGTCTCGTGTGCGTGTCTGTGTGCGCCATACCATTTGCCGTGATCTAAGCAATTATCTCGTGAAATATCTTCTAAAGAAAATGCAATCAATAAGCATCCACATTTTTCTTTTCAGCTGAAAGTTAAAATAAACAAAAACAAATCGTCCCATTTGTATTATTTTTATGAATGCCAAATAAATATGTAGATAAAAGTAGCGCAATTTATAATAAACATAACGAAAAATTGTTTACAAACATTGGAATATTGCAATCCATAATAAACAGAAAACCTAATGAGCAAAACAAAACAAATGTAAATTGAACTCAACCAATAAATCGTCCAGGGATAGAAATATAAATCATTTACAATACGAATATGATTTGAAAGGTGAGTTTTAAGAAGATTTATTTAAGTGTTAATTGGATTGCTTAGGTATATTAATATCAATCGTATCATAGATTTTATTAATATCGATTCTGACTGATCACTTTTAGAATAAACCAAAGCCGTTCTCTAATTGGAATAATTTGAATTTATATATAATATTATTCCGCTTTTTACTTCCGCACTACCCGCACTTTTTTGTTTACTTAACTAAAAACTTGAACTACTTTATTCGATATCAGCGCTGCGATATGCCCATGAAAGTGTTTTTTATGTACAAACAACGTTGTATATTTTTAAAAAGTCAACAAAAATACGTATATTTTGCAAGCTGCGTAAACTTTCCAAATAAAAATTCGTCGGGGCCTATAGGAAATTATGTCATTAGCATTTGAATGGATTGATTTCGTTTAGGGTGAATATTACGTGATTTGTTTTCAATTTAGAAAACGGCTGGGTCTGATATCGATTCGATATCGTCACTTTAAGAGAGCGTGACACCAAATATCAATCAAAATTCGAACTGGAACTTCGAGAGTCACAAGAGCAAGCCCCAAAACTCAAAGCCCTAAGCTTGCCACGTATGTAAGTGCAAAATGATTCGATTCAACACGAAACACTCCAAAACACTAACACACAAATAACTTTACAAACTAACAGAATGTTGGGTTGTTGCTGATGGCATAGAAAATGTGTGTGAAAAATCGATTATATGAGCCTAATGGAAAAACTTCAGGTTGCCAAAACGCAACAAACAAAAACAAAATTGTTTGTTAGCCCACAAAAAAAAATCAGTTTGGGCCAAACTGTCAGAACCCATCAAAATACGAAACTATGAAATACTCTTGCTCGAAGCTTTGAGGCCTAAAAGTGAATAGCTCAATTAAATTATATAAAATTCGTTCGTAATCATTGAACGAATATTTTCTATTGTTTAATTACGATTTAAGCAATGGATTTTTTTTTTTCATAAATTGGGAAACTTGTGCGTCGGCATGAAGGAAATGTTTTTGTTGGGCTTCAACTATAATTATAGGCTGCATTATCACGGTGCGGTAACACCCATAAAAAGTATGATTTCAATATAATTTAGATTATCACATAATATGGTATGGTTATTATCGTAATATAGGAGAAAACAGTTATCAAACCTAGAGTTTGAAAGCAATTCGAAAATGAAACGAGGTGTTCGATATGGACTAAAAGGGTTAAAAAGAGCACAATAGAAATATCAACTCATCCACTCGAGAGTGGCTTTTAAACCCTTTTAGAAATCTATATTTAGCTTGCTACCCTTTTCAATTAGGGTACTGCCTGCTTGAAGGACACTCTCGTCAGCTCAGCAGATTGGATAAATAAACAAATGTGTATCGTCTATTTTAATGCTCTATCTGTAGCATAAACATGCTGAAGGAACTTTTTGAGAAGTGTACACAAATCATAAATCTGCTAGAACGCACTTATTTGATGTACGTCGGCCTCTTTTCGGAAATTTTCCATTAAAAGTACATAAAACCAGCTAGAGAGGTACTTAAAGTTTCGGTCTCTACAAAGTGTCGAGCGCTTAAGGCAAGTACTACATGACATTCAGGCCAAAACAAATGTCTGACGCATTTTAATAAGATGTCTAAAGATCGGACGCGAGGGGCAAGTGGAGAGAGCATGTTATTAAAGTAATTAAAATACGCAAATCTAATTAATGGCACAGGGTATGGCTAGGCGTTGCGATTTCATTTGGGTTTTGGTTACACACAATAGAAGAAGAGACGAAAAAATACATAATAAAAATTCGTTTTCATAAGCGGGTTTTGTTTTCGCTTCTCATTCTCAGCACAGTGCGGAGAAAGCAGGTGACGTTCGTGAACTAAGCAAAGAAAAAAGCAAAAAAAACAATGCCTAAATTTAATGCGGCATTCCGAAAAAACAGGTAGAACGTGGAATTAGAAAAGGGTTGTATTGAGTAATACTCCGTATAGGCGTTAAAAACTTTACAGAAATTGTTGGAATAGTTTAATATTATATAGTCTAAAAGCCCAGAGCTATTGAAAGAATAAATGTGAAAATAAAAGTATTGGAATCTAAATATATTAAATAACTGTGCTTGACTTTATACTTGACTGATTTAACTTTGATAAAACTGACTAATGCCACATTTCCGTTTTCTGAAATTTTTTCGAAAATCTTTAAATAAATTCCTTTTATAATACTTTTATCGCGTATACCCCATTTGAAAACGCTGGCTACAGGGTATAATTATACACTTTGCCACATGGGTGACACGACAACTTGGCAAAAAAAAAAAAAAAATACGAAAAATAACAACAAATAACGAAACTCGTGTAAGTTCACACAAAATTACAACAACAATTTGACTTCTGTGCGTATCTCTTTCTCTATCACACCCATTGTATTTGCCTACACACACACACACACACTGGTGTGCTTGTCAACTATCATTTGAGCAGATTTAGGGCGCAGCTATTCACCTATTTATTTAATTTTCCTAATGTCACAATGCGATTTGTTGTTACTTTCGTCGCATGTTTTCATTTTACAAAAAAAATAATGTTATTTAGGTCAATTCAATGTATTAGTTGTATTCTGTGTGTGTGTGTGTGTGTGTGTGTGTAAGTCGGTAAACAAATGCAACTCGTGTCGTTTATCTAGAGAAAATATAGTTTTTTGGAGGCAATTTGGAAAAAAAAAACGTGAACGCGACTTTTGCATGGGAAACACAATTAAAAAGGGAATTTCAACTTTTTGTTTCTCTGTGCATTTTCATTTTCATAGTTTCCACCTTTCGCATGCCGGAAATGAGACGATAATTACACAAACAAGAAAAAAAATACAGAAAACACAATTGCACATTTTGCTGTAAACACAAATTGTTAATAACTGTTTCGAGAAATTTAACCTTTATAATTGCTGCAATAAATTTCATTAAAGTATCGACATGAGATATGATCGGCATTAATAATGATATATGTACGTACGGAATTGTGGGAGAATTTCAAAATGAAAGAATAGAAAACTATTGCAATTATTTTGACGCCTGCCAAAGTTTTGTTTTGGTTTTAAAGATGTTTCTTTTTGAGGTCCACTGAGAACAGATGGCAAAAATATACACAATATGATTTAAAGATATTTTTGGCATAAATTGATGATTATGAGCAGGTGTAATACTGTACTTTAGCAGTATCAAAAGAATAAACTATTTCAAATTAATATGCCCGATTTGATTTTCGTTTTTCGAAAAGAATTATTGTACTCAGAGCTATAAAATTTTAATTGTTAATTCATTAGAGCTTTATTGTTACTACCCCCTTAAGCTCATCTAAAATAATACCACAATCTTGAAAAAAACAAAGATAAAATCATAAAAACGAAACCAGAAGACGTCAAGAAGCTTGTTTAGTTATCTTTCATTGCATTAGGCGTACGTAGCTTCCGTTGGCTGGATCATTTCAAACTTATAATCTTCATAATATGATTATTTTTGTACTTTTTCAGATCATTGACTGCAAGTAGAATGCAGTGGGATCTGCTAAGATGTTGCTCCAGTTGCTGAAGTCATGCAACGCCTTAAGTTGTTCTGTTGTGTATTGTAAACAAAACACATAAGGCGTAAATAGCTCAAGTTGTTGTTATTGTTGAACTAGCCAGCCTCAAAAGCTTTTTTTTTGTGGCTGGAGAATACGGCAGTCTAGATAATACCAATTTAGTTGCTGTGTGGGCATATTACACACTGTGTTTCTTTGTCTAGGCCTAATCGTCTCGGTTTCTGTTTGTTTTCTTTGGTAAATACAATTTATATAACTGCAAGAGAACTTGCTTGAGAACAACAACAAAGAGATCTACAACATCTAAACCAAAAGCGGAACACTTGTGTGTATACCCTGTATTGATATTCCCATTTATTCTATTGAAAAATCAAATATTCTGGCAACGTTATCAAAATCTTTTGAATATTTCTTAATCTACATATAGATTTATTATGTGTATATTACGTGTGGCGCCAATAATTCACGTCTGACTGCAGTAAAGGAAGGCATAAATGTATATACTCTAACGAAGGGTGTTCTTAAATTGGTATAGGTTGTAAAGGAAATGAATTGCAAAAAAAAAACAATACAGTATGCTAATAAATAATTATCTGTAGTAGTATTTATATTATATTTTTTATTTTTTCTCATATTCATAGATTATTTTTTATATAAACAGCGCTATTTTATATTATTTTTTGTTGTTCATTATATTATTGGTGAGCTATGATGGCAACCCTGTTCCGTCATGCTCTTATTAGTCGCATTTTCAGCTGCTGTTCTTGTTGTTCTCGCTGATGTTGTTGTCGTTGTTTCTTTTTGTTGTACGGTAGATTTATTTATAATCTCAATGCGGACCATGTCGCTCTGGCAGCCTCCTACAGCGTTTTGTCTGTTGCTGAGCGCGTTTCTGTCGGACTAAGTGAACATTGGTGTATGTGTGTGTGTATGCGTGGCTTTGTGTGTGTGTGTTTAAGCTAAAAGCTATTTTGGTATATGTATGTATGTGTACGCCCCGACACACATACACAAAGAGCACACGTGCCAAGATACACACACACACACACATATGGCCATTGTCATCGTTGTGTCTTTTTGTTTACTGTTAATTTAATTATGTTTATTATATATAGAGGCAAATGCATAATTTATAAACAAAAGGCAAAGCAAATTGAGGAAATTCGCATTTGTTTACCCTTTTTTGCTTTGTTCCAAAAAAAAAAAGGTTGACGCAGAGCCTGAACGTCGTTTCAGAGTTAAGATTAACACTTCAGATTCGCATCTCAAATAGTGCATGACGTCAAACTGCAAGCCTTGATAGGCCTACAAATATGTATGTTATATCTGCCTGTCGATATGAAAACATCACTGCGCATTTGTCCCCCACATTTAGAAGAAGCAAAATATTCCATTCGCATTTCACATTGATTTTTGGTTTGACGTCACAAACCGCACACACTCTTTGAGTTCTCAGAAAAACTGCAGTGACATCTGTCAAATTGTAAATCGCAAGTCGTAGGCAATGTAAATAAAGATTGGCGATATTGATATCCCAGAAGTATGCTATGTATAGGGCATATGGTAACGCTCACAAGCGGATAAAAGGGTCCAATAAGTACTTGCAAAATTGAGAATTATTGCTTATATAAAGCACATGTGTCGACAATTAACCAAGCGGAATTAAAAAATTCCTTCGCTAAAAGCAAACACATAATCTGATAATTACAGACTCAAATAATGTTAAAGCGTAACATATAAATTTCTATAGCATCGCCAAGAAATGTGAAAGTGTTGTAAAACACTCGACCTTGAGCTGAGAGCAGGCATAAACAAGATGGTGGTAAAAACTTCAGTTAATTGAAAGTAAACCAGAAAGAAACAATCGACAAAGGGGCGTTGGATCACATCTCGAAAGACGCCATTTCATTATTCAGTTTCCTGTAAAGTTGTCTAAGTTTTCGGATACGATTCAGAATCTTGACTAAACTACAACTCATTGCCATGCGAAATGTAGCGCATATTATTCAATTTCATAGGAATCAGATAAGAGTTTACTATTTACCAAGTGTGGATTGTTTTCTGTCACGTCCTATGCGGGTTATTCCGATTCTACAAACTGCAGATGCTGATCACGCACAAATACATCTATCTCTCTCTCACTCTTATTTTCCCTATATATTCTTTATGTTTATATATGCTGCATATGCTTTGTCTGTGCGTACGTTGAACCTAAAGAGCAGCTCGATGACATCGGGTTGTAAAGTTGATGTAATTAAAAAACAAAATGTGACAACAATTTTTGCACAATTCAAATCGAAACAGTTTGCGAAACTTTGTCAGGCTTAGATTATTCTCAAAAGTTGTTGCTGACTTTTGGCTAAAATGGTAAAGGTCGTTAAAGAGCAAAAAACAAAAAAAAAAACTTTTCAAAGCCACCATACAAAGTACCAAATACAGAAACTTGTTTCGAAACTCGTAAAGTGTCCCAGCGACAGGTTGCCAAGCTCGACGCAGCTCTCTCTCAATGGGGCTCGACGATGTGTCATTCGTTTGTCTTAGGCATTGTATTCGGTTTACGTTTATTTCGTTTTTTTTTCGTATTATTCTCTCACTTTATTGTTCTCACATTTCTAGAATCTTAATCGACACTTTAAACGCAATGTGCAAAAGTTTTTTGTTTTCTTTTTTTTTTTTTTGTTGTTGCCATTTTTAATCGCAGTGACGAAACCAATTTTGATTCCAAATGCATCGAGCGTTCGTTTTACTGTGCATACTATATGAGAGATCTTATGCGTTTCGATTAAACAGGAAGCCAATTTGCAAAACTTGTTTTTGATTTGCGTTTTTATGCGGTTTTTTCGATTCGTCTGTAGCTGTTTTCCTATAGCTTTTTATTGCTTAAATAGCCAGAAAGAGAGGAGTCTTTAAGAGATGCAAACTACACGACTTTCACAAAAACTGATGCCATTGCGGGGTGTGTCTTTCGTTATACGGTTGCCAATTTGTGCCGATATACAGGGAACAATATAAACTTATAAACTACTACTCAAACAAAGATATAACAAAAAGTATGTACAATGAATAGAATTTTAAACGTTTCTGCTTTGTACTTGTTTCAGTCATCAGAAGAAAGAGACATACTTGACAGACGGAATTGTATACATATTATAATTACATTATTTCATCATATCTTTTGTTGGTTCAGTTCCTTGTAAATAAATCATCAAATCATTTATTTTTCAAAATAAATTGAAATAAAACAAAAGTTTGTGTCTTCTGTTTGCGTTGGGAGAAACTGTAAGATATATTTGCTCATTTCCGAGATACATTTGCAGTGATAAGAGACCCACAATGATAGATGATAATTGCAGTCACCCAAGTTTTCCATTTGTCATTCGATAAGAGCAGCGAGTCGCCCGCCCTGTTGCTTGGGTCGGAGAGAGCTTGAATTGATAATTGTGTTGCATATAGACGAGACAACAGCTGTTTTTAGAGTCTTCGGCAATTGCTTCTTTGTCTTCTTCCACCTTCTTCCTTCCACCTCCTTCTCTTCTTACTGCTGCCTGTGATGTTCTTCAGCACATTTGCGCAAATAGAAATGTAGAAAAATAGACTGTTGCTCGGGAATCTCTGAGTCGAGGCAATTACGAAAATATATACATATGTACAGACAGTATATTGTATAAACATTGCTGATAAGGCTGCGGACATTTTAAAAACTAAACAATTAGAACTAGATGACGTTTCATAGTTCGCACGTAGTAAATGGAAATAAAGACACTGTGAAAATACGTGGTAGTTTTTATGGAAAAAAGAATAGAAGTTTGCTTTTATTTGAAATAGGTACAAATTATATATCATATTTTTTCGTTTTATAATATTTCGTTTATTTATGCTGAGTTTTATAGGTTTATTGTTTAACTGTCTGAGAACCTTTCATTTGGCTGAGTGTATTGACAGACGAGCATAAGCAAGTCTCCTCATGTAGGTACATCTGTATACATATGTATGTACGTAGGGGATACACTTACTATGAGTACTCATGTAATGCTGCATAGCCTCGACCGTTTTCATTTGACATTGATGACTTGATAATCTCTCTAGGGACGGCACGCACGTCTGTTTACTTATTTGTATTATGTATATACGTGTGTATGTACAATATATGTACTCTTTTATATACGATATTATTTTCTCAAGCTCTTCAGAGACCGGAAAGTCGGTTGAGCTTTATGTTGTGATGATTTACGCAGAGAGCCAGCCCGGGCAATTAGCGCCAACTTATTTTACACGCATTTATGTTGGGCAATTTACGACTTACGCGACTTTGCTCATCCATTTTTTTCCACTTCGCAAATATCAACAATGAGTTTTGTTTTATTTTTTCTTCAAAACATTCCAAAAAAGTCGCATTTAGCTAAACTTTATAAGACTTTCGGACATATCTTAAAAGTTTATATTATATTTATATTTTCAAGTCATAAATAAAAGTTCAGAAGAATAATTCGGTATTATTTATATAGGGTTATAGAATTATAAAGTAAAAGATAACTCATATAGCATGATTAACATTGCATGTGGCTTTAGCTTCTCGTTTATTTTCTTACTGTAAGTACATTACATATGTATTTCCGATAAGAAATTTTGAAGAGATTAAACAATGTTTTCTTGACTTTACGACCCATATATTTAGAAGAAATCAAGTATTGTAGTTGTAACTCAGTTTGCTTAAGTTATTGTCCAATTTGTTTCAATGTAAATGAAAACTGATGCCAATTACTGCAGATTTCTCATGTAACAAGAGAAATAGAAGCTAAATATTTAGAGTATAACCAAAGTTAAAGGTATTTCCTTTGTTTTATACTTGCAGACCGAATTCAGACAGAGGGTAGATACTAGTAGTATTTGAAGCTTTCGCTTTACTTGCGAGACAATCTCGGGTTTCCCAAGCACCACCAGCACCTTTCGGTGGTGCTCCCATTTGTTGCAATTCCGACGATTCGTGCAATTACTTCAAGTTTGGAATTCAGTACAAAACAAAAAAAAAAACACAGAAAGAGATTGGGTTGTTGCTGCTGTTGTTGGGGGGCTTCCATGTTGTTGTTGACGTGCTGCTTGGCCACCCACCCAAATGCCTTGCCGAGCACAACGTCCGCGGGTGTGAGTTAGATGAGGTGTATCCGATTACAAGTTGAGTCAGTTGAGACCAAAAGTGGGGGAAAATGTTCCGTACGAGGCACAGCTAATCCTCTTAGTGAGTTCGTCGTCGTCGTCGTCGATGATGCACCCCGGACAATTGTTGCTGTTATTTGCAGTATATTTTCAGTATTTATTATATTATTGTTATTTATAATTGTCACATTGCTGTGAGATCGTTGGCATTGCACATCTTTGTCGTATAAGAATCTTTCGAGCTGCACGCAAAGGTGGCAGCAAGTGAATCGAGTGAATCAAGCGAGTCTCCAACTGATTCACTCAAGTTGAATGGACTTGCCGCAAGTGGCGGCTTTGATGCTCGCTCCACTTGCTTCGCTTGCTTTGTTCTTTTGCTGCTTCTGCTTATTCTCTGCTCCTCCGTTTCTTTCCTCTGCTTTGGCAAACGTTGACCTCGATTATTGCCAAAGTACAGTTGACTTTTGAGCCCCGTTAATCACGCGCTGATCGAACAGAGTTCAGTATAAATTTCATAATATATGCGGGTAGTATATCCACAATTCAGGTTGATCGCGTGGGTGTGTTACAGTCTGTCTTTGTATCTGTGGTCAATTGGTAATGGGACTCGTTTGGCTAGCTCTCAAGGCCAAGCTGCCTCCCCTTCGCCCGCATATGTTGGTCATGCGTCAGAGCCAAAACCAGATGATAGATATATACATATATATATATATGTCGAAAAGTTATGCGAAACTTGCGTTGACAACAACTGCCATAGGCGAATGTACTGCGATGTTGGAATCGAATGTGCCAAGACAATGACTTGCAACTAATTAACCAGGTTGACACAACTCAACCTAATATGGAAAACACTATTTACCAATACAATGGGTAATATTGTCGAATCACTTTGAAACAAGAGGAAAAGTTAATTAATCCCTGTCAGATCTGAAGTAGTACATTCTAAAGACCTTACTATGCAAATCTGTGCTGATTCCGTCTAAATACCATTACAATGTAGGCCTTAATATATTAAATTATTTTAGATTAACAACATTTGGATGCTGAATGAATCTAAAGGCGAAACTATTATGAAAGCGCCAACGTCCCAAGAGGATCAGATGATTTTTGAGGTATTTATGGGTTTTGGAAAGCCTTTAGGCGTAAGGGGTCCTAAGGGGATATTTCAGATATTCCAGGCCTAAGATACTTCAAGCTATTATAAACTCTCGATTTCCGTTTCGGAATTGGCTCATTATAAACATTTGTTTATTTCATTCAAGAAACAATGCCGTTCTATAATGAATTACAAAAAATTAACACTTTGATCTGCGCTAATTCTATTTTTTTATAGAATTAACAATGTCTGCCAAACAAAATTGAATTACAGCTTGCATATAGATGCATCTGTATCATATCATACCATGTGCTGACCCACATCAGTTGGCTAATTGGCGGGGTCATTAAAAGCAACCGCTGTTGCGAGAGAAAGAGAGAGAGAGTATGTTGACAGTACGTAAGAAGAAAAGATGTTGATCCCCCGCCCCCATAATAAAAAGTTTTTCATTTGTATTTTCCACTTTTCTGGGAAACCAGACAAATTATATATTGAGTTCATAAAGCGCGCACAACTAATAAAAGTGTATTTAATCTGTTCTCGTAGCATCTGCCGGCTAAGCCCTTAAAAACATTATATGACACGATAATTCAAGTTCCCCTCTCGGTTTTCCTCCGTTTTTGGCACCCAACTTACGTAATACGTGTTTTATAATCAACATTAATTGGAGTGAGAGAGAGAGAGAGAGAGAGAAACGTGCCCTGTGATCAGTATGTAGTAGTTGGTCCATTGTTTCAAGGTTCCAAAGTCATCGTCGTTGCCAGCTAAACTTAATGTTATGCATTATATTTAAGTGCCAAAAAGTCAACTGGATCTTTAAAAGTTTCGACTTTCCCCACAATATGAATTCATCTTGTTTTTTTTTTCGCCGCTCTGCATTTAATCGACATGAAGTTATACAAGCGGGAATTCGCTGTGAAAATTCCACTTGTTCGATAAATTATCTTTTTAATTGAGTGTAGCTGATAAGGGCGATGGGAAATGCAATTTAAGCAAAAACATTACAAGTACCTGAACGTGTTTCTGTTTTTAATACATTTACCTAATAGAATTGTACTATATATAGGCAGGAAGTTAGATAGTCACAAAGATAGCGGCTAGCGTTGTATAACACATACGAGAGCGTGAGGTTAGGTTATCAAACAATATTTAATATTTCCTATAACTCAATAATGGCTTGGCCTAGGAATATACCATCAATTTATGAGCAATAAATAGTGCAATACATATAAAAATGAGGTTAAGTTTTTCCAGTCGCTAAGCAATTGATATCACTTTAAGAATAACAAAAAGGATTACAACCATATACAGCTTTAAGCACTCTGAACAACCCCAAGTGGAGATGCCTTAGTGACCACAATGACAGCTAGAAACACTCTGATATATCATCTCATCTGCACGTCTCGATTAAATTGAGTTCCACACACGTTGACAAGTCAGAGTTAATGAGCAAGTCACATACGCAGTTGCTTCCTGGAGAGCTCGTCCTATTGCTCGTCTAATTGTGCCTTAAATCCTTGTGCCGTGCCACGGCGAGAACGACAAGTGGCCATGAGCCGACGACGTCTATTGCTGTCGCTGGGGCTGCACATGCTGCCTGCTGACTGGCAGCTGAATAATTACAAAAGGCGCCAGGCAGAGACACTGCTGCTGCTGCTGGAGCTGGTAGAAATATGCTTGGGCAAGCAACCCCCAGCCGTGGCTCGAGTGCGACAATGGAAGAGAACTTGACGGGGTAGGGGGTGGGGGAAGTAGGCGTGTGGGGGATTGGCGAGAGGTGGTCGGATGTGGATGACGCCGTTTCCTATTAAAAATACAGACACATTATACCACACTAGCAAGCAGTATGTCGACATGTGATGTGAGCTGAGCTCGGATTGGATTGGATTGGCAACAAAAGCCTCCTAGTCAGAGAGGGGCGCTGTCAGCTGCTGATTTCCCTTTCATTAATATGCGGCTCAACGGCCAGAAACTCACACATCCAGCTTTTATATATAGTATACTATATATATATATATATTGTCGTATATCCTCTGCTTGCAGTGGGTTATCGATTGGTCGATTGGCTCGAAGAAAATATGAAAATCAGCAAATGGACAAGGGTCTACCTGCTGTTCAGCTGTGCGCTCTATCGATGCTCCTCCTGCATGGAGGTGGTCTCTGACTAATTGGAGATTTGCTGGCTATTCCGCTTAACTGTAATTTACGGCTTCCAATGTGACCCATTTGCAGGCAGAGTGGAAGGCAGGCAAATGCCCGCCTAATGCGGTTCCTGCCTGCTTGCCCAGCGAACCTGTTAGGCAATTATGTAGTAGGTAGCACTATTTTATAGCATACCCAACTCTTCCCCTCCTGCTAGACCTCTCTTTCTCGCTCTCTCTCTTTGTCACGCTTCGTTTTGACCCACAAATGTTGCAGCTTATTGCTTTCATGTTGTCCTCCTGCCCTGCTCTACCCTACTCCCCCCCCACCTCGTTTCTCAATTTTCGGTGTCACAGCAAAAACTTTCGGCTCATGTCGCCGCATCTGTGAATCCAATGACAAAATTTTATAATTCCCTTTCCATCTCTGCTTTTTCACGTGTGTGTGTGTGTGTGTGTTTTTTGGCAAGTGGCCAATGCAATATTTTTCCAGGTTGTGCCCCAAAAAAAAAAAAGAAAATGGAAAAATCATTTAGAATATGAATACATTCACATATTGATGAATCGTAATTGATTAAGTTTTCCGAAGAAAAACATAGCACGAAATTTTATTAATCCAATAAATTTACAAATTTAAAAATTCTTTAATAACAAAAATCAAATTCAGCGTGAAATTAAGTTAGTATTGACGTCGCGATAATGTTAGAAAACCGTACATAAAGTTTAATAATTAGTGTGTAGCATAGTGAATTCAATAGGAAACACTTATACGTTTGATAAGTCCGTGACTTTTTGAATAAAATATATTTTTTTCGTCAAAGAAGCGTTTTATTTCTCAACATAATCTCCTTTTAGCTCTATACATTTAGTCCAGCGTTTTTCCAATTTTTTTATTCCTTCCAAATAATAGGTTTTCTCAAGGCCCTCAAAATAGTCGTTTGTTTCTGTGATGACCTCTTCATTTGACCCGAATCTCTTACCGCCGAGCCATTTCTTCATGTTTGGAAACAAAAAATAGTCACAGGGGGCTAAATCTGGAGAATATGCTGGATGGGGTAGCAGTTCGTAGCCCAATTTATGAAATTTTGCCATGCTGACTACACACGTGTGCACCCGTGCATTGTCCTGATGGAACAGCACTTTTTTTTCGCCAAATGCGGTCGTTTCTGCTTCAAATCAATATCGAATCTGTCCAAAAGCTCTGAATAATATTCGCCGGTGATCGTTTTACCCTTTTCAAGGTAATCGATGTGAATGATACCTTGTGCATCCCAAAAAACTGTGGCCATGACCTTGTTGGCCGACAGACCCACCTTGGCCTTCTTTGGTGCACGTTCACCCGGAGAAACCCACTGTCTTGATTGTTCTTTGGTCTCTGGTGTGGTGTGGTGGATCCATGTTTCGTCTACGGTAACGAAACGGCGCAAAAATTCGTTTGGATTGCGGTTGAACATCGCCAAACACTCCTTTGAAATGGTCACACGGTTGCGCTTATGGTCGTGTGTGAGCAATCGCGGCACCCATCGCGCGGAAAGCTTTTTCATGTCCAAATATTCATGTAAAATGTGATGTACCCGTTCAGTTGAGATGCCTACAGCCTCAGCTACCTCACGCACTTTCATTCTCCGATCATCCAATATCATTCCATGGATTTTGTCGACGATTTCTGGCATGACGACCTCTTTTGGGCGACCTGAACGTTCGGCATCACTTGTACTGGTACGACCACAACGGAACTCAGTAAACCATTTCTTAACCATTGAAATTGATGGTGCAGAGTCCCCATAATATTTATCAAGTCTTTCCTTGGTTTCGGTGATGGATTTTTTACGCAAAAAATAATGCTTAATTAGCACACGAAATTCACTTTTTTCCATTTTCGTTAAAATTCACGAGATCGTCTGCTTTCAATGCCTATAAAACGCAAACCAAAAAACGCAGCTTTCTCAAAATTTTACAGTCAGCTGTTAATCGATAACTGCTGACAGGAGCAGTGTTGTATTTAGAGCAGGTGCGCGGCAAATACAAAAAGTCACGGACTTATCAAACGACCCTCGTATAAAATCGAAATTAAACTAACAAGATCTCTTCTTATTCATTGCAGAAAATGCCACCAAGCCTTAGCCAAATTGCCAATTAAAGCAGAATACACAACCCTAGACACACACACACACCATCACCATCCACACACACACTCAGAACTGATTGAATGTGCGAGTTGGGATCGGGCGAGGAGAAGTTACGTAAAGTGAAGGCAACGTTATGCCCGGCAACGGCAGATCCGGTGGACAGCAGCAGCTGCAGCAGACAGTGGGAGTGGACAGACATATGGAGCAGTATACGAATCCTTCATATGAACAGGATTACAATCTGGCCACAGTCACAGGAAGCGGCTCGGTGACCGCAACGGGCACAGGGCCAGAGACACAGCAGGTCTCAGCCACAGACTCAGCTACGATTGGGACACCTTGCACGGTGGTGATAGGTGCTGATGTCGAGGCTACTAGTGGAGGAGGCACAACACATCGCAAAGGTCACAGGTGAGACAGAGAGAGAGAGAGAGACGGAGAGTGTGTGCACAGTGGGACGACACGTGGCGTTTGTTTTGGTTCCCAAAACGCGAACATTTACATAAATTTGACACCTGGGCGGGCGCAGTGCAGCGCGGTGCTGCCTTGACATAACATAGCACCGCAACGAGTATTCACGGCTCGTATTCACAGCCATATTCACGAGTGTATTTGCGCAATTAGCCGTAGTTAGGAGGAACAGGACGGAGGAGGAATCGGCTTGAAACGAAACGTTCCGTTTCAATAATTCATCACAATCGATGCAAGTTGTCGATTACAATGAGGCGGCGGTCAAATATTGATGGATATTCATGGCAAACTTGGTAGTCGTCTCAACGGGTGCCAACTCAGTACCATAGGCTGTCGTGCTGCCGTCCTGTCCGACCCGTCGGCATGTCACACGCTCGCCCAGTCGCCTCGCCGAGAAAGCCACATTCAATCGACACCGACCTCGTCCTCCGGGCTACGGTAACTCCGCGAAAGATTCAAAGTCTCGTGTTTGTTTGACATTGAATCGCATATTGCAAGTGAGTCCTTGAATTACATAAGTTCTAGGCCAGCCAAAGGAGTCGAAAGTCAAGAACGAGAAAATCAAAAAAGGAAGGAAGAAAAAAATCCAGTCGAAACGAAATCGCTTTTGCATAAGCCGTTTTTGGGAACGTAATATGTAATGGATTTTCAGCCGTACAGCTTGCTATTGGGCATTTTATGGGTCATCCTTGATCCTTGATATCTCCCCATTTTCCACTTCGAATCCATTTACAATTATGTCAAATTTGAAATGAAACAAAACAAACGCATGTCGAATATTTATGCTTTTCTATTGAACCACAGTCAGACCACAAATTGTTGGGCCATGCGAATTGAGTGGAGCAGCAGCTGATCCCATTTTGATCTAATTGCAGGCGACAGGAATCCATGTACCAGATGACAGGACTCTATTCGGAGGCAAACAGCGGCGACGACAGCAGTATCGATGCCGCCCAGGATGGTTGTCCCGCAACAGCAACAACAACAGCAGCGGCAATGATGACGTCCAAAATGTGTGGAGCGCCAGGTGCGGAGGCATCGTTAGATAATGTTGTGCTCAAGTGTCACAGTCGTCAGCCCTCAGCGGTGGCATCGGCGGTAGCGGCGGCAGCGGCGGGAAGTAAATGCAACAATACCGATCATCAGCGAGATGACGATGAGGATGAGGAACACTTCCATTCGCGAGATTGCGGAATCCTAAACTGCAGACCGTATAGCGTACAGAGATTTGCCCGCATCAAGATCTTTGTACTGCTACTCTCATTGCTGGTGATGATGCAGCAGGCACTCAGCTCCGGGTACATTAATTCGGTTATAACGACCATTGAGAAGCGTTTTGAAATCCCGTCCAGCTATTCGGGCCTGATAGCATCTAGCTATGAGATTGGCAACGTCATAACCGTCATATTTGTGAGCTATTTGGGCAGTAGGCGACACATACCCGTGTGGATTGGTATCGGAGCAGTGATCATGGGTATAGGATCGCTGGTGTTTATGGTGCCGCATTTCACTGGCGAACCTAATCCTGGTATTGCGATTAAGAACAAGACCAGCGATAATATATGTCGCAGTGCTCTGGTACGTGATCAGGACATGGATTTGGGTCGTCTATCGAGCGGTCTCTCCAATCAGCCCCTGGCACCGCACACCCTACGCGAAGACAATTGCCTCGAGGGCAAGGCATCGACAACGGGACCCGTGTTGCTCTTTGTGCTCGCCCAGCTGCTGCTCGGCTGCGGTGGCAGTCCGCTCTTCACACTGGGCACCACCTATATCGATGATCATGTGCGCACCGAAAGCTCCTCCATGTACATCGGTTGCATGTACAGCATGGCAGCATTTGGACCAGTTGTTGGCTTCCTGCTTGGCGCTTATTTGTTGTCCTTTCACATGGACTCGCTGTCATCGACCATCATCTCGATAAGTGAGTAAGCAAAGATATGAGCTAAGCCTCGAAGCTGCATCTTGAATCTTGAGAATTCATACTAATTCCTTCTCCTTCCTTACAGCTCCCGGGGATCGTCGCTGGGTAGGCATGTGGTGGGGCGGTTTCCTGCTCTGTGGCGTCATATTGCTTGTTGTGGCGGTGCCGTTCTTCTCCTTCCCGAAAGTGCTGACACGTGAGAAGAAGAAGATACGCAAGAGTAGCGTGGTGCAGCTGGCTCTGCCCAATAACTCCGGAGCCGTTGCGGCAACAGATGAGCTGGGCAAGGTGAAGAAGGAGATTGTGGCGGTAACCAGCAAAGAGGAGGAGGCACAACCACAGCCGAAAGTGGATACTGGATATGGCAAGGACATTAAGGATATACCCCAATCGATGCTACGCCTCGTCAAGAATCCTGTCTACATTGTAACCTGTCTGGGCGCCTGCATGGAACTGATGATTGTCTCTGGATTCGTTGTTTTCCTTCCCAAATATCTGGAAACACAGTTTAGTCTGGGCAAGAGTCAGGCAAATATCTTTACCGGTTCCATTGCTGTGCCCGGCGCCTGCATTGGCATCTTTCTTGGCGGTTGCGTGCTCAAGCGATTCCAGCTGAAACCGAAGGGCGCCGTTCAGTTTGTACTCATCACGAATGTCGTCTGCCTTGCGTGCTATGCCATGTTGTTCTTTCTGGGCTGCGATAATCTCAAAATGGCCGGCACAACGATACCCTACTATACCAAGCATGGCTCAACGCTGGATCAGCCCTTCCAGGTCAATCTGACGGCAGCCTGCAATTTTGGGTGTGAGTGCTTGACCAGCGAAGTGGAGCCCGTTTGTGGCAACAACGGGCTGACCTACTTCAGTCCCTGTCATGCTGGCTGCACTGCCTTCTCCTCCAACTCCAACAGCAATTACACCAATTGTGCATGTAAGTGGGCGGCTCTCCCTCTCTCGGAGTGTGTGTCAAAACTTTACTCATTTGTTTCTCACATTTCATTTTTGCAGGTGTTCACGCCAACATTTCAAGGAATATTTATCGCGGCGCCGGCGGTAGCCAGGCACAGGCCCTCAGCGCCAACGAGGCTTTCGACGAGGTCACTGTGGTGCCGGTGGCCACAGCTGGACCCTGCGCAACGCCCTGTCGCACCATTTATCCATTCCTCATACTGCTCTTCTTCATGACATTCGTTGTGGCCTCGACCCAGATGCCGCTCCTAATGATCGTGCTGCGTAGTGTGTCCGAAGAGGAGCGCTCCTTTGCGCTGGGCATGCAGTTTGTCATCTTTCGTCTCTTTGGCTATATACCAGCTCCCATACTCTTTGGCAATCTAATTGACTCAACGTGCTTGTTGTGGAAATCATCGTGCGGCGAAAAGGGTGGTCGTTGTTTGATCTATGACATTGAGAAGTTTCGCTATAAGTATGTTTACTTTGCCATATTAATCGAACAGTTAACTAACTCTCTCTCTATTCTTCTCCAGATATGTCGGCCTGTGCGCTACCGTCAAGCTGATTGCACTGTTCATCTTTATTGTGGACTGGTGGCTGGTGCGCAGGCGGAAGCAGCTGGAGAAAATGAAGCCACTGAATGCCAGCGATCCCATTATTGGGTCAATAATCAGTCTGGATAAACGTATGTCGCAAGCCAAAACTCTATTCTAGTATTCTTCCTGTACACCTTGTACCTCTTGCAGTTTTCGAGGAAAAGCTGTCGGGCAGCGAGCCAAACGCAGGATTTGTTAGCGGCAATGGAGAGTTGATTATACCGACGGACATATTACGACATACACGCAATGATTCGCGCATCTTGCAGCTGGAGTACAGGTAAGTTCAGTTCTTTGTTGTATTGTAGAAACCAATCTGAGTCTGAGTCCTTCTGCAGTTACGACAAATGCGGACAGGTGGTGCCCACTGCTGGTGCTTGCAATGTGCCACAAACCAAATCGAAGAAACATTTCCGCAGCTCATCATGCGATGTGAAGATGATACGAAGCTTTGCCAAGGATCACAATGTGACAACGGCTGGCAGCGTTGCGGCCGATGCAGCGGCGGGCGATAAGTACAGGAATCTGAAGAAGCTACAATCTCATACGCGAAACCATTCGACCGATCTCAATCCGCACGATGTGCGTCACAAAACACTGCGCGATGATCCAACGCTGCCTATACGCTATATACAAAATCAGTTGCGACCACAGGAATGTGCTGAGGAGGATGATGACGATGAGTTAACCACCGGATGTGGACATTTTGTGAAGAAACACTCGCGTAATCACAGTTACGATCAGATCTATATGCCCAATAATATACGATTCGATGCCGACTTTCTGCGGCATCCGCATCATTCGTATAATCCCAAAAAGAATGTAAATCTTCTTAAGAACGTGGTGTGTGATGCGAGCAAAGTGAAAAACTCCAATGAGCAAGAAGCAGCTGTAGCTGCTGCTGCTGCGGGTTCGCGTTCTCATTCGCGCAATAATTCCAAGGATCTAAACCGGGATCAGGCTTCTTTAGCTGCTATTGAGCCAGCGGCAACTGGAATCAGCATTTTGCGACATCGTCGCACCAACTCGAGGGAACTAAACTACAGCATGTTGCCACCAGATGCAGTAACTAATGTGACAGCGACTGTGCAACAGCATCCGCATCAGCATGCACGAAATATATCGCATTCGCATCATAAAATTCAGATAGATGATGATCGGAATGAGTTAATTAACGATGACAACGACGAGGAGGACGAGTCCACATCGATTCACTTGTAGTTGCTGCGTTGCCAGAATGAAAACATAAGCAAATATGTTCCTGAACAATAGTAATACACCATCAGTGTCGTCTCACGTAGCTTTAAGAGCAGCCCAAGCGGTAGCGGAATCGAAAGCCTCTACATTCCAGGCTCGAGTCCTGTCTACAATTTCCTTATCTGAAAACTGAAATTAATAATGAAGGATATAGCTATTCTATTTGTACTTACAACCAAGTGTTCAATTGTACTTTCCTCGTAGAGATCAACAAGATAAATGTAAAACAAGGAATATTCTTTTTATACAAAGCGGCAACAGCAACCATATTTATGAATAGTTTATTTATTGTATAAGCATAGTAGAAGCAACAATCCGTAGTTTTAGCTCGATGTGATAGGCATATAATATTTGATACACATACACATATGTATTATATAAGAGCTATGCGACTGTCATGGTCAAATCATACAATAGCACGTGAATCTATAACAGGATTTCCCTAATTTCGTTAACCTCCTCAGCCCTGCCTCCCGCAAAAAAAAAAATTAACTCAAATCTCGGTTTCGAAATAACAGAAATTTATTGTGTAAAAACATTTTGACTGCTGGACTTTGCAATTGAATAACATTATAAATATTATAAAATATACACTATATGGTAGATGTATGTATATGTATAAACAATTGTCAATGGAAATTGTGCTGTGAAACAATGTGTGAGTAAACCAATAAAAACGAAAGTTTAGAAAATGCAAAGAATAGAAGCGCTCGTTATAAACTATATAGGGAATCCATATCAGTGCAAGAAAATAGTCTGCAGTTTCACATGATGGAGAAAGAAAAATCGTATCGTATTTTAGCAAAACCAGACGAATTCCTTAATATCCTGTTTTTTAGATTAAATACAAGAAATTGCAAGCATAATAGCCGTTTTAATACAGAAAATCGTACTTTTAACGATATTGCCTTAAATATATCAATTAATTTTACACACAATTGTAATGCAAGGTGAATGCATTTTAGAAAGCGTTACTGCATTCTAGATAGAATTGCGTAGGTTAAGTACCTAGTTATAATGTATGAAGGTAGTACCCAGTTGCATCTCGATAAATGTTAATGGAATATGGCAATTTTGTGGGAATTTGTGATTTCACACATGATTCGCATAGTGCAATTCCTGTATTCAATTATTTTGAAAAATGTTTAGAGCGTATTGAAATTAGAAATATATGTATATCTACGTTTGTCCTAAGTTTACACTAACAACAAATCACAGAAAACAAAATGCAACTGCGAGCACCCCAGCACGTGCTCCCTATAATATTTACACACACTTACAATAGTTATACAATTATACAATGAGAGTTATATAAACTATGATATGGATTTTAAAGAAAACACAGAGTTTAGCTGCGTAACTATTAGGTGCGAATAAAAAGATAAATTACCCATAATAAATAATGCGTAAAATTATAAGAAAAAATTCATATTTTTATTTAGAGAAAATATTGAATAAACCGCAAACAGATGGATTAATATATGAAATGAAAACATGAGACTACTGACAAAATAAAATATATAATATATATATGTATGTATTAGACAATTGCAATTTACGTGTTTTGATTGTGCTTAAAAATGTATATGAAAAAGAGGGGGAAACTTTTCTTGTCACTTGGATTAAGAGATATAGTAGGGTATACAATAAGATTGGCTCACTGAACAATTGTTCCAGTCGATCTTTAAACCTTATACTACAAGAGCTTTTGGACGAAAAAGCTTTTAAGTCGAATGGGTTACAGAATAAATGTTCATTAATAAATTCACCAATACACCCATAGCGTCTACACATGTACTAAAATCAGTGCTACAAAACGTCTTACTGATAACAATAATTTGAATTTAAGAAGTTTCTCTCTATTAATATTTTAGTTTTCAGTTTTTATACCCTTGAAGAGGGTATATTAATTTTAGCCAGAATTTTGCAACGCACCTTAGGAGACATCTCCGACCCTATTAGGTAAATATATCTGTGTATATTCTAATTTAAATATCTCGGACATGTATATTTTATTATAGAAACAATCAGTCAGGCCGTCTGTCTGTTGCAACCCAAATTAGTCCCTCAGTTTTTGAGCTATCTTCATGAAACTTGGCTCACAATCTTCTTATTTCTGCCCTCTTTAAATAAGTCGGAACGGGCCAGATCGGACCTATATATCGATATGTCATGTCACCTATCGGCCGATTTACGTTATATTTCAAGATATAGCTATCAGGCTTACCACATCCAAGTCCAAGTGTGTCCTTAATAATAAAGTTTCATCAAAATCGAACTTTTATAACTTATATCAATCAACGATCGGCATAATGAAGGTACCAGTTGCAATTTTATGAAAATCTGAGTGCTATTACATATAGCTGTGTACAAATGCAAGGTTATAAAACCCTTGGGCAAGCCAGGTAGCCTTGCTTTCTTGTTTTTTTTTAAATTGCAAAAACTACTAAGCCATTTAATTCTAGAACTAAAACCATGAATAAAATGCTTTACCCGAAGAAAATCGTGTGATTTTTAAAAAAGTTATGAAATGAAGAATGTGAGGATACTGGTCCTGTCAAGGGTGTTGCATGTAAAATTTTTAGTCGACTTTGACATGATTTTTGGCCAAAAATTAAGTATCCTCTAAAACAATTTTAAACATTTCTTTTATACTAATTTTGACCTCCGCAATCGATTAAAAGTAAAAGCAGCCGATTTTAAATTTTTAAGAAAAAAAATTTATGAAAAATGTACAGGGGGGACCATTACCAAAATCACAAAAACTAAAATTTTTTGGTATGTTTTAAATTGCAAAAACTATTAAGCCATTCTATTCTAGAACTAAAACCATGAACAAAATGCTTTACCCGAAGAAAATCGGTTGGTTTTTAAGAAAGTTATGAAGTGAGGAAAGTGAGGATACTGGTCCTATCAAGGGTCTTGCATGTCAAATTTTTTGTCGACTTTGACATGATTTTTGGCCAAAAATTAAGTACACTCTAAAACAATTTTAAACACTTGTTTTATACTAATATTGACCTCCGCAATCGATTAAAAGTAAAAGCAGGCGATTTTAAATTTTGAAAAAAAAAATTTTCTGAAAATTTTACAGGGGGGACTATTACCAAAATCACTAAATTTAAATTTTTTTTGAATTTTTTAAATTGCAAAAACTACTAAGCCATTTAATTCTAGAACTAAAACCATGAATAAAATGCTTTACCCGAAGAAAATCGTGTGATTTTTAAAAAAGTTATGAAATGATGAAAGTGAGGATACGGGTCCTGTCGAGGGTCTTGCATGTCAAATTTTTTGTCGACTTTGACATGATTTTTGGCCAAAAATTAAGTACACTCTAAAACAATTTTAAACACTTGTTTTATACTAATATTGACCTCCGCAATCGATTAAAAGTAAAAGCAGGCGATTTTAAATTTTGAAAAAAAAAATTTTGAAAATTTTACAGGGGGGACTATTACCAAAATCACTAAATTTAAAATTTTTTTTTGAATTTTTTAAATTGCAAAAACTACTAAGCTATTCAATTCTAGAACTAAAATCATGAATAAAATGCTTTACCCGTAGAAAATCGTTTGATTTTTAAAAAAGTTAAGAAATGATGAAAGTGAGGAAATAGCATAGTCTACTACAACGTTTGCATTATATCTCTGTGCGCTGTGAAAACAAAAAAAAACAAATGCTATAAATTGATAGCTTATCGTTTCTCTACGCAAGTAGATAAGACCTGTTGCCCTTATGAGTAATAGAGTCAGTCCGAATTGAATTGTTTGACATGGAGCGTTCCTCCTCATCCGCCATGCAGCGGCTCTACGCGGAGCTGGCAGCTGGTGCGTATACGCAATATTCCTTTCTGAGAACCCTTAAATAATACAGTTCAAATTGTGCATACAGAAAAGTCTAAAAATGCTAACCTTGAAGAAGAAAATATATTGTTGCGCCATAGACTCACTCGCTGCTCAACTAATCAAAATTCAAGTGCTGCTGGACATGTAGAGGCCAAGATTAAAGCGTTTCAGATGGAGGAAGAACGAGATCAGGCGCTGGATACATTGCAATGGCATAAAAAGAAATACAACAAGTTACACGATGCATACCTGGAAAAGGTGAAGCGTTGCAAGGCGCTGGAGGATATGTTCAAGCGTCAAAAGACACTGACAGGTCTGGTCATGAAATCGGCTATAGCGCAAAGAAACTCGGGTACGTTAAAATATGATAAATAGTATATTCAATATTTTTACATATGTTTCCAAATAGAGCAGCAAATGTTGCTAGAGCAGCGTCGATCGCAGCAGAACAACGATCAAGAAGTGAAACAGCTTCAGGCTAAGCTTGCAAAGATGCAGACGGCACTGGACGAGTCCTATGACATCATTGATGAAATGGACTTTGAACTGGAGAGCGTAAAGAAATTATATAGATCCATGTCTATTGCTTACTTAATCAATATTTCTTCGTAGGTTGAATTACTTGAAATGCAGAATAAATCATTGCGCGATGAGTTGGAGGATCTAAGGAAGCAACTGGCGGGAGGCATAGTGGAATTAAGAACACAACAGGACAAGGACGACCCACCGCCTGAATATGAGCCTAATGATCCTAGAACTGAGCAACCGCGTGCGCGCAAAGCGATCTCTTCGCAGATGAGTAATTACTTTTTACAAGTTGACGATTCCGATCCAGACTCTATCGAGCGCGCTGCCATGACACATAGCGTGAGTTAATTGAAAAATTGATATTAATAGTGAAGCCAATGTCAGTGTTATTGATTTTTTGAACAGCTGGTACAGAATATAGAAACGGAGAGCAACTCCCTGCGGAGAGAGCTTTTACGCTCCCGCATGAAAATACGCGCCAAAATTGACATGGAAGAGGAAATGGACAAGGAACAATTGGAAAAGGCGTATAAAGAGAAAGAGCTTAACCGAACAACAGAGGAGGATGAAGACTAAATAAAACGCATGTATTGTTTCAAATGTTGAAAAATTTATATTGATTAGTTTTTTAAATTTACCTATACCATTTTCTGTCACCGAAATTAAATTACTTTAAATGTGACGTAAAAATGATATGTAAATTGTCACTCAATTGACATAAAATATGGGAATTAAAATGGGTACGAAATACAGGAATTTAATTATTTTAAATATATACATAACTTTATACAATTTAAATATTAAGACATAACATAATTCACACTTCAAGTGTTCCAAATGGATTTTGGGTAAATAAATGTTGAGTTTTTAAAATCACGCTCTTTTAAAAAGCCTATATTTTTTGACCTGTGTAATTTACCAATACTGGTAAAACAGCTACTGTCTATCGGTCGTCCACCACATGATATCGACAGTCGAAAATACCAATCACGTTTAGCTGCGGTCACACTTATTGCAAGCAACTTGTTTTTGTTTAAAAATAATTTATTTTACGTTTTAGTCGTATAAATAACAAAATAGTCACATAATGTCGACATTATTACGATACATCTTTCTGCTGCTCTCGCTAGCCGTTTGCGGTAAGTGGTAAAATTCACATACTACTGATTTCAGTAATTGGGTGTGGCTGCTGCCAACTGTTTACCAATTAAAAGTATATTGTTTGGTTACTCATTATGTTTATCCATTATAACAACAACAGGCAGTTTAGCCATACGCTGTTATCAATGCTCATCGGAGCAAGATCGAAAAGGATACGACAGCTGTGGAGCCTACAAACGTTTCAATCGCACTGAACACATCGCCATCGAATGCAACAGTGACGAGTCGCACATGCCTGGTTCGTTCTGCATGAAAGTGATTCAGCAAGGACCACGAGGTTTCATCTGTACGTAACTATAAACATATTGGTTGGCCATTATATTAAATAAGCATACTTTATTCTGCAGGGGACGGTCGCTGGCGTCAGGTTATTCGACGTTGTGCTTCAGTCTCAGACACGGGTGTCACAGGTGTCTGCAACTGGGGCGTCTACGAAAATGGCGTGTACTGGGAGGAATGCTACTGTTCCAGCGATAGTTGCAACGGCGCCAGTCTGCTGAGCATCAACAAGTCGTTGCAGCTTCTGCTCGGATTTGTTCTTATGGCTGGTGCAGGCACATTTATGCGTAGCTAGAAAATTGCGATAATTTTCCATTTCCCAGCAAACAAAAAAATCAAATCGACAAAGTGCCTTACAAACTGCTCCTCACTCTGCGGTTTAAAAGCTCAAACGACAATTAGTATTTAGGCGAATCTCAATAATTTTTGAAAAAATACGTCCCACACATTCCAATTCCGTCCACAATTTTATGTATCTAATTTAAGCTGGAAAAGTTTTATACCCCGAATTTTGCAAATCAATTAGTTGTTGCATATCGATATATATAAAATATAATAATTTACGACTACTAGTGCTCCTAATCAATTAATAATTTTTTCAAACCACCTTCCACCCAACCAGCTGAAGGCTCATGCGACACCGCCGAATAGATCATAGTCGAACCGTCTTCAAAATGTTTCATGGCCAAATACGATCGATCTTTCTCAATCCAGACGTGTGTTTCATTCTCTGGCTCTAAGGATGGATCCTTGCTTGTGTCGTGACATGAATCTCCAAACTGCAATACATATAAAATAAATATGTTATTGCTTGCTCCACTTTATTTACATACCCATTTCTCGTAAACTGGCAAGGGCTGATTTATCTGCGTCCAACGTAGTGCCTTTAAGTAAAATCTTAAAAATTTTCGCACATTGTATTTGACTTTAGTGGACTCAGATTTGTGATACATTGATAGGTCCATCAATGTTTGGCGGCATATAATGCGATCCTTGGGCCGCCCCAGGGTAACGCACATGGCCTGCGCTGTGCGCTTCAAGCACTCGAATGTCTCGTCTAAAATTTGCGCGTGCGACATGTTATCGTCATGCTCACCGTGGCGGGCTTTCTTCGGCATCTTTGGTATATACAATTTATGATGTTTAAAGCCAATAGAGAATCAAATCGGGAAAAAATCTTAAATATAAAACTTAACGTTGACTATTTCGAAATAACTGACATTTCAATTTATACATGCTTTACATTGTGTAAAATTATACGAATGTAGGTTTAAATACGTATATGCATTTACATCGATATATCATAATACATCGATAACATTTTTAACTTGTAAGTATATTTTTGTCATCGGTTAAAAGTATGCAATAAAGATTTTTGATTTTAATATCTTTCTTAAGTCTGTACATATTAAGTTCTGAGTCCTCCTGTTATCCAAAAAACTTTGGAAGAATAGAATAAAAATTATAATCATAAAATTACACATTTAATGATTTTTTTTTTAATTTTTCAGATATTTGGCTTTACTTTAGAAACCATGCGCCGCTCGTTAGATATGCATAGATTTGTGTATGTATTTATGTATGAACTGATGTGTGAATATCTGCACGCGTGTGTGTTGCGTAGTAGCGAACGCTGAGGGGGCGATTCTAGCGAACTGCGCAGTATTAAGAATTATATTTTTTTTCCGCTGCGGTTGCCGGTTTCTTAAATACGTCTATGTTTGTTTTTTTTTCCACTAAGTGTGTCCGAAGCATTCGCATGTGTTCTCGAATGTGGGTTATGAACCAGTGCCACGCGCTGAGCATCAACCTCCCTCCAGCACCTTTAATTGTTGTTATATACAGTCTAATATTTGGCAGACATGTGCCGGCCGGTATTTCCAGCAGTTCAACAAACCTCACAAACAGATGGGTGGAACACCCCAGTCAAGGTGATTAGAGCCAATCTTGCAAAACCAGGTTAGCATAGGCCTTGCCTTATGGTTCAGTAATTGATAGAACAATCATCAACACTATTGAGATATTTTGCAAAAATATTTAAGTATTTATTTTGTATTGCTTTGCTTAAGTGCTAAGTAATATTTGTATATGTTGAACATAATCGAAGAACAAGTTCAGTCAATATGATTGAACAATCGCCTCTCTGGACGGGAACTAAGAACTTATTATCTACATGAGAAATCAAGTGGGAATTGGTTAAATTAGATGGAAGATTATATCTAAACGATCAGTAATATAACTATGCTAATGAGTTTTGGCAGTAGCTGCTTGGAATAGGGACCCCTCAAGAGGAAATTGTTTACAGCTCCAACTGGAACTGTTCCTGATCCTCGATTTTCAGCGATTGCGTCTTCTTTACCAGTTCCGTTGGTACTGGAACACACTTGCGGAAAGGAGTGCGAGGAGTACCACGCAGCAGGCAGCTGGGAATATTGTTAGGTGGTGTCTGACTCAAGGGTGAACCACGTAGATTCTTCATGAAGGTGCGTTCATAGATCAACTTGGTGCCTGAAAAGGTAAAGGAAGAACTATTAGTCAGAGTGTCATTGCATCAGCCTTCAAGCAGGTGATAAGACAGCTGTGCAAGCATGTTTCTCGTAGACTGAGTCATGCACATGTGCGGAAAAACTCGTTGTGAGACTGTTATCACAGGTTTTTGACTGATTCACGCGATCCGAAATATCTCTCAACTTACCGCCTGGGGTGGTGGAGTACAGGGTACCGCCGGGTGTGGATGAGTACACCTCTGGCATCTGGATGGGGTCCGAGATGACGATCTTCTTGGTCTTGGCCATGGCCACGGGCATCATGTGGGAGATGGCTTGGCGAGCAGTGGGCGATGCAGACATCTTGATATGCGTTGAGGTTACGAAAGTTTCCTTTTATGAATTGCACTTCTTGTAAATCGTAATCGAACCACTTTTGTTTGTTTGCACGAATTGCGTTGTTCCCTTTAACTGTGCTTTATCAGCTGTCGCTGCTGTGTACGTTCTCGGTTCGCTTTGCGAGCTCAATTAACATTCGCTGGCAGAAAGCAGCGGTATTTATACCGAACGTCTTGCTGTTCGCTATCGCGCAGCGCGTAAACAAAACAAAACAAAACCATACAAACTCACATACATACATATGCATACACACTCACGTATGCATACATTCATAGAGCTGTTACACACACGTGGTTCCATGGCGTAACTGCCAGTGTTGCCAACTCTGAGCCGATAGTTATAGCTGTGTTGACTCTTGAAAATAGCCAAAAATAGCCAACCTTCACAAAAAATAGCAACAGAAAATAGCCCCAGCAAAATCAGTTGAAGTATTTTGTTTGGGGAAGTCAATGGTTGCATTTTGTTTTAAGGACGCAATACCGCCCTTATGTTTTTTTGTTTCCACATGGGATTTCAAATCCCACAATTTTGCATTCAGTGTGCACTTGCAATAAGTGCAGAACACTTTTGTCGGATCATTCACGTCTTTTTTAATACATGTTTTAAAACGTTCATCGTTCATCCACACATCACGAGCTTTTGTTTATATTCTTTCGGCATTTTGGCGCGTGCTCGTGTTTAGCATTCTTTTAACTTCTAACGATGTGAATTGCAAACTAGAGTTGGCAGCATGCAAGTACTCGTGAAGAGAAAGATGATGATAGTTGTTTCTCTTTCTAGCCAATGGCACTTACTTAGTTGCGAATAATAAATGGAGTTGGCGCATCTAGGTAAATAATGTCTTTGTTAGAACAGCTGCTGGTAATTTTTTTTTTTGTGAAGAGTTATTGCCATTTTTTGCAAAATTATTTTGTGAAACGTAAATATTTTTGTGTTATGAAATATAGCTAAAAACTAGCAGAGCTTTTGATAAGAATAGCTGAAAAAACCGTTCCTAGCTAAATGGAAAATTTTCTAGTTTTCGGTCATCCAAAATAGCCAGAACTGGCTAGAAAATAGCTGAGTTGGCAACACTGGTAACTGCATTGCGCTCTCTCGCTGAGTACTTTCCCCTCTCGCGTTGTATTTCTCTCACATGAAGCTGCCCACAGCGCGTGTTCTCTCAATAAGCACATTTTCAAACGAAAATTTATTTCATATTCATCTTAAGGGACGTATGTTAATATGGACATACAAGTACATATGTATGTATGTACATGTACATAGGTATGTGCATATGCATAATTAAATGAGCAACCTGTTTTAGGTGATGGAACTCGTGTAGGGTTACCGGCACAAAAATACAATCGGGAGTGGTATGTAATTGTTGTTGTTTCCAATTTTCAAAAAAAAAGGGGCTTGGCTCAAGAAATAATAATCAAAATATTAGTCGTTTGCTATGTACATTATGTGTTATTGAAAGCAATTTGGAGTTATATAATATATTGCATTTGATAAACACATACATATACTTGCTAGACTAAACAAAATGTGCAAGTTACTACTTGTCAATAATTTATTAATTTAATAACAATTGAAAAGAATGTATTATATGCACCTGTAAACAACTACATTAATATATATCAACTACTATTTATATTCATCTAACCTTAGCTTATAAAAGATAAACAAAAATATTTTTGTTTACATTATCGTAGATCGAATTTATTTAGAATTTGCGCAGCAATTTGCGAAAGAATTTACAATCATATGTATATGTACATATTGCACTAATATCTACATATGCATTTGTATATAGACATTGTTTTGGTAAACATTTAATTGTATGGTTTTCTTTATATTCCTAAATATATTCTGAAAACGATGGGATAATAAAAACACAGCAGTTACTCTCGGGAGGGGGTAAGAGTATCTCCCATTGTCTATGGGAATTACGCAGTTTTGGTTTCAAAACGCAATTTCCTCTCCCAGGGAAGAAGACAGGCCGGTCTAGCCAGAAAGTTCAACATACCCGAAAATAAATATTTAAGTACTTGTATCGGAGAGGTTTCCATTCGAGGTGAACTGATAATCATTTGTTGATAATTCAGTTATTCTGTTCATTATAAAGCTCGCCTTAAGGCTGATTGTCTGATAATATAATTAATTCATATAATTTTCAATATTATTTACGTTTTATTGCTTAAGAACTAAATACTATAGAAAACATAATCGAAGAACAAGTTCAGTCAATATGACTGACAACTAAACAATCGTCTCTTTGGACGGGCAGAACTAAGAACTTATCGTCTATATGAGAATCAAGTGGGAATTGGTGAAATTGATGCGGGACTATAGCTAGAAGATCAGTGAACTATGGAGTAGTAATACAACTAGGTTAATGGCAGTTGCTGCTTGGAATTAAAATCCAAGCGGGATCTTGACTGTTTACAGCTCCAACTGGAATTGTTCCTGATCCTCGATTTTCAGCGATTGCGTCTTCTTCACCAGTTCTGTTGGTACTGGAACACACTTGCGGAAAGGAGTGCGAGGAGTACCACGCAGCAGGCAGCTGGGAATATTGTTAGGTGGCGTCTGACTCAAGGGTGAACCACGCAGATTCTTCATGAAGGTGCGTTCATAGATCAACTTGGTGCCTGAAAAGGTAAAGGAAGAACTATTAGTCAGAGTGTTATTGCATCAGCCTTCAAGCAGGTGATAAGACAGCTGTGCAAGCATGTTTCTCGTAGACTGAGTCATGCACATGTGCGGAAAAACTCATTGCGAGACTGTTATCACAGGTTTTTTGACTGATTCACGCGATCCGAAATATCTCTCAACTTACCGCCAGGGGTGGTGGAGTACAAGGTACCGCCGGGTGTGGATGAGTACACCTCTGGCATCTGGATGGGGTCCGAGATGACGATCTTCTTGGTCTTGGCCATGGCCACGGGCATCATGTGGGAGATGGCTTGGCGAGCAGTGGGCGATGCAGACATCTTGATATGCGTTGAGGTTATGAAAGTTTCCTTTTATGAATTGCACTTGTTGTAAATCGTAATCGAACGACTTTTGTTTGTATGCACGGAATTGCGTTGTTCGAATTCTCCCTTTGACTGTGCTTTATCAGCTGTCGCTGCTGTGTACGTTCTCGGTTCGCTTTGCGAGTCGATTTGTCACCCAACAGCCGCTCGCAGCTCTATTTATGCCGCTCACGCTCTCGTTTTGTGTATAAACAAAACAAACTCTCTCGGTGCGCCGTCACTCTCGCTCTCTCTCTCTCTTTTTACACCTAGCGGTCTGCTGATGTTTTCTGTTTTGTTTTTGTTTTTTTTGCTGCTTTGTTTTCGCAGAATATCTGCGTAGTAAAAACTGAACGCCTTAGTATTAGTAGTTGTTTTGTTGTTTTTAATATCATAGCCGGGCTACAAGCTGCAGCTCCCCAGACTGTTCGAGAGTCATTTTCAGTTGTGGGTTATGTGCGGCGTTGACAGCCTTGAGCGACCGGGCGTTTTCTTCTTGACCGGTTCTAATCTGTTTATCTTTACCGTTTGTATTTATTGGCAAACAAGCGGTATTCAAGAGTTATTGGGAGATATGTAGCTGGAGCAAGCAAGATCAAGTCGCGCGGTATATCGATAACAAGTAGATGAGTCAGGAGGGTAGTCGATAGGTGTATACCATGGCGTCGCATAAGTGTATCCATGCGAAATTAGCATAACGGCACGTTGCCGGCTAATTGGCTGACGTACATGGTGGATCCAATGCGCGGCAAGTAGAATATAAATTAAATAGGGCGACACGAGTCGCGGGGGCGATTCACGTTGACACAATGACGACAAATCGCGATCAGCGCATGTAAAGTTTACGATTTACGTGGATACCTACAATGCTACGTAGTACCGATAGTTTTGGTTTTCGTTTTGTGATGGCACAATGCCAGAGCCTGTGCACTTGTAACGGCAGCACGTGTAGGACCCCCAATAAAAGAGATTTTAAATATCTGCAAATGATTTGGCACACACGTCGCCGCCCACGATCTAAGAATATATCTGTGGAACAAGGTCGCTGTTTCTGGACACGCGGCCACGTGTTCTATTTTAATAACGAAAGATTGGACCTTGACAGACAGTCAAGAAATAGAAATGGGAATCGTGAGAGATAGCACGACCGGACACCTATAATTAACCCCATTGTGCACAGGGGGGGAGAGCCTCCATATCTATGGACAAAGTGCTGACCCCGAAAATCGGGTGATAAACATAAACACATAGTGGTAGGCCATAACATAAAACTGCCCTACGTGCGGGTGTCGGCCTACGCAAGATTTTCTCATTCTTGTTCTCACTGTCGCTCTCAGTTTTTCCACTACTCTATCCCTTTCTGGCGTTATCAACCCAGTGTTAGCTGGGGGATGAGAAATGCGTCTTGGGAAATGTATAAAAATGGATCACAGGTAAGGTTGGCACCGTGAAACCCCAAAGACCCCTTTCCAAGCTCCCATTGATGCGCTGCCAGACGCTCGAAATGTGTTTTTCGTTTCGTCTAATTTATTTTTTTTTCGGCAGTGGCTGATGAAATTGCATGATTTGCTTACGGCAGATGCCGTTTAGGTCTATCTATACTATCCCTCTATTTCTATACTATACGTGTACATATAATATTAGCATCTTAATATAGCTAATTCGTTTGCGTCGTGTTGATAGTTTGTTATGAATGAAGTGCGCTCTGTCGTCGAAAACCAGAATCGAGCACATGGCATAGGGTGCATAACGAATGCTGTATACTCTTCGTCGGCTTCATTTTCGGGTTATATTCCCAACTTAACTTTTGCTTATTCACATGCTATAAATATTTTTGGCATTTCACACGTTAAATTCACCCACTTAATATGTATGTGCAGACTACTTGAACTTATCAATTCAGACGAATTTCGTTTGCTCGTTCCATTCACATTTGTCATAAACCTACATAGATAGAGAGGAAAAGAGAGAGAGAAAGTGATAAGCTTTATAAACAAAAAACGTACTTCTATTGAACCGAGTATTATACATATTTCTATATCTACGACTAGCGAGATAATGTTGATGGGCCGTTTACCTTTTCCATATACTATGTTACGTATGTATATAAAAATAGAAGAGCTTTTTCTATACAAAAAAATCACGTTAAAATGAGGCACGTGTTTTATGAAACATTTATATCATTGTCTATAATATAATTGGGATTCACCGAGATATTTGAGTATGATTTCAGCTGATGAAATCTCATTCGGAATTTGCTTAGCCTTACGCCAAGCTAGGCTCGACTGTCAAAGTACTTTGGATTTGAAGTGTATGTAAGTTCTTTCTACGACTAAGTCGATGACCCACATACATACACATATACCCGAATATAAGTTATGTATAGCTAGCTATAAAGCAGGATATTTATAATTTTAAGATGACGCCGACGCCAACAGACACAACTCTGCGAGAAGAACCGAATCAGTTAACGTTGTTTATTTAAAATATAAAAAACAAAGCGGATGAAAAACAAATTGAGGATATCGTAAACAAAAAAGACATCGAATAGAAAAGTACCCACTGACCAAATGCAGTCATAAATCAAGAGCAGATATAGGCAATATGTTGCAGCTCTCTGAACTTTGGTGATGTGCCCTTATTATCCGCTACAGACGGCATGACGCGGGGCCATATTCCCTACGGGAGACGTTCAATAGTCGCAAAAAAGATAAGGAATTATTTTGAATTATTTCAAAGCGAGTTCCCTGAACTTTTCAGGCTGTTCGAATTTTTTTATTTTACCCCCTCAACAATGATGTATTCTGGCATAAATTCACAATCTCTGTTTTTAATGTGATCTTTTGATTATATAAATTCTTTAATATTATTACTTTTTTACCAACCTTCAGAAACGATTTGTAGATAAGATATTTTCCCACATTATGCCAACATTTCATTAGCCCGACTATTTGCAAAGATGGATCGGCAAACAAAAAAATGTTTATAAAATTTCTGCATGTCTTTCTGCAACTAGAACATGAGTGTGGTTTACATAAGGAAAACTAACCATAGTTATCGTTATCATAGAACTGTGTCCACCAACTTTTACTCGTCGCAACTCGTTGTACATATGTATGCGTATTGCGAGGGGGGAGTTCATTTGCGTAATTGCAACGTGATAAAGTGAGGGGAACGAGCTCACGAGTAGGAGTAACAGTAGAACTATTAATATGTTTACGGACTGGATCTGAGAAATGTGATATCATCAAATCCTATTACCATTTGATTATTTTACTGTATAAATTGAAATTACTCAAAATGTACCTGAAAAGAACGTGATTGGACACTCTTTTTAAACATGAACATTGTGGTCGGGTTTCAAATGTTCGCGCCTAAAACTGGCGCCATCTAGCGTAACAGTGAAGCCAAATAAACATCGTAATGCAATATTATTTATCACATCATCGCGTGATAGTTTGCCACTATTGCTGTGTGTTTAATCGATATTTTTGCGCCTTAGTGTTGTGCTTATCGATCGTAATTGAACATACTGGACAAATACGGTAGGCGTGACGGCAAAAACACTCAAAGAAATTAAATAAACTCTGATTCTGATGCAAGTGTCAGTTAGCAATTGGACAACAACTCCAGGCACCATTGCAGCTCTATCTAAAGATCAATGCGCAGGTTATGCTACTGAAGAACATTAACATTGATAATGGCTTAGTCAATGGAGTTCGTGGTGTGGTCGTTCGTATTGAGGGGTTTGCCGGTGATGCGTTTCAACAATAATCACGAATACGTTGGGTCGGCACGAAGAATGGATCATAAGGACGGCAACCGGCGGTGTACTGTCACGTCGCCAATTTACCCTTAAAAAAGGGTAACTGAGGATCTAAGATATCTTGTCACGTCCAAGTTATAGTCTTCAATCCTGCTTGACTGCTTAATCGATTCTTAAAGCATGCACACACTCTTCTAATTTCGTTTTTCAACTAATTTCTCTACAATTTGTATATATTTTATGTTTAATCCTCCGCACAGACTTCGAACAATTGTGGTTTCACTTGATTAACAGTAGTTATTTCTGTTTTGGGTTTCTAATGGCTCTCGGCAGCCGGCTCCTCTCCTTTCATACCGCTGCCAACCTTTCCGTGACGACGCTCCCAGATCAAGCGATGCTTTTGCTTCATGTAGCATGTCTTGGCATTAGCATAGCCTCCCAGATCACCATCTGTAAGAGGAGAAGATTAATAAGTGAAATCTTATGGGATTATATGTTATTCCAGCATACACTTGATGAACCAGTTCTCGGCAGCCTTTTCATATGTTTCCATTAGTGGCGTACACTTTGCCATGTGATCGGGTGCCTCGTAGATCATGCAATCTTCAAAGCGTTGTCGCAGAATGCTGAGCACTTCGTTGTCGACCATACGATCACGTCGGAATTGCTGATCTGCCTCGAAGCGGCAGACGGCATCATCCGTATAGCATTCGTCTATGGTCGGAACGCGACGGAAGCGCTGGTGATACCAATTCGACTTTTGTTGGTTCGGCTCCACAATGGACTCTACGAAAATAAATAGAATCTCCATGTAAACAAACAAAAACATAGCCGCATCCCTACAATTTGAGGTTATGTCATTATGTAATTGCAAAATTTGTTATTAACGGCAATAAACCGTATAAGGCACAACAATTGCTATGCTCGCAGTGGAGCATCACTTGCCGTTGAATATACTGGTATAATCCACATTAATTTAATAAATCCTTACCGCGAAACCAAGTAATTGGCCCATCGATAGCTTCCTGTACAGATTGTACGAAGCGACCCATTGGGCTGCGCGGCTCAGGCATGTTTTGTTATGTTCTTAGAGTACTGCCAATAAACAGAATTAAGTATAAGTTGTATTTCTTATGCTTTTGGTTGTTCAAAGTATAAAAAATGTTTCAAAATAAATTTTACCCCAAAATAAACGCAGCAGCAGCTAAACACAATAAACAGCTGATTGCTGTGGGAAGAGTTGCGACACATATTGTTAGAAGAGCGTAAATATATTTGCGTAGATTGGCAGCACGTTTAGTTTTATTTTGCGCACAACCAACTTCACATGATTAAAATAATCCGCTAGTTTTCGATAAACGCTTATCGATTGATTATTATTATTATTTGATTATCTTTACATATGTATATAATAAGTATTTGTGATTATGTTTCTTTGTTTATATTACTTATACGTATCGATAGTTAAAGAAATATATTTCCTTTAATTAATTTTAAGTTGATTATGCTTGTGTTCGAATATTTATTCACTAAACATAATACTTTTCCAAAAATAATAAAATGTAACGGAACTCTTCTTAAAATATGAATGCAGAAATGTTGTAACTAACAATTATAAATATTTGTTTGTAAGTTGTTTTTTTTATATATTTTAATAAAATGAAGGGTATTTGGTAAAGCAAGGCCAATTATTTTTGCATCGATAATTTTATATTATTAATCAATCCGATAACTGTGACCGATATTTCTATCAAAAACACTCAAAGAATTTAATAGTTTTTGGAGTGAATGGTTCTTATGAATTGTGAATGAAATAATGGGTGGAACTAGTTCCGAACGATTCGATACAATAGCATTTCAGAAATCGATGCCAAACAACGTAGACGCGTAAACAACGTAAATGGCGCGTAGTAAAATTTGGAAATACTACGATAAATTAGATCTACAGACGGCACAATGCCTGCTGTGCGAAAAAATAATCAAAACATGCGGCAACACCTCCAACCTTATGAAGCATATGAAAACCCATCCCCAAATGTAAGTCAAACGCCGTACATTAAGTATACATTAATCCAGCTTTGGTTTACAGCGATGTAAATAACCATGAATCGATTGTTGTCCGCGGAATGCTTAAGCGAGAGCCGAATCACCTGAAAACGCGCGGGAGAAAACTAATCAAGTACCAATCACTTAAAATTAAGTCGGAGGTCAAGCCGGACACTGATCCAGATTTGGATGTGAATCTAATTGAGTTGGTTGACTCGGAGGCTCACACTGCTGTCGAAAGTGTTGTGGAAAATGTGGAAACCTATGCCAACTGGGCGACGGCAGAGACGGAGTCGGGAGCTGAGACTGTTAGTGCGGCAGATATAATTGAATTTGAGCCGAAAGTGGCACCGGATCACATGCAAGAGGAGACTACGCATGCCGAGGAGCAAGCAAACAAGTAAGTTCTTGAAATGGGTAAATCAAAAATGATAACTTATATTTCAATTGCAGCAATTGTTTTGCCCTGGATACATTTGCATATTTTGTGTGCCGCGACATGCATCCGCTTGGAATTACACAAGGCGAAGGCTTCCGACGGCTTGCCCAAATGTTATTTCCCGCCTACCCGCTGCCCAGCCCTGATCAGCTGAGTTCACGTATCTCTCAAAAGGCGCTGGTACAAACGTCAAAACTGCGTCAGCACTTTGCCAACCTGCAAAGTCTGTCGCTAAGTTGCTCCATTAATACAACGGCGGAAGTAGAACAAGTCAACTATCTTGAGGTAGTAGCTCATTATCATGAGGGCGTACAACGACGAAGTCGCACTTTGTTGGTCCAAACTTTACCAGCCCAGTATAATGCGAACCATGTTGTGGAGCGCTTGGAACGAGTATGCGAGCGCTTTGATATCAACAAGTCTAAGATTATGTGCGTTGTAAGCAAAAGCAATCACATGCTAGAATCAGCAATTGCCTCATTGTTGGACAACCAGCGGCATGTTCCATGCTTTGCCCATCAGCTCGAGACCATATTCGAATCGGTGATGCAACATCAAGAATTTAGTACGCTTTGCGACAAAGTGCGTCGTCGCGAGACGCAACAACAGTTGCAGCTGGACGTAGTGGGGCGTCCACTCAGCTGTTACGAGATGCTTGAACGTTATATCGAACAGGTTGCACCTTTAGATGCGTCGCCCCTGCTTAGCTCAAGGGAATTGATGCTAGCAAAAGAACTACTCGCTGTGCTCGCGCCTTTAGTAAGTGCCGTACGACAATTATGTGGCACAAGCCCGACTTCGTACCCAAGTGCCAGTGTAGCGTTACCTATTGCCTACACAGTGCTCCAGGAAATGAAGCAGCCCGAGAATGCAGGTCAGCAACATCAAATATCATATGAATTGCGTTTATATCTCATCGAGCAGCTGGAGAAGTGTTTTGAGATTGTGGAAAAAAATGTTCAGTTGGCGCTATCGAGTTTGTTGGATCCTCGTTTCCGCAATATGCCTTTCCAGAGCGCCACCCTGCTAGCTAAATATATGACACATCTGTACGAACTGTGCGAAGAGAAGGAAGCGACTGGTGCCGAAGAGTCGCCGATTAATACCACGAATGGCTACGACATTTGGGCGGCATACCGATCGTTATCTAATGAGAAGCACAAACATATCGCCATGAATGGGGAAAGTGAAAATCAGGATGAAATATCTAGTTATTTTTGTACAAATATCAGCAGTTTACAAGTGGAGCCAATGCTGTTATGGAAGGACCTGCAACAGTTTCATCCCTTTCTGCATAGTTTAGCCAAAAAATTTCTTCATATTCCGGCCTCGGCAATTCCACCAGTTCGACTTTTTACCGACGCCGGAGCGAAGGTTTTGGCTCAGCACGGAAAACTAGTTGGAGAAAATATGAACAATATGCTCTTTATGGCTGATTGTACACAGGAGGAGTGGGAATTATAGTATATAATTATGTTGTAGCAAATTTTATGAAGGAAAGCGAAGTAAGAAAGCTACAGTCGAGTGTGCTCGACTACAATATACCCGCTACCCAAAAACTTTTCCCGTTCACCCACTTAATAAATTCCTAAATGACAATTAACTTTAGATTGATATCCGTTAGTAACCAAAATTTCAATACCCATATTTGAATTTTAGATTTAAAGGGACTTTATCTGCGTGTAATGATGTTTGGTAGTCCTACTAGTCTTAAAGCCAGAGATTTGTATATGTAAGTACGAACGGTATGTTGATTAACAGTCGTCGTTAATCAAGAATATACATACATATACGCTTTTGCCTGTCTAATGGGTAGCGGGTATAATAATTGTAAATTTTTGAACAATTTTCTACAAAATTAAATAGGATTTTGTACTAAGTGGGTGTATGCAGCTACGCCCGACAGCGGTGAATTATCTCCCAATATTGTCTTTGCTTATACATGTAATTAGTTGTTCAGTTATTCGCTGTTAAATGTATTTTCAGTTATATTTCTTTAATTAAAAGCAAAAATACTATACATACATATATTTATGACTTCAACTTGGAATAAAATAGTTTTTATTTAAATTTATCGATTATTGATATCGATAAGAATTACAACTTTTACGATACTCATACAGTCTGGCAACTTTAAATCAGCACTGATGACGTTTTTTCACGCATTGTATTTTTGTTAAGCATATTTGATGTGAAAAAATTGGAAAACATTGCAATATGCAAACGCATAAAACAATCAAATAACACACACAGCGGGTGCCGAGTGTAACAGTCGAGCCACAACAACAATAACAACAACTAACGTACACAAACAGAAAGAGAGTCGTCGTAGCCGCAGCAGCAGCGCGAAAGTTGCCTTCCATCTACACGCAAGAGTAATAATTAGTTAGAAGAGGAAGAGGCACCCCTAACAACAAAAACAACTAAATCAACGACCTTGGAGTTGCATACAATATGCAAAGTAACTCCACGAAAACTAAGGAAATGTTTATTGTGCGTGCTTTAGAGAAAATCCTTGCCGATAAGGACATTCGGCGTTCACATCACTCCCAGCTTAAAAAGTCTTGCGATACAGCACTAGAGCAGATCAAAGCGGAGCTCATCAGTGCAGGACAAATAGCCGAGGGTAATGAGCTGCCGTGTGCGGCTCTTCCGTTGCCCAAGAATGATGCGGCAAGCATTATCAATGCAGAAACGTATTTCTTGCCCTTCGAACTTGCATGCAAGAGTCGATCACCACGCATTGTTGTCACAGCACTGGATTGTCTACAAAAGCTGATTGCCTATGGGCATCTGACTGGAGCCATCCAAGACTCTGCTAATCCAGGTCACTTGCTCATTGATCGCATTGTTATTACCATCTATGGCTGCTTCAACGGGCCACAGACAGACGAGGGCGTTCAGTTGCAGATCATTAAGGCACTGCTGACAGTTGTCACTTCGCAACATGTGGAGATTCATGAGTTTACGCTGCTGCAAGCGGTTCGCACATGCTATGACATTTATCTTTCGAGCAGAAATCTCGTGAACCAAACAACCGCGCGTGCCACGTTAACACAGATGCTAAATGTGATCTTTGCGCGCATGGAAAATCAGGTGTATGAGGTGGCACCAACACCCCCATCGATGACCACCACCACACAAAATGGGAATCTTAGCAGTGTCGAGAGCAATGGCGAGGATCAAGTTTCAACGACGCAAGCAGCGGAAGGAGTGGATAGCGATGAAGCAATTGCCTCCGAGTTGTTGGCAGAGATAATAACAGGTGAGTAATACATACCCCTATGGGTTTGGTGTTCATATAAAAAATAATGAACGCACTCGTATACATACCTACATACATACCGTGCATACCATATATCGTTATATGTGTAGATGGAAAGAGTTGCCATATAATTGTTTATTGCATGGGGATCTCATTTAAAAACAAGTAATGGTTTCTTATCGTATACACATAAATTGGTGTATCGATATTATACAATTGATGGCAAATTTAAATTAATAATCGATATATCGCGATAAGGAAACAGTGCTTTTTACTGTTATTTCTACTTTGTAAACATTTGTATATTGCTTGCAGCTGCTTTCAACGAGGCTATGAAGGAACAAAATCAGGAGCAGGAACTGGTCGAACCGGAAGCATCTGTGAACGGAAATGGATCGGGTGATTCCTCACATTCGGATCACGACAGCGTTGAGCTCCACAGCGAGAATGATGCCATTGTAACGGCAAAATTTACACACATCTTGCAGAAAGATGCTTTTCTAGTATTTCGTGCGCTATGTAAACTTTCAATGAAACCTCTACCAGAGGGTCAACCTGATCCCAAGTCACATGAGCTGCGTTCGAAGGTGTTGTCGCTGCACCTGCTACTGCTAATACTGCAGAATGCTGGACCTGTCTTCCGTTCCAACGAAATGTTCATCATGGCCATTAAACAGTATCTTTGCGTGGCATTATCCAATAATGGTGTCAGCCTTGTTGCCGAGGTCTTTGAGCTGTCTCTATCGATTTTTGTGGCACTCTTGTCGAATTTTAAGGTGCATCTTAAGCGCCAAATCGAGGTCTTTTTCAAGGAGATCTTTTTGAACATTCTTGAGGCAAACTCCAGTTCATTCGAACACAAATGGATGGTAATACAGGCGCTGACCCGCATCTGTGCTGATGCTCAGTCTGTTGTAGACATTTATGTGAATTACGACTGCGATTTTTCGGCTGCAAATCTTTTTGAGCGTCTGGTAAATGATCTTTCTAAGATCGCCCAGGGCCGACAGGCTCTTGAGCTGGGCGCCAACCCATTGCAGGAGAAGTCAATGCGAATACGTGGTCTGGAGTGTCTTGTGTCCATACTTAAATGTATGGTCGAATGGAGCAAGGATCTCTATGTGAATCCCAATATGCCAGCACCCGCTTTACAGGTATATTGATCTGTTTTATCGACGTACTTGTTTAGTTTATTTACTATTTTTCCATTGCAGGTACAATCAATTCAATCGCCGACGCAGGATATAACACAGCTTGGTGACAACGTTGACTCGCTTTCGGCACACAATTCCAGTCTGCGCTCAACGCACGGCGGTTCTAGTCATAGTCTTAATTCGTATGGTAGTGTCAAGAATCAAGAACTGCTCGACCTACCCGAAGCGCTTGAAGAGCGCAAAATGCGCAAAGAGGTCATGGAGACGGGTATTGAGCTCTTTAATCGAAAACCACAGAAAGGTGTGCAGTTCTTGCAGGAAAAGCAGCTGCTGGGCAGCACATGCGACGACATTGCCCGTTGGCTGCATGACGACGATCGATTGGACAAAACCGTTATTGGCAATTATCTGGGCGAAAATGATGATCACTCAAAGGAGGTGATGTGTGCCTATATTGATGCTTTTGACTTCCGTCAACTGGAGGTTGTTGCAGCCTTGCGTATTTTACTTGAAGAATTCCGCTTGCCCGGCGAGGCGCAGAAGATCGATAGATTGATGGAGAAATTTGCGAGCAGATACTGTGAGTGTAATCCACAGAATCAGTTATTCCAGAGTGCAGACACCGTCTATGTGTTGGCTTTCAGCATCATAATGTTGACCACGGATCTGCATTCACCACAAGTCAAGCACAAAATGACCAAGGAGCAATATATCAAAATGAATCGTGGTATCAGCGATAGCAAGGACGATCTGCCTGAAGAATATCTCTCGTCTATATATGATGAGATTTCCGAGCATGAAATCAAGATGAAGAACAATTCCACCATGATAGCACCTAAGCCGGCAAAGCAACCGTTTATCACGGAAAAACGTCGCAAGCTGTTGTGGAATATGGAAATGGAATCGATATCGCTGACAGCGACCAATCTAATGCAGTCTGCTTCGCATGTGAAATCTCCCTTTTACATCAGCCAAGCATTTGGAGCATGTGCGTCCCATGTTTAAAATGGCCTGGACACCATTCTTGGCTGCCTTTTCAGTCGGTCTGCAGGTTTGCGATGACCCTGAGATTGCCACACTTTGCTTAGATGGTATACGTTGTGCTATAAGGATTGCCTGCATCTTTCACATGTCTCTTGAACGAGACGCATATGTGCAGGCATTGGCACGGTTCACCCTGCTGAATGCCAATTCGCCTATTAACGAGATGAAAGCCAAGAATATTGATACAATCAAAACACTCATCATGGTTGCCCATACGGATGGCAACTATCTGGGTAGCAGCTGGTTAGATATTGTCAAGTGCATAAGTCAATTGGAACTGGCACAGCTTATTGGCACTGGAGTGCGGCCACAGTTTTTGTCTGGTGCCCAAACCACGCTTAAGGACACCCTGAATCCAAGTGTCAAAGAACACATTGGCGAGACGAGCAGCCAGAGTGTTGTTGTGGCTGTAGATCGAATTTTTACTGGCTCCATGCGACTAGATGGTGATGCTATTGTGGATTTTGTAAAGGCTCTGTGTCAAGTTTCAGTGGACGAGCTACAACAGACCCAGCCGCGCATGTTTTCACTGCAGAAGATTGTCGAGATTAGCTATTACAATATGGAGCGTATTCGTTTGCAATGGTCACGCATCTGGCAGGTGCTTGGTGAGCATTTCAATACGGTTGGCTGCAATAGCAACGAAGAGATTGCGTTCTTTGCATTGGACTCACTGCGTCAGTTGTCGATGAAGTTCATGGAGAAGGGTGAATTTAGTAATTTCCGTTTCCAAAAAGACTTCCTGCGACCCTTCGAGCACATCATGAAGAAGAATAATTCGCCTGCCATCAGGGACATGGTGGTCCGTTGCATTGCCCAAATGGTTAACTCACAGGTAATAAATTATCCTTATCAGAATTGAAGAATTTCAGTATTTTAAACATTCATATTTTCTTTTAGGCGCATAACATACGCTCCGGTTGGAAGAATATATTTTCTATCTTTCATCTGGCTGCGGGAGATCATGAGGAGCCCATCGTAGAGTTAGCATTCCAGACGACTGGCAAAATCATTGGAGAGCTGTATCGCCGACAATTTGCTGTCATGGTGGACTCTTTTCAGGATGCCGTGAAGTGTCTTTCGGAGTTTGCGTGCAATGCTCGCTTCCCGGACACCAGCATGGAGGCAATTCGTTTGGTTCGCAACTGTGCTCAGTGCGTCCATGATGCACCTCAGTTGTTTGCCGAGCATGCGGGCATGGAGAACGATGCCTCCGTGGCAGAGGAAGATCGCGTTTGGGTTCGCGGTTGGTTCCCAATGCTCTTTTCGCTCTCATGTGTAGTCAATCGCTGTAAACTGGATGTCCGTACGCGTGGACTGACCGTTCTATTCGAGATTGTGAAAACTCATGGCGATAGCTTCAAGCCCAACTGGTGGAAAGATCTGTTCAATGTGATTTTCCGAATATTTGACAATATGAAGCTGCCTGAGCATGTCACTGAAAAGTCGGAATGGATGACAACCACCTGTAATCATGCCCTATATGCGATCATTGATGTATTTACCCAGTACTTTGATGTTTTGGGACATCTGCTGCTCGAAGAGCTGTTTGCCCAGCTTCATTGGTGTGTCCAGCAAAATAACGAGCAGTTGGCTCGTTCCGGCACCAATTGCCTTGAGAATCTGGTAATTTCCAATGGCTTCAAGTTCAACGAGGTTACATGGGACAAAACTTGTCAATGCATACTGGACATATTCAATGCGACGTTACCCAAAGAGCTTCTCAGTTGGCGACCAACCAAGGGAAATGAACACCAACTGCAGATGCAGCAGCAGCCGCGTCGGGCCTCAACACAACATTCCAATAGCAATACCATGATGGAGCCCCCAGTTATGGCACTAGCGCACAATCATTTCGAGGCGCTGCATATCAAGTGTGTGGTGCAGCTGGAGCTAATTCAGACTATGGACAACATTGTCTTCTTTCCAGCGACGTCGCGCAAGGAGGATGCCGAAACACTGGCACAAGCGGCGGCCGACTTGAGTGGCAGTCGTGGCGGTTCGACACAATCGCAGCAACTGCAGCTTGACTGTCAGCGTGAGGAGCAGGGCATGTACGGTTATCTACGGACACGACAATTGTTCACACTTGCCGAGTGCCTCATGCAATCTCATCGCTTTGCCAAACGTTTCAACGCCGACCAGGATCAGCGTAATCTGTTGTGGCGCGCAGGATTTGAGGGACCCGTAAAGCCGAGTCTGCTCAAGCAGGAGACTGCCTCGTTGGCTTGTGTACTTCGGATCTTTTTCAAAATGTATGGCGATGAAAATAGACGCAGTGATTGGCCAGGCATCGAGCAGGAACTAGTGCAGGTGTGTGAAGAGGCTTTGGCCTACTACCTGAGTCTGCAAAGTGAGGGTCATCGTGACGCTTGGACATCGCTACTGTTGCTGATCTTGACGCGATTGCTGAAAATGTCGGATGACAGAGTGAGTGGCCTGCTAAATACTTGTTAATTTGTCTTTTAAACCTTGCCTTATGTTCTCTTCTTTTTACGTTTTCAGTTTGCCACGCATGTATCAAACTATTACAGCCTGCTGTGCGAGATGATGTGCTTTGATATGAAACCCGAACTGAGAAGTGTCCTTAGGCGCGTATTTATGCGCATCGGTCCAGTATTCAATATTATGAACACGAATGTGAATGTCAATGTTAAATAGTCAAGGCGCACCACATACCGGCCACGGTCCGTTCGATAGGCGTTCCCAGACCGATCCACACTCAATTCTGACGAGCGCCTCTTTTAGTTAAATCAGATCTATATATTATATATACATACATATATATAATAATTTTGGCTTTGTTGTTATGTTGGTTATTTTCTTCCTACCCCATCCCGCCACCATCCATTTCATTGTCCTCCGTAAGCAGAGTTTATATATATTTTTTATTAAATATTTATATAGACATACATACTATATACATATGCAAATGTAACGTTTATAGGTTAAACAAAATGTTGTTGTTTTATATCATGTTTACACATACCATACATACGAGTGTGTGTGTGTGTGCACGTGCGCGCGTAAGGCTTTAATATATGTAAATGTGAGTGTGTGTATCGCTTGATATACATATGGATTGTAGTTATTTTTCAGTTTATGTTTTCCATTTGGAAAAGATTAAAGAAAATCCTTGGTGTAACCATTCATTTAATTATTATTCTTCGCTTCTAAACTATCTATTATTAGTATTACTATTGTGTAGCATAAGTAATACTAAATTGATGATGATATGCTAATAAATTGGTTAGCGTGTAAATTGCTAGTTTTAAATTAAATCAAATTATATATTTCAAATATATCTATTAAATAACAATAAAAACAGTTCCATTTGTAAATTAATTAACAATTGGAAATTTATTTCTACCCGTAGTTTTTGCTTATTTTATGCACCGATCCTTATTCCGGGCCAAGGGTATTCAGCTGGTCGTGACCATTTACCTGAGAAAAAATAAAATGTTTTTTTTATTATTTCGGTGATCTTTGCTCGCCGATTTTTAGCATTTTTATGATCCGCCTGTGCTGTGTGTCGCATTTATTATAACAAATAAACACATATAATACCTATAGACTTAAGGAGACTATTCTAGGAGCGTCTTTAGCACACGCGATACGCCTGGAATCACGAGGGGTGGGTGGGCTGTGAGTGTGGGGTGTGTCGCTGTGGAATGACGGCAATTTGGAATAAGTTTGATTAATAAATCAGTGCAAGAAAAAAATTCCAAATTATATAGCCCAGTCCCAAAAAAGTTTATTTATAAAATGAATAAAAATCATTTGATTCGCCTCTTGCACATATCAAATCATTTGTATGCTGAATTTTGATTCTTTTCTAATGGCACTCGGGTCGTACGATCTGCTGCTAGCAATAAAACGTGAGACGAGAAAAACATCTTAACAGTTTGCAGATTCACATGACATCCATTTATATACCATACATATGAATATGTTGCCTGTTGATGTTTTCCATGTTAAAATATTATATTAACACGATGTTGTGCGTAGAGAAGAATGACGATGTATGTTAGGTTGTTTTGGCGAAAGTTTTGACACTGTGAGGGGTGGCGATGATCTGTAGATATGTAGAAGTAAGCCATTTTCAAATGTGTGAACTTCAAATTCTGAGAGTGATGCTAATAAATCTTGTTAATAAGTCAATTTCAGCGGAAACCTAATCAGGCTCTTGCTTCATGAAGCCCCAAACGCATCATCCGATTTTGCTATGTGTTAATTGTTTGCGAACGGTCTTCAAGGCGAAATTAATAACACACAATTTTAACCGAAATCAACTGGAAAATATGTGGAAAAGGAGCTGGTATACTTATATAACAATCAAAATTCATTTAAATAAACGTACATTTATATACGCTATATAGATTTACTTTGTGGCGGGTTTTTTTTTTTCATTTTCCATTTTCAAAGTTGTAAAAATATATATGTTTAATATATTTTATCAGATAGTGATCAATTTTATTGTGTTTTCTACAACTGTAATACAACTTTATCAACTCGGAGATTTCGCCTTATGAGCTCTGACATCTGAGAGACATAAAAGATAATTATTTCGTAATCCCCAAAGCTGCAACGAGTCGCTGCTTAAGCCTACAATACAATCTGGGCACGCGTGTTTATCCAGAAAAACAAAAAAAATGTAAATAAATAAACATACAGCAAATAAACCCAGTAGTGCACGATTTTGGACATACGATGCTGTATATTGTTTTTTTTTCGCCTTTGTTATCAACTAAATTGTTTTAGTTGACAACGAAATGTGTCCATGGGAGAGTTCATATGTTGAACTTTGCCTTGAACTGCAGGCTCAAAAATCTGTCTAGAAGTTACTCTTTCTCAGCGTTCTAAATGATGACGATGACTCTGGAAATAAACACAACCTGGCGGAGTGCAAGCAAATATGGAAGTCTGGGGAAAATTAAGTACACACTGTGCCTGTCTAGAAATGTTCTCGTTCAGTTTGTTGTTGTGCAATTTGCAATTACGGAAACACAGTGAAGTTTTTCACGTGAGGAGCGGCAAATTATACCCCATAATAGAGAGATAAAACTGTGCAAAGTGCAAATAAAATTGTCGCGATACTTAATTGAAAAATAAGCCCATGGAATTGAGAATGGAGAATTGAGACATGGAGAGTACATAGTGAAAAAATACGATTGAAAATAATTTCGCACGCTTAAATTAATTGCGCATACGCAGCGTGTGCAACGTTCAGACATAGGGCTGTGGATGTTTATACAATCGTGTTACGCCAATCAGTATAGCAATAATGTACATATATAGCAATTTATCATATGCACAAATCCAGAAACAAAATTTCAATTAGCGGCAAATTTGGTTTAACTCGCTAAACTTGGGTCCACGCTCAGCTTGAATGGTAAAAAAATGCCCCCATTGCTGCGGAACATCTCACCCCGTCAGCCACTTGCTTCTAGAAAAACAACCCCAGCAATTTTTCCCTTAAAAACACACACACGAGATGAGATTAACGTGTCTAAAATTTTTGCTGTATGTCTGTCAAAGTGTCTGTCTGTGTGCCTGAGTGCGCGATCGTGATCGCTGCGACAAAAACAACAAAAATGAATAAAATACACTATAACAAGCAAGAACAATGTATAAAAGATCAACAATAAATTATACGGACGGAATTGCAAAGTGAAACCCGATTTACATAGTTAAGCAGAGCCGAACTAGACTTTACAGCGCGCTTTAACAGCCGACTGTTAGCGTTAACAGCTCCGATAACATGTATCGAAAGATCGAGCGCAATTAGATTTAAAAAAAATTGCGTATACGCACCATATTGCGACACAGTGCACGGGGCAATTATAGGCCGACGAAAGTGTGCGTGTAATGGGGCGGGGGACGATGGTGGGGCTATTGAACTGTCAACAGTTTTTATAACACTTAAGACGGGACCCCTTCCCCGCACCTCGAGTGCTTCCCCAGCAAGCACCGAAAGTAGTTTTGTTCAGTTAGTACGCTCTTTACGTTACGCTCTTTCTCGCCGAAAAGAGAGAGCGAGAGCGCTCGTTCTCTATCTGTCAGCTTGTCTTGCTCTTTCTCTATCGCTCTCTCTCTCATTCGTTCGTTCGCTTAGGTGCGTGTTTTTTCCATTTATTTATTTTTTATTTTTTTGTTTTGCTTTGTACGTTTCAGATGGCGCAACGGCTTCGAAGTCAGCGACGCAACGGCGAGTCGACCAGTCTACGGTGAGCGTACTAGCTAAACAGACGCGCTTCGGAACCAAATCCTCCCCGATACGATAAATTTAATCCCCATTGCCGGGTACTTTCCGTATATAACCTTCCGTAACAAAGCGAACCTTATTCAAACGGGTGCCAGAAACCGCGAGTGCAACAACAGAAACAATCCAAGAATAACAATTAAAAACCAAAGATCTTAAAGAACAAGATGAGCCACCACTGGGGATACACTGAAGAGAACGGTAAGTTGATCGCGATAAACATATTTGTTTACAAAAAAATCATTTGAGATGTGTAACAATTAATGCGCGCATGCGTATGGGGAATAATAATGGTCGAGTTATATATACATATATATATAAAAGCGAATATAGAAATGGGAAAGTTTTTTTTTTCTTCCTTTTATATCATTTTGTTATTCCTTAATTGAGACGAGTCTTGATTGAATAGACAAGTTATCTAATAGATAACACACTTGATGAATCAACGACGTCATAACGACACGACATGCGACCAGACACGCTGCTAATGAATCGTTGACGATAAGATATTATATTTTATATACCTTAAAAGCCTTCTCAAGTCAGCCGACTAAGGTATTATCACTCTTTCTCTCCCGAGAACCCGCAAGAGTGACTAAATTTTGTAAATTAATTGCAATTTCATTGATTACTCAGCTGTTGAGTGGCCACAATGTTTTTAGGATCAGACCGGTTAGCACTGGATGCAGCTCCAACTTCAGCTCGCAATTCTGATTGCTCCCATTTCTCAGTTCCCTGTTCCCTGTTCCCTGTTCCCTGTTTCCAGCACTCTGTTCCCAGTTTTCTGTTTTCACTTCTCGACCCGCAGTTAATTCAATCAAGCGCCTGTTCGGCCCGTTCAATTACATGCATCATCGAGTCGCCACTCCACGAAGCTCGCACAGAGTCGCACACACACACACACACACAGAGTTAAAGAGACATAAGCACGTTCGTAGCTTCCAAGGGGTGTTCATAAATATGCGACAGCTATAATTAAATCGCGGAGAGAGAGAGGAAAAGAGAAAGACAGACAGAGAGAGAGAGAGCGCGGGTTTGGGTTAAGGGGCGATGTGTGTGAGTTCCAGCGATCGACGCTTAGCACGAGCTGTATCTCGTGATCCCAGCCAGTAAGTAGGTGCTAGCGGGTGCTTCCCGCTAAAACCAGTCGACAGACGACATTTGGCAGTCTGATTCAAACGAGTTCCGACTTCTCTACGCCAGGGTATAGCAGAATTTCAGCTTTACTTGCAACACCAGCGAATGCGTGATATGCATATGATTATAAAGTAATATGTAGTATGTCTTATATCTGGGATTCTTTAGTGCTTATCTTCTCTAGGGTATTTAGTATTCGTTCTGATGTCGTTACGTCACTTTTGCCATGTTTTTTGCGGCTTATTGTTGTTTTCATTTTCGCAGTTTTGCCTTCTCTTTTGCGCGTCATTTGTTGTTGTCTGGCTTTGCCCGCTTTGCTTTGAAGGCAGTTCGTTTACTTATGCGCCAAACGGCTGGCTGGTCAAGTGCATGTGCGATTCTTAAGGACACACCGAAGACCGGTTCCAAAGTCAACACCTTCGTCATGGCCTAAGCCCGTCAAAATGTTCTAGTTCTCTCAACTCACTCCCCCCCCTCTCCCAGAGACAGATCTGCTAAATCAATTTGTGTCACATGATATGGTACCCAGTTATCGTACAATAAAAATGATATATGAACCCAATGAAGTCGTAAGGAAATGTGTTTGCATGCAGCAAAACTCGAAATCGATTTTTTTTTATCGTTTTTTGGCAATTCGTTTTGATTTCTTTTTAAATGAAGCTGATTGCGTTGATTGATTTCATTTGTCTGGTAACTTTCCAATGCGGTATCGTCATCTTCTATCTGTCGGCTGCCATGCTGCGCTCTTATCAGCCTACTCCCATCTACTTTATAACTACTGCTACATATATTTGGGGAAACACTTCAGAGTCGAGTGATCTTTACATTAAACATAAGTACGTTGGCAATTATACATTATAGAGAAAGAGAGAGCGAGAGAGAGTACATACTTAATCTAGTATATATACTATATATACAAATTTCAAGATTATGCGATCAGTTCTAATCTATTTAACCTGGCTGAAGTGTGTCTCCGTCTGCGATGAGAGATTAAGACTCGCGTGTTTCTATTTTGTAAATCAATCAAAATTCATTTAAGACGTGATTTGCGTCTGTCGATAAGACAAAAGTTCTCAAATTACATTATAAATCGTATTCACGCTATGCACTTTATACTCGCACCTCAGTATGACGGGTGTTTTCTGTTTATTTAGGGCCTTATCTACAAGAGCTAGCTACGAAAATGGTTAGAGCATTACGTATTTGGCGGCATTCACAGAATTTAATCGAGTGGACTCCTCTATATATAGAGTGTCATTATTTATAATCATAGTGAGTCAAGTTCTTGTCTTCATTTAGGAGTATCAGTGAAAATATAAGAATCTTAATTGATTACCTGTCTTTTATTCTTTTAAAAGCTTCCATTTCTTTCTTATACTACATTTCATAACCTTACCTAATTATAAAATTTTCATGCTTATCGCAGAAGTTCACTTCTCCTTTCATGACTCGTGTCTCCAGTTGTTTTCTTTTTGATATAGCCAAGTATGTGACTCAAAGAAAATACATATATTATAACTTAAGGCTGATGACAGACGTATTATTAATACATACATATAGTAGATGGAATTCCAATTACATCTTACAAAAGGGCAGCCTTATAAGTCGGCACACACCTCATTTCCCAATATAGACTTACAAATACTTCAACAAATAACGTCTATATGTGTTTACAATCTATCATATCTATATGATCCATATCTCTTATGAAAACGGATCACTTGCGAGTCGATCAAAGCCACGCAAGGTGTGAGAAATCGTTATTTAGCTGATATTTTTATAACACTGCTGAGATATCTATATGGACTTATATGCAAACATGCCTGGCGAATACGAAAGAATATAGCATAGGCAATCAAATTTATAGCTGGGAAATCGTCGTTCTCTTACGCAGATTAACATTCCGGGCCAGAGAAATGTTTCAGTGCCTGTACGTGACAAATTGGCCAAGTTTACAATAGATTCGAATATCGCAAGGTTTATTTATTTAGCCACTATTTTGACCACCCCTTTCCCGCAATGTACCCCTTCTGTTTGTGGCAAATTCAATAATTCTATTCCTGGTGCCAGCCCTCGACCAGCACATGCAAATAAATAATTATCGATGAAAAATTCGAACCAAAAAGGGTTCGTAAAAGTTTCATAGGGCTTCCCCTAATCGGTCGGCCGTTGAGTCTCTCTGCTCTCTGGCTGTCTGTCATTATGCAAGTTGAGAACTTGACAGAGCCAGATATACCATACACATATATCACTTGAAATTCTGCTTAAGCTTTCAGTTCATTGTACAATTCAAGACACGATTAGCATGCACTTCCTTACGCTTTTGATCGGCGCACAAGGCACGCAACAAACTCATGATGATGATATATAAGATACTTTATACTATATAGATACTATAGTATATGCATCGCGAGAAAGCATCAATTAGAACTTATCATGCAAGGCTCGCCCATCAAATCGTAAATTTCGTAAAACTTAATGCCAAATTTGAAGTCTGTCGTAAAAAAAAATACTTTATAGCTTGAAAGTTAATGGATAACGGCGAGAGCCTTAATCGTTATAGATGGTTGCCTAAAATAGACATGCAATGAGAAAGATGAGTAATAATAGTACCTATACAAAGATAGTTTTTAATTACTTAATGCAAATTAAGCAAAATATTAAGAATACTTCGAAGTAAAGGGTATTTTCGAGTTGTTAACCCTTTTTGTATTTCTACTGTTTATTTTGAAATAAAAACGAGAGTAAATTGCATGGGAAATGTTGCATAAATTCTAATGAAAATCTCCTGACTTATTTCCTGGTTTCTGGAAAAGTAAACGGCAAAAAACAAGTTTTCTGAATTACCACACTCTTGTCTGTGCGACTCAACTGTTTTAACTGTTTACTATATAGTATATTTACTCTATATATGTTTCAAAGTACGTATGTATACCCATTTATAAAGCCATATCGAGTGCGAGACATTCGTTTGCCGTAATTTAATTAAAAAATCGTTTGGATTATATCCGGAGGCTTAATGATCTGTGATCTTTTTGGATACTTTGTTTGCAAAACTTTACCGCAAAATGACGGAATTGTTTGGGAAGTGAGTTGAAACAGTTATACTTTTCTACACTTCCCTATGCACGTGCGTTTCTCTCAGCTGGTTTGCACAAGTGTTTTAAGTTGTCTTAGGTATTATCATTTATAAACAATCTATAGGGTAGCTATTAATGTGTTCCGTCAATTTTTAAAATTTTTCAAACTTTTTTAATCCTAATTTTTTAGTCAGAAATTAAGAATTATCATTAAATTGATATGGAAAAATTTATTTATTTAGATTTTTTTGCATACTATAAATTTCATATTAAATCGCAAAGATCATATTACAATAGATCAGTCGACTATCTTCCTAGGGTATCTCTGCTGTCGCAATTAAAGACGCAAAAGACAACATTTCGTTGTTTACCTAGCCATTTTTTATCTGACTCGCATGCTATGACAGTCAGTTGATCTGCAGAATATACAGTTAAGCTTGACTATATTTGCGAACAGCTGCTCTAAAGAAAAAATGAAAGAGCGCAGTAAACAAGCTCGATAAGCGCAAGGAGTGAGGATAGAAAACAGCATTATAGAGTTCTCAAATATTTTCGTATTTCATATCTTATTAATTTACACAAATACGCTAATTTACTGACAACAGAAAGAAAAAGGTAGAAAAATAGAGCGAGTCAGGGAAAAGGATTGTGCGATGTGCAAACATGGCGTATACGTGATGTGCCAGACAGGTGCCTTAATTTAACGTCTTAACTATCTATTTATTTAGTTTATTATTTATTGATTTATTTATTTGCCCCTTGTCTATTTGCTTGTCACATGGTCTGCACAACGAATTATATAAATACACACAATGCACACATATACATATATGTATAGTATTATGTATGTATTTCCTGTATTTCCAGCTAATTACACAATGTGAGGGTGAGTCGATAAGGAAAATGCATTTCACATGACAATCTTAAGTTATATGATTTATCAGTTTGGCTCGGCTTTAAAATCAAAGATATCGTAGGCCACATGAGAATGATTTATCACTTAAGACTCGAGACTTTAGTGTCTTTTCGATAATGAACGAGGCGAGATTTAGTGCAACTTAACATTCGCCAAATACCGACACACTTCCTCCCCCTACCATCAGCCCACCGTCTCCTTTGACCCTAAGTCATGATGTTTGCGGTTTATATGCGGATCGTGCGTCAGTGCGACGATCCTATCACATGACTCTTCGCTCGAGTCTCCAAACGCCCCTCCCCTCTCTTGCGTGGCACGTGACGACATTCCCATTGTCAATGTTTGCACTATTATTACCATTGTTATTGTTGTTGTTGTTGCTGCACCACACGACAATAATTAAAAGCGCAAATGCAGCAAACAAAGCAAATAAAAAAAAAAAAAAAAAAAAGAATTTTGTGTTGTCTCAGCCGTTTGGCTAGATAAAAATATAAAAGTTTACACTTTTTTCATAAATATTTGCACGGGTATTTACCATTTGTGTGATTACCATAAAAGTGCAGTAAAAATTCTTAACGCTCCTCCTCCCTAACGATACGACGATGACTTCCCTAGTTTAAGCAAACAAACGAAACAGGAGTATCGTAAAAAACAAAACCTCATTAAACACATTGACTTACAAACCTTGGTTATCGATTATGCAATCGAATATTCTAACGGTTATGGAAATATATTTTAAATCGTTTAGAAAACAGGTTACCACACAGAATACCCTGCTTAAAACATGTCATGCAGCTCATCGATAATACGCAATTACAGACAGTGCTAAAATTAGGATCAATCTGGTTTTGGGCAGTGCTTACAAATATATATATATATATATATGTATATATAAGTATGTATAAACTTTGAGTGTATAATATTATATCAGCAGTTCGCGTATCAAATTTCAGGTTGATTATACTGTGAGTTGTAACTTGACTTAACATTGAAGTATTCCGACAATAAAAGTTCCTTAACACCTTATGTACATGGGGTCTTTTATAATTATTATTTCATATGTATTGTTACTAGTTCGCATTCAGCGATCTCTATGAGGCAAATGTACTACAGTCATAACAAGTTACTTATTTTTTCTATATATAGATATAATTATAACTTAAGAGTTTAACTAGAATATATCATTCGAAAGTATCGTGAATCATCTTCATCAACTGTAATTTAGAACGTTTCTCGTTTCACACTCGTGTCTGGTCTGGTCAGAAACAATAACAGTCTGGAAATTGTTTAGTTTAATGACAAATCGGGTTGTTCCTTCTGCCTTAATAGCCTGAAAATTACCAAAACTTTGGGTGAATGCAAAGGCGCAAATCGTCTTTAATTATAGTTTTTGGATTTTCGAAAGGCTTTTAGCTAAATTACCATCTAATCACAGAGCATTAACGACTTCAATTGTTTCTTCTCCTTCCCAGGACCCGCACACTGGGCCAAGGACTACCCACATGCGTCGGGACATCGTCAGTCGCCCGTGGACATCACACCCTCCAGCGCCAAGAAGGGCAGCGACCTTAAGGTGGCCCCGCTTAAGTGGAAGTATGTGCCGGAGGATACAAAGAGTCTCGTCAATCCCGGTAGGTAACAAGGCAAAGAAGAATAAATGACAATTCAGGGCAATGCAGGATATCGATATATTAACGATAACGATAATTTCAAATCTATTCCATCACAGGCTATTGCTGGCGAGTTGATGTAAACGGCGCCAACTCGGAACTGACTGGCGGTCCATTGGGAGATCAGATCTTCAAGCTCGAGCAATTCCATTGCCATTGGGGCTGCACAGATTCCAAGGGATCAGAGCACACGGTCGACGGTGTTTCGTATGCCGGTGAATTGCATTTGGTGCACTGGAATACCACAAAGTACAAGTCGTTTAACGAGGCAGCTGCCGCACCTGACGGCCTGGCCGTGCTGGGTGTATTCCTGCAGCCAGGCGATCATCATGCCGAGCTGGACAAGGTGAGCAGCCTGCTGCAGTTTGTGCTCCACAAGGGAGATCGCGTTACACTGCCCCAGGGCTGCGATCCCGGCAAGCTGCTGCCTAATGTGCACACCTACTGGACATATGAGGGTTCGCTAACGACACCACCGTGCTCTGAGTGCGTCATTTGGATTGTCTTCAAGACGCCCATTCAGGTTTCCGATGATCAGCTGAACGCCATGCGCAATCTCAATGCCTATGACGTTAAGGAGGAGTGTCCTTGCAATGAATTCAATGGCAAGGTGATCAACAATTTCCGCCCACCATTGCCGCTCGGCAAGCGTGAGTTGCGTGAGATCGGCGAACATTGAGCATGGCATGACCAAGAGGTGTGGCATCAGTTTTGAATGGATATTTAGTCATCGTTGCGGAATCGCTTTAGTGTTATGTAGCACAGCAGTAGCGTGCACCGTAGAAAGGGCTTCCCGTGTGGAGATCCCATTGTTACACTCTCGTTTTAGTTCATAATACCTTCTCTAGCAAACACTTGTACCTCTTTATAACATATATATAGTATATACATATATATGTACTATATACGTTGTATCTGCTTGTATAACTATACGTGTATATCCTGTTTCTTGTATATGTTGTACGTGTTTTGTGTTTGTTAAACATTTGCTAAATGACAATTAGATTAATATGTATGTGTACGTGTATTACACACTCTATGGTATTACAAAATAAATATTTTACGTTTAGATGTTGCATATTGAAAAAGCCGTGTGTTTGATTCTTTTACTTATTTCTGCATTGCTTGGAGTAACACTTTGACTATAGTCAATTGTTGATATTTCTTCTTTTTAGAGAAGGTATGATCACGTATTATATGGAGTTTCATTATATACATATGTATATTATAATATAGTTTTTTATTTTATAAAATTTCATCAAGTGCAGAAATAAAACATCTAGATATGTAAATTAATGACTGACTCATAGGAATGTTGACGTATGCTGAGTTCACGAACACGTTCTTATTTTAGAGTACAAAACCACATATTTAATAGTTGTGGTTATTACCATACAAGTATTGAAACCGTACTTGGTGATGACAATTGACATATGAATCTGGACTTTTCAAGGCAATGGGATTTTTTCATTATAAAATGGTCCTGTTTGTCATAGATCAATTTAACGCAATTCTTGTTCTCCTTAAGTGTAACCCCAACATCATTAATTTCCTCGTCGAACCAATTTACATATTCGGGCTCCTGACCGGTAGCAATGGAAACAAATTGACTTTGTCCCAGATTCGTGATGTCCACCCAATATGTTTGGTTCATGTCCAGTTTAAAGCCTACGAGTAAACGTTCCTCATCAGATTTCAGGCTTATCAGGTTAGCTCCCATTTTACGACATTCCTGAGCTGCCTGGAACCAGTTTAATTCTGTATCGCTAATGAAATAATAACTCTCCGAGATCAACTTGAAGGGCTCCAATTCTTTGAGATATTCTTCTGGCACTGTGTTGACTTCTTTGTACTCCACGCGTGTGTACAAGCCCGAGCCTGTTAAAAATTTTTATGTGGTTAATCATTATTCCAAGATTCTGAAATATTTACATACTTTCAATTTGCAATATTTGCAGCAAAACTATTGCGGATACTATATAATAATACATTTTAATGATTGTTCCTTCTAACGACCTATCCCTTAAAACGCTGTTGTTCCAATAAATTTATTACTAAACGCTTTATACGATGCTGTTGAGTGTATATAAGCTTTTGTGCTTTCATATTCTATTAGTCATGTTTATATTTATACAAAAACCACATAAAGCATTACAAAAACAGGCGATTTAATAGGAATATTGCAAAAAGAGAGGTTAATTCGTGAATTCAAGCAGTTCTTTTGGCTTGCTGGTCCATTGTTGGAAGTAGTCACATTTCAATTGATTCCAGCCTAGCTGATAGTCACTTGCCAATGACTTACACCCGGAATATGTCAATTTCTCCAAATCGGACAGTTGCAATTTAAACTTTTCCCGTAATTCACTGCTGCAGCGCAGTAAATCTAGAAAATTAAGCATCAACTTATATTTACTAACTGACATAGCTGCTTGCGGAGTATCTAGTTTCTTTTTTGTGACACCTTGTCGTTTCCCATTCACAGTGATTTCGTAGGGTCTGAAAATACTTAAAGTTACTACTGCTATTAATAATAATATGTTTGTACAATGTCTCACCCCATCGACTCTGGGAGATGTGCCCATATAATACTACTCGGCGAGGGCTGCCAATCGTCTCGTTGCGCATGCTCAAAAATCAGAGTATCATCAATCCTTATAAGTGGCTCCTGTGGGTGGAAGCGCATGTGATTGCATTTTTTATTCAGCCAACGCCGATAAATTGCTCTCTGCAGACTATCAGTGTTTGCCTCGGTGCAACAAAAGTTGAAGCTAGTTATGTAAATGGGCTTATCGATAAGCATGTCTAACAGTGCACCTTGGATACCAAGTACGTTCCAGCGTGACAACTTGTCGCTGCATGACATGGACAGAGTTCGTTCACCTCGACCAGGTTTGGTACGTAGTGCAGCGGTCGTTTGCAGCATACTGTCGTGAAGCTCTGAGTCCTGACCTATCAATTTAGCGCCAGTGTAGACAACAGAATTTTCCCCTGCAGTACCTTTTGACTCTGTGTCCAATTTCTGTTTTTTGGGAGTTGATTCGTAGCTATCATCTTTTTCTTTCACTATGCAAGCATCTCCGCAAGGTACTTGTGTGCTTAGAAAATGAAACTCTAGATCTTTTTCGAGGACAAAATAACATGTATCTGGTTTCCAGCTAAAGATTGAGTTGCCTTCCCGCCTGGCTGCTTTGAACAGTTCGTTGTACAAATAACGCAGGAATGCCCGTCGAGCTAGGACTTCAGCGTGACTATCATTCAATATGAAGCCCTTTCCACAAAGTTTACTGCGACCAATGCACTTAGTTCTAGAACAATTTAAGAATTTTATATCGATCGTGCTATATAGAACAACATCAATCATCTTACCGACCCTGTAGCAAGGGACACCACTGTACTGGATTGCGTTTGCCTATCGTATTTTACAATACCAGCTAGGACAGTCCATTGTTGGTTTATGGGTTTTCCAGTTTTTGGTAAATTGCGAAATTTGTTGTAGCATAGTTCTGCAATTTGCTGCACGGTGGGGTTGAAGGTATTTTTGGTGGTCATTACTGAAACACATTTCTGTAGGGCACAATATAACCGCGATGTACAAGCAATCGATAACATTAATAAATGATTATGTCTTTTCGAACTAATCGATATTTTTTTTAAAGGCTATCGTACGAACAGCTGATTTTCGGTAATATTGTTGAACACTGTGTAAACAACGCTGAGTTTGTGCCCAAATTAATTAAATACATTTTACAATGCCGAAAGTTGTTTCACGTAGTATTGTCTGTTCTGACACAAAAGATCAAGAAGAGTACAATGAGGAAAAACCGCTAAATATTTATTACTGCCTGTGTGGAAAAATGTCGTTAATTTTAGGTACGATCAACTTAGATCTGGATAATTGTAAACGTATATCTGAATCTGACTTTTGTTATAAATTTGTTTAATGTTAATTATAGATTGCACTCTAGACCAGTTGCCTCTACGTGAAGTAGACAACGCTCGTGTTATAGACGCCAACGATCACGCCAATAAATTGACTTTTAACCCGGCTCCAAAACTGATCTATATCCGGCGAAAGGAAAAGGGTATTGAGAAGCAGTATCGCTACACGGTATGAATTCCATTTACAAATTATTCTTATATTAAAAATCAATGTATATATTATATTTATCTATTTAATTGCAGTGCCGTAACTGTAGTCTTCCCTTGTTTTACCGGCACAATAACGATTCGCATGTCACCTTCATTATGAGCAATGCGCTGGTGCGCAACAAGGGTGAACAACCATTGGCTCAATTGTTGGTCCCGGAGACTAAAAGTAATCTAACTCAATCCATTGCTGCATCGGCTCCAGCTGCTAGTAGCGAGGAATCTGGGATTGTTGATGCAGCTGGAAAGAAGGTTATGGTCACAAGGCACACAAAAAATATGGGCAAGTTTAGCTCTGTTACCGTATCTACTATTGACGAGGAAGAGGATGAAATTGAAGCAGTAAGTTAAATATAAAGGTAGCACACATATTGATAACTTTCAATTAATGTATAACCTTTTACTCATGTTTACAGCGTGAGATAGCCGACAGTTATGCCAACAATGCGAGAATCATAGAGAAACAATTACAAAGAAAAGGTGGCAAATTGGGAGATACGACTGCAAAATCCAAGACTGACGATATGCCACCGCCGCAAAAAAAACAGCGTGGCACGCTGCTTGAGAGATAAAAACGAAAATTTGTAATGAAAAATAAATAGAAAATTAAGTTTTAAATATTTTATGTTAAATATCAGCCCACCTGTTCGTCTCTCTTCCATCTAGAACGACTGACTAACGCTGGAGACCAAATAATGGATAAAATATCCTCTTACAAGATAATCTGATGATTTTTGATATAATTTTTCATACTAGAGCCTTTAGAGGGGTACTGAAATCGAGCAACGTCGTAGTATGGAAGGCATATAAAAAGTCAAATATTTTAAAATCATAACGATTGTTGGTACAACGATGAACAGAGCCACCTGAAAGTATGCAATATAAAACTCATGCAATCAGCAATTATTCAAAAAAACTGTTGAAGTCATAGATAAGATTGAGATAGACCTATATTTTGCAATAATTACAATCCGATCGCACTTAAAGTATGGAAGTTCAGTAAAAATGTTCGGTACGAGTATAGAAACAAGATGAATGTTTGCCAAGTCTGTATGCGTTGCATACATCTATTATTTATTTATTATATGTAATATTTATTTAAAGGCGTTTATATCCTATAATAAATAGTTACAGTTTCACTCCCTTTGAGATAATACCAGTGGTTTGGGAAGGAAGGTTATACATTACCCACAAGAATTGATTACTATCGGAAGTGGATAAATTGAATCTGCACGAGCAATCAGGGTTATTCTCACACTCAAATGTTATGTTAGTCGAAAAACAGAGAAGAGATTAAATTACGCGAATAGGCGAAGAATGGTAATACATAAACAAAATCACAAAATGGCATATATGTATATACTCTTGCCGAGATTTCTCTTTAAAGGGTTTTATAACTGTGCTACAAACACATGTTAAGGGGTAGTTGTATTTTTGTCCGTTTGTTCAAGTGTTAGTGGTATATGTTATAGTGGAGTTTTGTAGGAAAAATATATAAATTGATACAAATCGAAGGAATAAGTTACTAGAACGTGTTGCACCAGACGTACGGGTAGACAAAGCTATATGAACTCACTTGTGGATGCTGATTCAGAATATAAGTAAATAGTTTATGGGGTCGCAGATTCTTTCTAAGATGCGTTACAAACTTCTGGTCAAACTTAATATACCCTCTGCAAGGGCATGTAATCAATTTCTGATTTTTGTATGGCGTTTGCAACTGAGACAGAGGACAGTTTGAAGCTGACTCTGGTGATGATCGGTTAGTTATACCGAAGCTTAGATTAAATCGCATATATTTTCGTGTGTTTCTTTAATTGATTACTTTATTATTATTACTATAATAATTATTTGTACAGTAGAAAAGGGTGATACTACACAGCAGACTTGCCAGGTAACTAAGTTTGCGCTCACTGTATTGGTTTAATTTGCATTTTTTCTATTAAGATAAAAACTCATTCGGTTACATACGCCCCCTTATATTTTTTTAAAGAATAAATTTATCTTTATATGTATACGAATTAAAATACTACAGTTTTTTTTTTTAGTTTTTATAAAAGTTCTACTCTCTGATCAATGAGATTTAGTTAAAATGGAGTATTATTATATAGTACTTTCCACCATATTATCCACTTTAATATGTCTAATCAAGGCTGGTAACGAGTGTACAGATGGGTGGGTGTGTAAGGATTTCGAAACAGACAAGAATGAGACATGTATACAAACGTTTTATGAGGAATCGGATCATAGTAACATAATATTATGCAATGGACGTCGTGGGATATGTTGTTATGCAGAATATATCCCAAAAACAATATCAGAGCGAAGTGAGTTTATAACCATTACATACATTACAATTTGTACCTCTATGAATATAATTTCAGAATGCATTGAGTGGCAAAATATGGAAGGCTTCTGTCCGCAAATTCCATTAATTGCCGATGGTTTTTAAGTAAATCCTCATTCCCTTCCATTCATGGCTTTACTTAAATTTACTAAACCTAATCTAACAGATCTTATCGTTTGCGGTGGTGTTTTAATTGATAGACAGTGGGTTCTTACAGCGGCACATTGTTTTGACAAACAGCTTAATGATCCATCTCTGTAAGTGGTCTGTAGCGTTAAGAAACTTATTATTGTGGAATTAATAGTATTTGTATAGTAACTTATATTAGTTGTTTTTTTTTTCTTTTCTTTTTTTCCTATAGAGAATTGACAGTCTTCTTAGGAGCTCATAATTTTACTGGTTCCGGCATAGCGTTCAAAGGCAATAAAACAGTACATGAAGGATATATCACTGAAGGATATACTAATGATGAATTAGCTGATCTTGCTCTTATTCATCTTGATCGTAAAGCAGATATAACAGATACAGTTAAACCGGCTTGCTTGGTTAAGAATAGTAGCATAAGAGATGATTATATTGCTGCCGGTTGGGGATTAACTCGAAATGGTGAAATTTCGCAGTTTTTGTTTGCAACTAAGTTGAATGCAACAAAGGAATTTAATAGGTGTATTATGCCAGACGTTATACCTGACAGAAACAAATTGCTTTGTCTGTATCCAGTGGAACCATATGGAGATGTCTGTCTGGGAGATTCTGGGGGTCCAATATTTGGTGGGTATCCAGGTTACAGTAACTGCAACTATGAGGTTGTAGGTATTGTGTCGCAAGGATACTATTGCAAACGTAAAGAAGGAGGTTTTACATATCACACAAGAATTGACTACTATCGGAACTGGATAGAGGACAAGGTATGGGGACATGAAACTATAAATTGAAAACAAAAAACAAGTCGAAAAGGTTATAGTTGAGCGCGACCGACAGTAAGATACCCTTCGCTCGATTCCCAAAATACGTTACAAACGTGTAATCACAATTATAATTTAAAACAAAGAATTCTGCACAACTTATTCTACTACGTATGGTCTACTTTCTCTTAAAAACTCGCGATTGAAAATTTAAAATAACAGGGGGGACCTTTACCTAAATTTCCAAAATATCAAAAAATCTTAACAAATCTTGTATGCTATTTTTTAAATGTAGAATCACTCAAGTTGTTAAAACATAAACAAAATGTCAATCCGCGTGAAAATCGTTTGATTTTTAAGAAAGTTACGATCGGTGTAAAATGAGGGTACCAGGCCTGTTGAGTATGTTACATGTCTAATTTTTGGACCACTTCGACATGATTTTTTGCCCAAAATTAAGTATCATTTTAAATCGATTTAAACAATTGTTTATTACTAATTTGACCTCCGCAATCGATTAAAGTTAAAAACTCGCAATTCAAAATTAAAACAAATTGTTTTGTTATAAATTCATATATTAAATATATCGTAAAATTTAAGAAATCCATTTTGCTATTTTTATTGAACCATTGAAAATGGTCGAAAAAGAGTATACTAACTTTGTGACAGACATGGATCAATCAACTTGGGTAGAGATCCTGACCAAAAATATATATATATACTTCATGGGGTCTGCCACGCCTCTATATGTCTGTTACACACATTTGCACAAAGTTAGTATACCCTTCTTTGACTATTTTCAAAGGTAAATGGGTATAACAATTTTTTTTATTTCAAATTTTCAAAGTTTAACAACAATATTTTATGTTGAAATCAGTTGTTTTAAATTACTTTGCTAATCTAATTTTATAATCGTACCTTACTAGTTGCGATATGAGTTATCGTAAATCGAATATTTTCAAATATTACCCAACACTGGGAATTGGTTGTGCAGCTAACTTAACTCCGTTGTAAGCAAAATTTGCAGAGAAAATATATTGAAAAAAAATTGTGTGTATAGCATGTGAAAACAAAGAGTTGTTTTTATTTAATTTGGATGCAAAAAATCGGCGAAAGTAACTCACGCCATAATAGAAATATTAGACAACGATAAATATGTCGCTGTACGAAGACGCCGTTTCTGTTGACTAATAACAAGTGTGTACATGTGTGCTAGTGGGAGTGTGTGTGTGTTTGTATGTGTTTGTTTTTAGTGAGTGTGGAGCGCAGAAATGTTTTCCAGCAGTGGCAACCATGGGATAAGCGTTGGTGTTGCTTCCACTGTACAGGACTCTGATGGCTATGACTTCACAAAGAACACGAATGCGGCACGATGGCGTGGATTGTTTATACCATCATTGCGAAAGTTGCTGGAGCAGGTGAATCCACGGGTGACTGCCAAAGAAGATGTTCTTCTTTATGTAGAGAATCTCTGTGTGCGTATATTGGCAATGCTTTGCGCTAAGCCGCTGCCACATTCTGTACAGGATGTGGAAGAGAAGGTCAATAAATCTTCCCCAGCGCCGATAGTTCAATGGGCACTCAAGGAGGCAAACGAGGTGATCAATTCGAAGAAACGTAAATCTTTGTTGCCTACGGAGCGTGTCCATACGTTATTACAAAAAGATGTACTTCAATATAAAATCGATAGCTCCATGTCAGCCTATTTGGTGGCCGTGCTGGAGTGCATCTCAACTGATATTCTCAAAATGGCAGCTGATTATGTATGCCGTATCTCGCATTGCGAGATTGCCAAAGAAGATATCGAGGTGGTTATGAATGCTGAACGGGTGCTCGATATGCTCGACATGCTCGATCAGAGCAACGATCATCTTAAGTGCAATATGCTGCCCAGTCCGCTTTCATTGCCGACACAGCGGGCGAGTGCCACCTACGAGGAGATTGTCAAGGAGTTGATTAATGATGAGAAGCAATATCAGCGCGATTTGCATATGATTATACGGGTTTTTCGAGAGGAACTGGTGAAAATTGCGCGCGATCCCAAGGAACTAGAACCAATATTTTCCAACATAATTGACATCTATGAGGTTACAGTTACCTTGCTTGGTTCCCTGGAAGATGTGATAGAGATGTCACAGGAGCAAAATGCCCCATGTGTGGCCAGTTGCTTCGAAGAGCTTGCCGAAGCGGAAGAGTTCGATGTGTATAAGAAGTATGCCCACGATGTTACGTCGCAGGCAGCACGCGATGCGTTAAACAATCTCCTGGCGAACCCCAATGTAAGTGATGTTTCTCCATTTGTTTTCTCTAATAAAATTTTCTAAATACAAATTTGCCCCTTTAGGAAAATATTAAGTTTTAATTCAAATAATCTAAAATTGATTGCAATTTTAAATAAGTACTTTGCTTAATAGATCTAAAAATTAAATATAATTAACCTAAAGAAATTATACTTATTTTTCTAGGCCCCTTCATTAATGTCGGCAGGTCATGGCTTTCGCGAGGCGGTTAAGTATTATCTGCCCAAGCTGTTGCTCGTTCCCATCTGCCATGCGTTTCTCTACTTCGATTATATTAAGCATCTAATGGATCTCAGTACATCACAAGACGATATCGAGAGCTTTGCTCAAGTGCAAGGACTACTGCATCCGTTGCACTGCGATCTTGAAAAAGTTATGGCCAACTTGTCTAAGGAGCGACTAGTGCCAGTCAGCGGTAGAGTGCGACGACAAATGGCGATTGAGCGTACCCGTGAACTGCAACTAAAGGTTGAGCATTGGGATGATAAGGATGTGGGACTCAACTGTAATGAGTTTATACGAGGTAAATATTTTCTTTTAGACTCTAAACCAAAAGGCTCTTTATCATTTTTATGCTTCGCAGAGGATTCCCTCAGTAAACTTGGTTCGGGGAAGCGAATCTGGAGTGACCGTAAAGTATTTCTTTTTGATGGCTTGATGGTGCTGTGTAAACCAAATACGAAAAAGCAAACACCATCGGCAGGCGCCACTGCTTATGACTATCGTCTAAAAGAGAAGTTTTTTATGCGTCGTGTTGAGATTAGTGATCGACCAGATACCGATGAGCTAAAACATAGTTTTGAGCTTATTACACGCATGAATCCAGCCATTGTGCTATCTGCGAAGAGTGCGCAGCACAAGAACGATTGGATGGCAGATTTAATAATGGTGAATACAAAATCAATGCTCGATCGAATACTGGATAGTATACTGCAAGATATTGAACGGAAGCATCCTTTGCGTATGCCCAGTCCGGAAATCTATAAGTTTGCTGTGCCCGATAGTGCTGAGAATATTGTACTTGAGGAGCGGGACAGCGGTGTTGTACCAATGATTAAAGGTGCAACGCTGTGTAAGCTAATCGAACGACTTACGTATCACATTTATGCGGATCCCACATTTGTGCGCACCTTTTTGACCACATATCGATACTTTTGCTCGCCACAGCAGCTGTTGACGTTGCTTATCGAACGTTTTGAAATACCTGAACCCAGCCTGGTATATCAGGAACAACAATCAAATAGCATTGGTGGTGGCGGCACGGGCTTTGGTGGCATTGATTTCGATAAGGATGCATCGACGGCAACAGCAATGGCAGATAGTGATAAAATGCTTAAGAACTCGCAGCGCGAGGATTGGAAACGTTATCGTAAGGAGTTTGTACAGCCAGTACAATTTCGTGTTTTAAATGTTCTACGCCATTGGGTGGATCATCATTTCTATGACTTCGAGAAGGATCCGACTCTGCTGGACAGACTATTGCAATTTCTCAATGATGTCAACAGTAAATCTATGCGAAAATGGGTTGATTCAGTGCGAAAGATTGTCGATCGAAAGGTATTTATTATTTGGTGCATTCTTTTAATGGTGGGTATTTATTAATTTATGTTTTATTGTTTAATTAATAGAATAAACAAAGCAATAAAAAGATCGTTTATGCTTACGGTCACGATCCTCCGCCCATTGAGTATCATTTGAATGTGCCAGACGATGAAATAACTCTGCTAACTCTTCATCCTCTCGAGGTTGCACGCCAGCTAACTCTATTGGAATTCGAAATGTACAAGAATGTGAAGCCATCGGAGCTAGTTGGTTCTCCGTGGACCAAAAAAGATAAGGAGCTTAAGAGTCCCAATCTGCTCAAAATTATGAAGCACACGACGAATGTGACGCGCTGGATTGAAAAATCAATAACGGAGGCCGAAAACTATGATGAGCGGCTGGCCATAATGCAGAGAGCCATTGAAGTGATGATGGTTATGCTGGAGCTAAATAATTTCAATGGAATCCTCTCAATTGTGGCTGCCATGGGAACGGCAGCGGTATTTCGCTTGCGTGCTACATTTAATGGTTTGCCGGAACGACATCGTAAATTTCTCGATGAATGCCGTGAACTGAGCGATGATCATCTTAAGAAATATCAGGAACGGTTGCGATCTATTAATCCGCCCTGTGTGCCATTCTTTGGTCGCTATTTAACACATATATTGCATCTGGAGGAGGGTAATCCAGATCTGTTGACAAATACGGAACTAATCAATTTTTCGAAGCGACGGAAAGTATCAGAAATTATTGGGGAAATACAACAGTACCAAAACCAGCCGTACTGCCTCAACGAAGAGTCAACCATTCGTCACTTTTTTGAGCACCTAGATCCATTTAATGGACGCTCCGACAAGGAAATGTCTGACTACCTCTATAACGAGAGTCTGCGTATTGAGCCGCGCGGCTGCAAAACGGTTCCCAAATTTGTGAGTTTTTAGTTTTTGTCTAAATTGCCGAGTTGAAACTAAACCAATCCAAACATCTTATTTTCAGCCTCGCAAATGGCCAAACATTCCGCTCAAATCGCCTGGCATCAAGCCTCGTCGTCAGAATCAGAATAATAACAGCAACAAGCTGTCCAATAATGTGCCGACTAACATTGAACCGCCTGTAGCGTCAGTGGCGGCGACAGCAGCAGCAGCAACAGCGTCGTCTAACGTTAGTGTTGGAGATCAAAGTCCGCAGCATAATCCCCATGCTTATTCAGTATTTGCACCGGTCATTATACCAGAACGCAATGGAGGCAGCACATGGACTGGCTTGACTCAGCATCGGACAATGGACAACGGTGAGGTGGCGCCGGCGCCGCATTTACCCAGAAAACCGGCAGCGCATGTATGGACACACAACAGTAATTCAGCAGCGCCGACAGATTTTAGTCCAGCTTTAACGGAGCCATCAGCCATAGCAACAACTTTAACATCGGCAGCTGTTGCTACTAGCGGATGGAACAATAATTTGTCAGATTTTTATGCAACCTACGAAGAATCAGACGTTCTGCCGGCATCACCACTGCCCAAGCGAATGATTAGTCCACGTCATGAGGCAGCCCCAGCCGGTAATCGCTCACCATTCCATGGACGTGGCACACAGACACAATATAGCCCAACGCATAGCATTGCCAGCACTGTAACTTTAATTGGTGGTAGCGGCTGCTTGGGTGATGTTAGTCCACAGATGGGAAGCTTTTACTACAACAGCGAACACGGTCATGGGCAGGGCCAAAGTCAGGTGGGTGCGGTGCCCATATCGCCGCATGTAAATGTTCCAACAGCCTCAACCATAGAATATCGTGCTGTGCCACCGCCGTTGCCACCACGACGCAAAGAACGCACCGAAAGCTGTGCAGATATGGCCCAAAAGAGTCAGGCACCCGATGCACCCACTGTAAGAAATATATGACCAGGATATCTTTGCAATCTTCAGCCTAACTTTTTGTTTCTAACATTTCAGCTACCTCCACGCGATGGAGAATTAAGTCCGCCACCCATACCGCCCCGACTCAATCATTCCATGACATGGAAGGGCTACGGACGTCATGGCCATCAGCCGAAAGAGTTTATGGGTAAAACCAGTGCCAGCAGCGGCAGCCTGCTGCTGCCAAACACGAGCAGTATTATGATACGTCGCAATTTGGCTAAGCAGCCGGCAACGTTGGCTGGAGTTGGAAATGTTCACACGGGGACGCCATTGGGTTCTACCAATGCCAGCACAACAACTCCGATGCTGATCAATGTCAATCAGTTAACGGCTACAGATGAACAACAACAGCAGCAGCCACCGCAGTCGATATCGCCGGCGTTAAGCTCCTCAACGACCACATCACCGATGACTCCCATGACACCCATGTCGCCGTACATTCCCAGCACAATTGACACCAGCACTGCAAATAGTTATCCCCCTCAACTGCAACATCCAGTGCGTCTAAGGGCACAACAACAACAACAGCAGCAGCAACAACCACAGTTGCAACAGCATCATCATCATCATCATCCGCAGCAGCAGCAGCATCATTCGCATCAGCAATCACATTCACAGTCCCATCATCAGCATACGAATAGACGGTCGTCCCCAAAGGAATTCTTTTCAATTGCCACAAGCCATGAGGGCACACCCAAACTTCCACCAAAACCTAGTCTAAGCGCAAACTTCTACAACAATCCAGGTGAGTGTACAATTCTTGGAAAGTCGAATTTTAGTTAAGTAACAAATCTTATGTATTTTATTTACAGAAAAAGGTACGATGTTTCTTTACCCAAGTACAAACCAAGAATAATATTTATTGCCTGGCGATGTGTGATAGGACAACAAAAAAAATACAAAAAACCACAAACAAATGCATATAGAAACGTGTCAAAAAAATAAATGGCAGCAAGTGCATAAAGAATAGTTAAAAGATATATATACATATATATATAGAGAGATACAAAACGAAAACTGTATATGTATATGTGTGTGTGTATTCTATGATATATGGACCGAGTTAAATCTGACCGATTTTTATTATTCGAAACCCAAAAGCAAAATGCAAATGTATGTTATATTAATTATATGATAACCACATGTAAATATCGAGAACATTGTATTGATCGTAGAGCGTAACAAACAATAAAGTATAACACTATTGTTAGACATTCTCATGCTTTGCTTACTGATAATTTAAAATTTGTTAGCAACCATTTATGTATTATTATTACTTTATTCACTACAATTTCAACTCATTTATACGTCTATGAGATTTTCATGAAACCCCATTAAAAATCTTCATGGTACTCTTTATACCTATGGTCGCTGACCTCCAAACCTATAACGAAACTGTGTCATAAACCAGTTAAGAGCCAACCAAATGAGATCGGCTATCTAGTTAGGTTAGCCAAGTAATCGACAATCGACGAGACAAATACCGGAACACCTGGCACAGTGCACAGAGCTGCCTGCAGTTGAAAGGCATTCGCAGACATTTGTTAACATATGTAGTATTTATGTATAGTATGGTTTATGAGTTTAAATAGGAAAGCCTCCTCCTCCCGCCGGTGCCTCCCCGCGATTCTCGACAAGCGGCAAGAGGCCTCATTAATGGCGATTGTGCTAATTGCTGTCGCTGTTGTTATGCATTACAATTATACACAAAACCGACAACAGTTTGTTTCCTTTCGCTTTTCAGAGCAAATGACGTTGACGACTCAAACACTTCCTGAATTTTTGGTTTGGATTGCTCTAACAGGTTTTTTGTGCATTTCGAGAAATTTATTTTCGCAACACACGAGGGCCGGTTTTGTTTAATTTCTTAATTAGAGAGATTACCGTAGGTATAACACAAGGCAGACGGATTCTGACATTACATATTAATCTAACCACCAACATTTGAAGATCGTGAGTAGCAATTATATTTAAGAAAAGAAAGAAATCTCGAAGATTGCACTTGTTTTTCGAAAATCATTCACTTTCATATCTTATATATATTTCAGGAATTGAAATTAAAATTTAATGGTGCATAAACCATTTCAATCTGCAGCTTATAAATATATACGTTTCCCATTAAGGTGTTACAAATACATTTATTCAATAAAAAAGTGAGATTTTAATTATTATTATCAACACGAATTTTGTGTATAAACGAAGATTCTGATGTTGGCAGCTGTCGTTTAAGCACGACTTTAAAAAGGGTTTGTACTCACGCCGCATCGGTTGAATAACCGTAGAGCCAATTTGTAGATATCTTTAATATTTTTGAAAGAAACCCAAAGTATGTAATAGAAATGTGCTTGTGGGAAAACCCAAGAGAAAAATCTGTTGAGTAATCATATAATGATCAAGAAAATTATGTAGACAATTGAGAGGGAAATTAAATTTTTATTTATAGAGTAATTGAAAAATGCCCTTGGCCTTCGGTCAAGATCAAAAGCACGGGAGACTTGTAGGCGTTTAAAGAATGTATGATAAATTAATTTATTATGTGGGAATATAATAAATAACTAGAGACTTTTCCGCATTTGATTTATGTGTGCTTATTCAGAGAAAGTTGTTCGAGCGTTCCCCCGTGTTCTAATCAAGGTCACGGTCATAATCAATGGCTTAACTTTTGATTGCTTTGACCAACTTCTTATAGATGTGCTTAGACTCGACCTACGACAACAATCAGCTCTTCGCATCACGTTTTACGTTTCAGTTAATAACAAGGTATACGCAAATAAAAAAACAGAAAAAAATTATAATAATCATAAAGTGGTTAGTTAAGTTGAGGGGAAAGAATACACACCACAATTGCTGCAATTATTCAATGAATTTGCATTTAATTTGCCGCTGATTACCGCGGCTAATGAGAGAGAAACCTCAATATGCAATTGCGGGAGACCATTTCGAAGGCGACAGCGACCTGCATAATTAGCAATTAAATTGGTCAACCACATAGTGCATATGATAAAAGCCATATTCATTAGACCCCCCAAGCACCCAAAGATTGCAAAAAAAAGCCCCTCTCATAGCGTTCTACTTTCTTGCCTCACAATTCCGAGTATTTAGAAGGTAACGTGACGTGAAAAATCCCCACCAAAAGTCACCATGAATATATCGTCATCAGATTATTGAACCAAAAGAATGACGTTCGAAAATAACATTTAAAACGTGTTGCAAAGTTTTGAACGAAGCGACTAAGAAATGCTCTAAAAATTAAAGTGGCTAATCCAATAAATACCAATGCACAATATTTATCTGTTTTTTAATATTTAATATTTATTACGTTGGGAATAAATTGATAAATGTAATTTAATAATTTAATAATAAAATCTCACTTTAAAAAAAACCCGGCTGATATAACGGAAATTTACTTTCTAACTTATTACTGAAGCAGTATTTTCTACACTAATGGAATTTCTGCAAACTAGAATAACATTTAATTGTGGGTTTTGTAATGATTGCATGGAAAGTGGAATTTGAAGGTACAAATAATATACATACTCTACGTTCTCTCGATTTTCAGAGAGTTGTTAAACGACAGTAAAGAAAATATTTTGGGATGCTGCTGATGACAATCTATATATACGCAAAAAATCATCTCGCGCTGCAAACGAGCCCCCCCAAATGGCTAAATATGTTACCTGTTACCTGTTGCTGGGATACAGAGAAGCATGATAAACCGATGATGCTGCAGGTGTTTCTGTCTCTGCCTCTGGGTAAATTTGTTTAACCAGAATGAATGACGAGCAACAAGCAGCCGAGAACCGATCGGGTGTTCTCTCGTCATGGGAGAGCTTCGGCATTGTCTTTATGTAAGTCGCGATCGTGTCTCTGTGTCCGAGTGTGTGTCTGTCTGTGTTTCAGCTTTTATAAAAGCGGCAAGAACCACAACAATTTGTTCAGTTCGATTGTGAACTTTAAGAATCATCACCGTCAAGAGCGGAGGTTTATACCGAACAGGAACAGGAAGTGCACATCGACGGGGAACAGAGTTCACAGCGAGATCAGACAGAAGCAACAAGTGGTGCCAAAATAAAAGCAATAAACAAAACAAAAAGAGAAAACAGAAAAAAGAAAAACGAAAACACAAGATGCTGGCCAGCGAGAACTTTGCCATTACATCGCATCACTTCAAGAAGTCTATATATAAGCCATATAATGGCGAGGATTTGGCATTGCAACTGGCCACGTCGTCATCGAGTGATGCAGCATCGATAGCGACAGCGACACCAGCATCAATTGATGCTTCAGTCGAATTCGACAGCTCTATCAAAATGTTGAATAGTGTCAGCAGCAGCAGCAGCAGCAGCAATAATAACAACAACAATAACAACAACAACAACATTGGCTGCAATGGATTGTCCAGTTTTGTGGCCAGTCATCCGGCCGCCGAGTTCGAAGGATTCATACGCGCCTGCGTCGATGAGATTATACAATTGGCCGTCTTTCAGGGCACAAATCGTTCATCGAAAGTTGTGGAATGGCATGAGCCCGCCGAGCTGCGTCAACTGTTTGATTTCGAGTTGCGTGACAAGGGTGAATCGCAGGATAAACTGCGTCAGCTATTGCGCGAAACAATACGGTTTTCGGTGAAGACAGGACATCCGTATTTCATTAATCAATTGTATTCCGGTGTGGATCCCTATGCTCTGGTCGGGCAATGGCTAACAGATGCCCTCAATCCAAGTGTTTACACCTACGAGGTGGCGCCCGTGTTCACACTGATGGAGGAACAAGTGCTGGCCGAGATGCGACGCATTGTCGGCTTCCCGGACAATGGTCATGGCGATGGCATCTTTTGTCCCGGCGGCTCGATAGCCAACGGTTATGCAATTAGCTGTGCACGCTACAAATATGCGCCCGAATCCAAGGTAAGCATCAACACGCTGTGACGAAGGCCAAACCACTCGCGACGCTCGACTCTTTGTGTTCGCCTCGCTGTCGCTGTCGCTGCCGACGCCGGCGTTGCCGTTTGAAGCCAAACAAAGCGGAAGCGAATTGCATGCGAGCGACCTAGAGGCGAACTCGGATGTCGCCGCGTTACATATACTAACTACAGTGCTCGGTGTACAGTCGCGTCCGGCACATTAGTCACAGTCAGCGGGTTAAGTTCAGTTTGGCGTACGCTGCGTATGCGTGATAAGTGTGTGCATTAAGTATACGCAGTGTTTATTTTGATTATATATTGAATTCACATTTTATATTACCTTATCTAATCAACAGAAAAATGGTCTTTTCAACGCCAAGCCACTGATCATCTTCACCTCTGAGGATGCACACTATTCGGTGGAGAAACTGGCCATGTTTATGGGCTTTGGCAGCGAGCATGTGCGTAAGATTGCTACCAATGAGCTGGGCAAGATGCAATTGAGTGATCTGAAGCAACAGATAGAGCAGTGCTTGGCCAACAATTGCCAACCGCTTATGGTATCGGCCACAGCTGGCACCACTGTGCTGGGTGCCTTTGATGATCTCCAGGGCATTGCCGAGCTATGTCGCCAGCACAATATGTGGATGCATGTGGACGCCGCCTGGGGTGGTGGTGCTCTAATGTCTAAGAAGTATCGTCAGCTGCTCAACGGCATCGAACGGTAAGTAAAGAGAGGGATAGAGACACTTTTAAGATGTCCTTGCTTATATACACTCCTTACTGTGCACTCTTGCAGCGCCGATTCGGTCACTTGGAATCCGCACAAGCTGCTCTCCGCATCGCAGCAGTGCTCCACATTCCTGACGCGCCACCCGCAGATCTTGGGCCAATGTCACTCAACAAATGCCGCCTACCTGTTCCAGAAGGACAAGTTCTACGACACATCCTTCGATACCGGCGACAAGCATATCCAGTGCGGCCGCCGAGCTGATGTTTTCAAATTCTGGTTCATGTGGAAGGCCAAGGGTAGCAAAGGTTTCGAAGCGCATGTGGAGCAAGTCTTTCGTATGGCCGAATACTTTACCGCCAAATTACGGGAGCGCCCTGGCTTCGAACTGGTGCTAGAGCAGCCGGAATGCACAAACATCACCTTCTGGTATGTGCCGCCCAGTCTGCGGAAAATGGAACGCAACCAGGAGTTCTATGACAGGCTGCACAAGGTGGCGCCCAAAGTCAAGGAAGCGATGATCAAGAAGGGCTCTATGATGATCACCTATCAGCCGCTGCGCAAGTTACCCAACTTTTTCCGTCTCGTCCTGCAGAACTCGTGCCTCGAGGAGTCCGATATGGATTATTTCCTCAACGAGATCGAATCGTTGGGCCAAAAGCTGTAAGAACATTCTTCTTAGACATATGATGTACATAAAAATATATGGTATTGTAACTGGTATTAAGTCGCGCGATATTTACATCTTTTATCGCATTGAAAGTTTTAGTTCTTAAGATGATATGATAATAATAAAAGCATAGAGCAAGTGTAATACTTGAATAGATAAACGCATTCGTAACAGATTTTTACTTAATTAATATACTATATAACATGAATTTATGGTCGTTTCTGAGCTTTAACACTTTAAAACTAATGGGTCTGTCTCTGTTTTAGCCACTCCCATTGATTGATATCATGGCCGCCCGCCTTATCGATGGCCTCAACTATGCTAAGGCTTTGGCCCGGCGCAATACCATAGCCAATTTGAAGACCATGCGGATTTGAGGGTGTTTGGCAGTCCATAGTGCACTCCTTGCGCAGCACAGTGTCCACCTCAACCGAGGAAAAGAACGCGACGGACATGGGCAGATCGGTGAGACCAATACGTGAGGCGCAAAACGAACGTGTCAGTAAATTGGTAATATGCATAGCCAACGCAGCTTTGTGCGCCAGCTCTTCCTTGACCAGATAGCGCAGTTCATCATGGAAACTCAAACAGAAACGTGCATGGGGTCCCAAGAGCCAACGCATGCACACCAGCATCAGATGCAAAAAGTCTACCGCACCGCTCTGCACCACCCAATTGACACGTGTGGGGAGAAAACGTTGCTCCTGATCCGTTTCGCCATGTGTTTCAAGCGCACGACTCAGTCGACAGCCCAGAAACGGTGTCTCTGGTTGCTCGCGTGTGGCAATCTCTTCCAGGCGATTGAACATCGCACTCTCGGTACCGCCTTGCCAGCTTGGACGATAGAAAACCTCGGCGATTGTACGTTGCCGCTGCTTTGCCAGACGATTGGCCTCATAGCCGCTGTAACTGTTAGCAAGATATTAAAAGATGATCTAACAAGCTGATGCACAATAAAATATCTACGGTCTGTCATCCAGTTCGTCGTGGAACTCTTCACGCAGCCGATATACACGTTTGCCCTTGGTGGCGCCAAACATTTTCATGGCCTTAGCCTTGGCTTCGCTGGCACTTAGCGAGGGATTGAATTGTTGCAGCAATGTTTCGGCAAACTGTTGACCAGCTCCATAGATACGTGCATAGTTCAACACCTTGGCGTGATCACGTGAAATGCCCACCACTTTGGCGGTGATGGAATGCATGTCGCTGCCATTCGATTTGCTGCCGCTCAATGTCATCCAGCCAAGCGGTGTAGCGCCATGTTCGCCATGCGCATAGGCATCACCGAGCACCGAGGCGATCCATAATTCCTGCGAGTCCACATCGGCACCGACAAGCTTGTAGCCAGGCGGTGCTTGCACCATGGCCCGTAGTTCAGATCCAATGCGATTTGCACGTGAATTTGATGCAGTCATCCAGGTTGACTCCATAGCGCGGCGTGTCAAGGTGCCAGCGACAACTACTTGCGGACAAATGGCACCATATGACATACGTTGTGCATGGGGATGCAGCTCTAAGGGTAACTCATCTGTTTGCAGCCAGACAACCATTTGATTAAGTATGCGATCTCGGTTATTCCGCCAATAGGACATCATGCGGGCAATTTCGATGACACGTGCAGCTGCCTGACACGTGGGATCGCCACTGCTGAGAGCGTGTTCTGAGAACTTGTTGAGGAAATCCTTTGAAAGTGGATTGCCCACTCGAAATGAGGGTCCATTCTTGTGCGGTAGCTTCAAGAAGAAGCAACAATCGTCCAATATTTGATTGCACCAGACACCAGATCCTGTGCAGATCACAAAGGCGATTAAAGGGAAAGTGAATGATTTGATCTATTGACGGCTCTCACCTTTATATTGCTCCTCCAGGCGACTTTGTCGTTGCGAGATCTTCTTGGGAAACTGCCTCTTACCCAGTTGCCTATCAATTTGTTCTGGCAGCGAGTCCATTGCCACCTGACAGTTCTCTGCCGAAGCGTACTGGCGCGCGAAGTCTGGTATGGCACAACGCTCCAGAAGCTGTTCAATGGGCAATCTGCTATTGCGATCGCTCGTGCTATTGCGAAAGGGCACTAGGAAGCCCCAACCTAACTCACGCCTGTAGTGCAGTGGATAGCCTTCCCAGCAAAGGGAGAGTAGTTTGGGTGCAATTTGCATGCCCGTGCTGATGCCACTAGCACCCGGAGTCCAAGGCTCTGCGTCCGAATCCTGTTCACTGTTGTCTGCCGGTGGTTTTTCGCACAGCTTGCGATACCATTGAGGATAACCTGGCAAGAGAGGACGACGCGCAGGTAGAAGTGAACGTTGATCGTAGAGATGCTGGAATTTCTGCTGAAGCTGACGTTGTTCATCACTTTGAAAGCGTTGCTGTTCCACAGTGGGCAGTGTTTTCCGTTTGGGAGCCTGCTTCAGTTTCAGAGCTTGAACGCTCCAATCCTCATCCCACAGCCACAAATGATTGCGATATTGTTCGTCATTAAGCAGAGCGCAGGCCTCTTCGGCACGTCGACCCAAGTGAAACTTGGCCTCAATGCTGAGATCCTCGTATGTCAGCTGGGACTCGCGTATGTAACGCTCCCAATTCGAATTAACGGGCAAATAGGCGGAGCCCATTTCCAGCATGCCAGCCAAGGTGACGGGATGGGGAAAACGTTCGGCGTACATAGGATAAAGCACGCGAAGAATACGATGAGTAGCCTCAACGTCACCGGCGCAGTAGTTGACAAGTGACTGAAAATGCTGACGCACCTGATCTAGGGTGCCTTCTACGAAGATATTGCGAGGCTCTTTAGACAAAGGTTCTCCACCACAGTAGAGACGATGCACGTCAACTAGGCTGTTCAGAGAGCTTTGCTCCAGCCAATCCAGATCCTCAGCGGCAGGTTCTTTCTTCGATTTGAGTAATGCACGTTGATAGCTTGTGACTCCGCTTACACACATATGCAGCGACATTGTGTCCACAAAACGGGTTCCCGTGTCCTCAAGAAGATACTGTTCACGCAGACGAGCTCTATCGTAAGCAACGTTGTGACCCACTACTAAGCCGGGCTTACCGCTCGCCAAGGGTATCATTTCGTCCAATGTGTGATGCGGCCTTTCATTTTGATCAACATCGATGGGCTCTATTTGCGGCATAGCCAATCGATGCTTTGTTAGCTTTGGACTAACCCAGCAATACCAACGTTTGGTACTCACTGCCGTGGCCAGTACCGGTGCACTGCCTTCACGCACACAAACCTCCACATCAAAGACAATGCCCTGTTCCAGGGGATGGTCTACTGGAGTTGCTTTTCCATCGACTGGATCATAGGCTGTCCAGCCAGCATAGAAAGCCCAACGTTGCGGTTTTGCCGGCAGCTCCTCGCACTGGACCAGCGGATGCAATAAAGATTCGTAAGGCGCCACTTGTTCCTTAGCTATGGCATGAAAATGCTCCTCAATGTTCTGGCCACGTAACGGTGGAAGTTTAAGTTCCACATCCGGCATAGAAGTGGTGCTGTCCACATCAATACCATGTCGTTTCAATTCAACATTATACAATTTAGCAGCTGTTCTCTCTTGTTCCGTATACTGTCTTGTAGCCTGCGGAAAGATTTGGCTATGTAGATTTTCCGATATCATTTGAATTTTCACCAGATTTTCGGCATATTCAGCACTCTGCGGATTTTGTACCGAATTCACAGCCGACACATGTTTTGGTTTCAATTTGACTTTGCTCGGAAGTTTCCGGAAAATCTTAACGCTGCTGCTGGCGTAGTGTTCCCGGCTGGCACTTGTGGCATAGCATCGAAGCAGACGCATGTCTAATTTCTGGCTGTGAACATAATTTTAAATTTTATTAACAAAACTCAGCGCGCAGCGCAACAATCCAAAAGTTATCGAGAATCAGCTTCGCCAAATGTATCGATAGTTTAGTATATTTCTGATAGCGGAATGGTACATTCACGTAACTTGGTGTGCTGCAAATCGATATCGATATATAAAACCATAAATTGCGAGGAATCGATATACGCCTATACACTGATAAAGGATTCTAGAAATTTTTCAAATGCGTCGTTTGAGTATTACCCCAAAAAATTTATTAACAATCCAATAAAAATCAAACAAACGCAAAAAACCATTTGACTTGTTGCATTTTGATAGGAAGAAACACTTTAAAATACATACACAGACTTTGTTGCGAAACATTTTTGCCATGAAATGGAAGATAGAAAGAACATAATCTCTTTTCTTTATAGTTAGTTTGCATAAAAATTAATATACGTATATATCTATATATATAAACAATTGAAAAAAGCGATTTTCGAAAACATTTTGGCAAATACTGTGCACCTGTGCAATTTTAATTTTGTTCTTAACAAAATATACTTAGAATTGCAGACCACGACCCAATGACGAGAGCGACACACACAGAAAACAAAATACAGCAAAAGGTAAACAATGCTCCAAGATGCATTTAGATTTGTAGATTGCGCATGCCGCCGTTGATGCCACCCTGTTCGACAGTCCAAATGACCAGCTGTCCATCAACACCTGACGTGGATACCTTGCTGGCGTTAGCCTTATCGCCAGCATACAATCGCATGCCGGTTATGGCGTTCTGATGTATAGAGTCCACTACTGTGTCCGTGTTCTCCGTGCGCATGTTGCGATCCATAAGCTGGAACTTGCTCATCGCTGTTATGCCGCCAGCCTCTCGTTTCTGTGATTTGTCCAGCTTTCCGCTCAGCACCAGCTTATCGTCTGACGTCAAGCTATAGACTAGTGGTACACAACTGTAGCCGGCTACCACGACCGATGTGGGTGAAACCCACTCGCAAGACAAGAACGGCAAATAGCCGGTGCGGCAGCGTATCACTGTATTTCCATTTGTAGCATCGGCTATGCTCACACAACTGTCGTGGCCTACCCAGCAGATCTTATTGCCGTCGCTAGAGAAGCTCACGTTGTTGATCCAACCGCCGCCAGAGGTCAACGAGTTTTTAAACTCAGCCATTAGCTGACCCAATGGCTTGCGATTACCCCAAGGCGTTGGGGACGGCGGCTCCTCGATATCCTTGATGAACGCTGAAAAGACGCGCACCTTATAGTCCGTTGAACCAGCCACCAAGAGCACATTGTTTGGGTGCCAGTCTAACGAGGTAACCGTAGATCGGATGGGCTTCTTAATATGCTTGGACACCCACCAATCATTCTCCGACTCAAAATAGCAGACGGAAATTAATCGTGCCCCCGATCCAACAGCAAATTTATTCTCCGCCGGTGACCATTTGACACAAGTGGCCGCACGATTTATGCGGAGAAGCACCAAGGTTGGTTTCCACTTTCCATCATCACCTTGTGTCCACACATAGGCATTCCGGTCGGCAGCGCAGCTGACAATGCGATTAGTATTCTTAGCCCAGTCAATGCCCATCACACGTAAGTCGTGTTGGTTAAGCACATCAGCCAACTTCCATTGGTTACCGTCCCGACTATAGATATGAATCTCATGGTTGTTCGGTGATAAAGCGATTTCTGAGTCAATAGAAATATGAGTCATATTAGCGAATGAACTAAAATTTGTGCCTCTTTGTTATGCTTACGGGTGCGATCCTTGTTCCAGGCGTGGCATGTTATCGAAGCCAGCGACGTTCCAAACGTGTACTTTTCGGTCATTGCAAGGGCTTGGATCAAATAAAATTAAATGCACAAAGTTTTAAACCACACACGTAGTCGAACACTTGGGCGTTGTTTGTGATGCGGCGACGGTTTGCGGTATCGTTTTGTTATTGTTTCTAGTTTTAATCGCGGACTCTGGGCCGTCTACACGATTAAGCTAGGATTGGAGCGAAGTTACACCTTTTGTTTCCTGCACAATTCAAAAAAAACAGAAAGCCCAGTTTTTCAAGCGTTCACTACAGTGTAAAATACAGAAATTAATCACTTCTTGGCCGCCAAGTGTTGTATAGTGTTCGACGCGCGTCTTTGGGTCAGCAGTGCTGTAAAATCTCGGCTGTCAAGCGATAGTTCGATAGACATATACGTACTCCGCAGCAAAAACACTCAAATAATAGACCTTGCTCAAAAAAACACTCAAAAAGATTTGTTTTTAAAATATCGTATCAATGATATTTTTTAAGCAAAAATTAAAAATGATATTTATAAATATCATTTAAAAATATATTAAAAATGTAGATTTATTGTAGATATATTTATGATACATATTTATTTTATATACAGATTCATAATGTATTAAAAAAAAAAACAATCAAAAGATTTATGTTGTTCAAACATCACATATATATTTTGAATTCTAATATTTGGTATTAACGTACTTAACGAAAAATCCTGAGTTATGTGCATGTCAGTCATGCTAGACGCGCACATATATTTTAAAGCACAACTCCAAACCCAATTTCATAATGTATTCATAATATACATGTATTTAGTCAGAGAGGTGTCAAAGGACGAAACTGTATGCGCGTGAAATCATCGTCAATAATTCTTAAGGGCAGTTCGGCGAAAGAAATCTTTAAATTCGGGTGTATGAAGTGTTTTTCAATCTGCAAGATATTGTGTAAATTATTAGAAAATATAACAATTAAGCATCTGACGCAGTAGTACTAACCAGATGTCTATTAGTGCCAATATTATGGCAATGTAGAGTCAGTGGAACAGACCGATTTTCAAGCGCTTGCTCCATGTTGTTTCTACTGAATTCAAAGAATTCATAGCCTAATATTATTCCTGATATGTTTAATATCTTCAGCGAAGGACAAAGGGTGATTATCTTCCAAAGCTGTATCTCAGTCGTAAGCGATTGGAAATCTACGAGCTCGAGTTGTTCAAGCAATGGCATTCCGGAAATTGCAATTTGCAAATCCTCCATGGTACATTTTTCATTGATCAATGTAAGTCGGATAAGACACTTAAGGCAGGTCTGTAGAGTCTCTGGATAGGCTACTCGAAAACTGTCGTTAAAACTCAATTCAATTATGTCGTTGCCACGTTCATGAAGGATAATATTTAAATCTTCAGTGCTATAATCATTTTCGCCGGACATAGCTAGCATTTGCAACTTTGGAAAATTCTTCAGGATACAACAAACGTAATCATCTGCAAACGGACCTTTTATAAGTTCTTCCACAGATTCGTTTCGTTTCGTTTCATTTAAACAATGAAGATTATAAATTTGCGAAAGTTTCAATGTGCGCAACTGTTTGAAGTTATTGATGCTAATGCTCCAGAAGTTAAAATTAATCAAAGTCAACGAATTGAGTCCCGGAAAGATTTCAGCTAATAGATCGACCTCATTCTGATCTTTGACCACATCTTCGTCGCCTTCGGTTCCGTACGTTAGCTCACACACTTTGGGAAACTTGTACTTATTTAACAATTGCAAGTGTTTCATTGTCAACCGACTGATTGTCAGTGAATCCATTGTTTCTCGAATGGTAGACAGGAGCGCGTCTTGCACTTCGGGATCATCAAAACAAAATAATATTCCAGTCAATCTAAACTTCTTTTGTCGCCAAGCCCAGCAAACGTTGGCGTGTAAACGTTCTGAAAAGTTTTTAGTTGCTTTCCATAGCGATATTTGATCGTGAATATTTAAACAATTAATTATACGCTGTTGACAATCATCGTTCAGTTTGTCTATCATATTGCGAGATTCAATTATAATTTAATTCGAGTGATTGCATTTTATGACTTATGATTATTTACTTTATTTCTTATCGAGTTTCACAAATATATCGATGCAAACAGTCGCACTTATATTTGAAAATATCGATATGTTCATTGTGCCTCACATTCCCGCCACAATTGTTGTGTTTGTTGAAATATAAACAAATGGATAACATTTGCGCTGCCTTGGAGGTGAAGTTTCCGTGCCGTGAGACGGTCATAACACAACTGTGTGAACTAATTGGCAACTCCAAAGAGTCATACCCGGCGGCAATTTATTTATTCGGTTATAGCGGCACGGGAAAAACTACATTAACCAAAGCCTTCCTGCAGCAATGTCAGGAGCAGCAAAATGTGAGGATTGCCCAGCTCAATGCCATCGAATGCTATACGACGAAAATTCTGATAGAGAATGTGTTGGATGCGCTGGCGTCGCCTCAAGCCGGGCAGTCCGAACAGGCACTCCGTGCCGACAATATGCTAGAATTTGTGGAACAACTCCGACGTTGGCATGGCCCAGGTGGTTTCCTCATAGCCATCGATAATGCTGAGCGCCTACGTGATATGGATGCCAACGTGCTTCCGGTGCTGCTTCGGCTACAGCAGCTAACCGGCCTCAATATCTGTGTGCTGCTGCTTTCGCAACTGCCCTTCGAGAAATACTACAACAAAACGGGTCTGAGTGAGATCATTACAATCCATTTGACACAGTACAACAAGGCCGAAACATTACGTATACTCAGCAGTGATTTTGAGCAAGTACGGCGTCAATTGTTGGAAAGACTGCAGCAACAACAACCGCAGCGTCTGGAGATCTGCCAAGAGGCTTTGACTTCCGAATTCTACAGCAACTACCTCAATCTCTTCCTGAGTGTTTTCTACAAGGCCTGTCGTGATCTACCTGAGTTGCAGCTAACGGCACGAAAATGTTTCTACATCTATCTGGAGCCTGTTCTCGATGGCAGTGTGGAATGCACAGACGTTTCTCGTCTTTGGCGGCACATTGCTGGCCCACTGCGTTCTGCACTTACTCAAATCTATATGCGCATTGAGAAACCATTGGGTGAATCGGAAATCGAAGATCAGAGCGTGCGCAAACTGGCACAGTCACTGGAGTTACCCTACTACGGAAAATATCTATTAATTGCTGCCTTTCTCGCCAGCCACAACTCGGCAAAGCAGGACAAGCGTCTCTTTGTCAAGAATCATGGAAAGCAGCGAAAGCGCATGCAGACGGTCAACGCTAGAGCGAAGGTAATAAATATTACTAGTTGATCTCTTGATCGCTCATCGTTAATATTCCATATTTCATTCATTTGCAGAATGCTGAGAAAATGTCCACAACGCTAGGACCGAAATCCTTTAGCATAGACCGCCTGTTGGCCATTTTTTACGCCATACTCGATGAGAAAGTCGGACTCACTTGTAATTTACTCTCACAGATCTCCACGTTAGTTCATCTAAAGCTGCTCAGCTTTGTCTCCGGTGAGCAGAATATCATGGACGGTTCGGCCAAGCTACAGTGCACCGTTGGACTCGAATTTGTGCTCTACATAGGCAAAGTAGTGGGATTCAATGTGCGTCAATATCTGACAGACTTCATGTAGATCAGATATGGAACAATTGTTCAATTTAGGGCATAAATTATAATGAAAGATTGTTCTTATATTATTTGTAAATGGAATTGCACTCTGGTATGTTTTAGTTAACTTTAATGGTTTCTAAATATATGCAACAAATAGTCAGGTAAATCGCTGATGTGTATTGTCTCTGCCAGCTGTGTATCTCTGCTGCGCAGCTGGAGCAATCCATTGTTCAGAGTCTGATGCTCATCCAGTAGCAGGGTATAGGGTACACCCAGACAGTCAACAAGCTGTAACTGCTCTGTCAATGCTTCACTGTTTCTGGCCAGTGTAAAATCCTCGCCTTGGAATAAATGCAGTCGGAGCTTAGCGTGCTGCAAGACATGCACCATGTGCGTGCAAAGGTCACGTAAATCTGGTGAGATTTTCTCAGTCTTTTGTATGCCTGCAATGGCGCATTGATACGGCGCAAGAACTCGATTTAATAGCAGCGAGCCGGCCTCTCGGCCATGATCACAACCATCCAGAAGAAGTACTAAATAGAAGAGAATCTTTTAAATATATGTATTGAGCCGGCAGAAATAACTAAGACCTACCACAGGTAACCGGCTCCAGTTCAATGATGGAGCGTATAACCATTGGCAGCTGAAGTTTACCAGTGCGTGCGTCAGGTAATAGGAACGTTTTGTCATCCGGCAGTGATACCAAACTTAGTCGCTCCACGGACACACCGATATCGTCTCCGAAAGTAGCTCGAATATCAATTGCTTGACATCCATCGCTTTGCTCATTGTAAGGCAAAATAGAGTAACGACTTGGGTTCGAGGAGTAGCGCATCCACCAGATTTTGCTCTCGCGTTGCACATTATAAAAATGCTCTAGTCCGCGATGTGGTTCAACAAAGAAATCCGTAATGAGTTGGGATACACCACTTTCGTATTGGAAGATGGAATTTGATTGAGAATCCGATACATTGCTGCATTGATGTTTTATCAATGTTGGGCACTTAGCTTTGCTTGGATGTGCTTGTCGCAACTTTTGGAAATTCTGGCTAAATTGCGGGGAATGCACAAAGGAGAAACGTTGCGGAGCTGGAGAGTCTTCTGACGATAAAGAAATACTGCCAAAGTTAACAGCCAGTGGGCGCATGCTTAACCACTGTCTTTGAAGTTGTTTAGCATAGGCAGAGCCATGATGCAGTAGCTCTATATTTGGTATCTTTTTATTGTCCAAGCTGCGCAGGAAGCCGGCGGACTCTAGCGATGTTATGCAGCGACTTAAACGACTGGACATATTTATTCTTTGTCGAGCTGCTCTAGCGGTATGTTGCCTGGCGGTGATACGTAATAATCTTCGTCCGTCACCTGTGCAATCCGGAGCAGCTCAACACGACAATCGCCCTCAGTCACTTCGTCGTTGCGTAACTGCAGCTGCTGGTTTTCCAGGACTGTGTAGAGTGGTTGCACGTTGCTAGTGTCAATGTGTGCTATCTTGTCGGCAAATTGTATGCTGCTCTTTAGCGTGGCCAGAGCCTGCTCACTGTCCAGATCTACCAGCGACAGGCGCTCTAGCAGTTGGATAGTCTTGGTGTCGATTTCAACTTCGTTCTTGCTGGTGTCCGGAAAAACTGTTGGCACTGGCGTCTGCGGTACTTTTGTGGGATGCTTCAGCTGGGAAAAATCTAATAGTTTTTTAGCTTCCGTCTGAGGCGCTTTAATATTTATTTCCGTTGCAAGTTTGCAATATAACCGGCTAAAAACACGCAACATTTTGCTAGATCTTATTAATGAAGCAGTGTTGGAGAATGACTTAACTCACATGAAATGAGAATATCGATAAGCAGATGAATATCGATGACGCTGATGACAAAATCTTTTATAACACCGACAAATCGATTAGAATTATATCCTATGCAGCTCTGACCGGTGCACAGCATTTTAGCGCTGTTTTGTGTTTATTATTTTTTGAGTCTGAAAAAAAAGCATAAGATGCCGTATGCAAACCAACCGTCGGTACAAATCACTGAGTTAACAGATGACAATGTCAAGTTTGTGCTGGAAGACACGGAGTTGAGTGTGGCGAACAGTCTGCGTAGAGTTTTTATTGCCGAGACGCCGACTCTAGCCATCGACTGGGTGCAACTGGAGGCTAACTCAACAGTCTTGTCTGATGAGTTTCTGGCCCATCGCATTGGCCTGATCCCATTGATATCTGATGATGTGGTGGAGCGATTGCAATATACCCGAGATTGCATTTGCCTTGACTTCTGTCCCGAGTGCAGTGTCGAATTTACTCTCGACGTGAAATGCAATGAGGAGCAGACACGCCACGTTACAACAGCCGATCTGAAGTCCAGCAATGCCAAGGTGCTGCCGGTGACGTCGCGTAATCAAGGTGAAGAGGATAACGAATACGGCGAGAGCACCGATGAGATACTGATTATTAAACTACGTAAGGGTCAGGAGCTGAAGCTGCGTGCCTATGCCAAAAAGGGATTTGGAAAAGAGCATGCAAAATGGAATCCTACCGCAGGTGTATGCTTCGAATATGACCCAGATAACTCTATGCGTCATACACTATATCCCAAGCCCGACGAGTGGCCAAAGAGCGAACATACCGAACTGGATGATGACCAGTTTGAGGCGCCGTACAACTGGGAAGCCAAGCCAAACAAGTTCTTCTTCAACGTGGAATCATCTGGTGCATTGAAACCTGAAAATATTGTCATAATGGGCGTGCAGGTGCTTAAAAACAAACTCTCCAATCTACAGACGCAGCTCAGTCACGAGTCTCAGAACGATGCACTCGCGGTTTAAGTAAAAATGTTTCAACAAACAGAAATGTATATTTAGTTTATAATTCTATAAATCAAATCCTAATCCTTGAACAAGCTGTCAATGTTTACGCCTGGAGTAGGGTCCTTTTTCGCTTTGCTTGGAGCCGGACTTGTTTGTTCACCAGCCTCCTGGAAATCTTCAAGCAACGTCGTGCTCTTCTGCTTTGTTCCCTCTGCTGGCTCAGCATCAGCTGCTTCTATAACAGGTTCCTCGGCGAAATCTGAGCGTGCTTGCCTCCGCTGCTCGGTTAACAAATCGAGTGCGGTTTCATAAATGCGTTGATCATCCAGTGCACCCTGTGACTTAAGATTCTCATAGATCTGTACAAACTGCTGGGATTGTGTATTGCGCTTGTTATCAAACAGAGATATAGTCTCATTGGGTTTATTCTCCTTATGCAGCTTGCTGTGGCAAATAGTAAACTTGGGATGAAACTGATGCAAAGGTTGGCTATGAAAAGGCGAACTTACGCACGCACTACATCCTCGGCATAGAATATTTTACGCACTGGTATATTGGGTGCGGGTCTGTCGAAACGTGGTTCTAGTTTGGGTGGAAATGCCGCATAGACATCATACCAAATAGGCTTATCCTCCGCTTTTATGGCGCCGCCGCGCAGCAATCCCTGAACTCTGTAAAAATCAACATGTCAATGGCATTCTAAAAGGCTACATGGCTTTCACATACCTCGTGAAGATGGTACCAATCTTTTCCAGCCTGCTCTGCGCCATATTTTTGCAAATTTAATTGATATTTGTTATTTAGTTTATTACGACATGCGCTGCGCTACAATAAATACTCGATACTTTCCATACTACACTTGTTGGTATTTTGTTAGGATTTTAATACAATTTGAATAGAGCTTATTTTCACATTTGAGGCATCTGGTCACACTGTGTTGAGAACGCACGGGCCAGAGCAGAGCACAGAGAGTGGCACTGTGCGATTTTAAAAATCGTTATTTATATGTGTGGAACAGGTGTAAAATTTTCAATTCTCGTGAAATATACTCGAAACTGTTGTTATTATTGTTGCTGCTGTGTGGCAAATATGTTGTTTCGCGTTGTCATCGATATGACAGAAAATTGTGCCATTGCGTCGTGTGCGTGTGCGTTTGCGTGTACATGTGTTGTGTATATGTGTGTGCGCGTTTAGTTTACGTTTGGCTTTTTTGTTGCTTTTTCGAGCTCTCTATCGGCATCCCAAAAAAAGCAAAAAAAAAAGCAATCAAGCAATTTAAGTTAATTAAAAACGTTAGCTAAATTTCGAGTGCTTTAACAATGAGTAATTATCATCCGCATGCGTCGCTGTCACATTTGCAGCTCCAACACCAGCTCCAGTTACAAAATCATCATCCTCATCATCATCATCTGCCGCCACATTTACAGTTGACAACGCCATCGTCGACGTTGACGTCGCTGCCTCAACAACAGCAACAGCAACAGCAGCAGCAGCGTCACAATCATACGCCCACAACCACCCAATGTCAGTCGACGTCGGCATCGTCATCATCGGCGGCTGCTGCTGCCGGCAGCGGCCACTGCCTCAATTTTGGTGGCGCAGCCGCCGCAGCCACTGATAAGCAATTCGCTGGCGATACGCCAAGAGATACAGCGCTTTGAGAGCGTTCATCCATCGATTTATGCTATTTACGATTTAATCGATTTGTTGCCCATGCCGGACGCCCAGATTGCCCAACAGATACGCGATCACGTCGTTTGCATTGAAGGTGAGTTGTTCGTTCCTTTATCGAGTGAGAGACAAAGTGTGAGTGCGTGAGAGGGATCGAGTGAATAAGCGAGAGAGGGATAGGGTGAAGTGTTTGTGTTCGCGGCGCGCATTGTTATTATTATTGTGCATTGTGGTTTGCTTTTGTTACCTGTGTGTGTGTGTGTGTGCGATTGTATTTGTGTGTGTTTATTTCTGTGTGCTTTATGCTAATCTATGACCAAGAATCTAACCCTTGCCAGGGCATTGAAAGTGTTGCCTCCTCTTGAAAGAAAGAGCTTCGTTTGTTGTTCTGTTTTTTAAACAAGCTTTTCGTGCTTGTGTGTGTGTGTGTGTGTGTGCAGCTGAATTGGGCGCGTGTCGTATTTCTTATCGTGACACGAACAAACATGTTGCAAAAGAATGCGTGCTAATGCAGAAATTAATGCTTTGTTAAAAGCTAATTTGTTTATTATTTAAGTATTAATATTGTTTACTTATCTGCAGTTCAACACTTTCGATTTACAATAACAAAATTGCCTATGTTTCGTGTTACCCGATGAAAATATTTCGGTCACGCACGCATCTCTAGTTTGCAGCATGAAATTTGATGCTCTCGGATCCGTCGTTTGCTCCTCTTCCTCTTCTTTTTCGTGGCAGCGAGGCAAAAGCAAAACTAAAAGCCGAAACCGTTCACAAAAAAAAAAAAAAAACGAAAAACCGGTTCTAAATGGTTTATTAGAAAATCTGTCGGCAACAGCAACACGCCAAAATGTAAACAAAATTGTCAGTCGGCCTTTTCTTGCTGCTGTTGTTGTTGTTGTTGTTGTTGCAGCCTTAGTTGATGTTGTTGTAGTTGTAGTTGCCCGCGTTGTTCAACATGATTTTTGTGGGCTTATCGGCAAACCAGATACCAACTACAACTTACCCCAAGCAACAGTTACGTCCAACAACAACAACAACAAGCCAGAGAAAATATATTTTAATACAACACACACACACACACACTGATAGGACTTACTGTGTGTGTGTCGATAAATTTGATATCGGAGCTTTTCGCACGAGACTTTCTTATTGGCATTGGAACGAAATGGAAACGACCTGAACGAAACTGAACGATGATGGATGTGGTGTTTGGTGTTGTATGTCGTGCTGTATGGGTAACCGTTTCGTGTTCCAATTGCCATTTTAATGTAATCAAAAGTTGTTGGGTTTTGGCACATAACGGTACGGTCAATAGGGTCAAATAACTGTGCACATGTGTGTGTGTGTGTGTGAAGAGAAGAGAAGCATGACGCCAAAGCGTAATAGCAAATGTATAAAAAAAAACTGAACGATGAAGCAACAGGGAAATGCCACGAAAATGGATTGAATTTAAAGCGATTTACATACTACTAAGTGGGTCGTTTGTGAATTAAAAAAAGGAGGGAAAATTATCTAAGGGTGCGAACAGATTTATTTAAATACATTTTAGATAATTATAAAATAATATTTAAATGTAAAGTGGAATGCAATTATGAAAAGACAATTTAATCGATAATATACTTTTTGTTATACTATTTTGAATAGACAAAGAAAAGTATTTAATTAGTATATTTTGGTCTATTTACATTGGGTTCCATTGACCTTCAGCGTATTTATGCAACATTTTGCCCTTTTCTTTTGTAATTCACGTTCTTTGTCTGACATTTTGTAGTAGTGTATTATAGTCACTAAAATATAATTAGTTAGGTTCTACGACCTCCACATTCCGACGCATATACACAATAAGAAATCGATTCACATTACGATAGATGATATCAGCATATGAATAGCATCATTATTACAAACATGCGCGTCTCTGTCTATACATTGGGAATGAATGAATGAATGAATTCTCCCCATTAACAATCTCCCCAACCCACTCCATACCTACCTTCACACATGCTACCTGAACACTGTCTATTTGTTTATAGTCTATGGTTTTTATGGTAAAAGTCAACCAGAGAGGCTAGTCACACCAGAAAGCTAACAAACATACTAAAATACGTAATAATAACGTATACACAAAAAAAAAGAGAAAAAACAAAGCCAGCGGCAAATTGTACCTGGAAACGAATTTCCTCTCTTATCTCTGTGTGCAGAGGGGCCCCATCTAAATGCTTTTGCAATTAGCCCCCATCGGCTCTGTTTGCTTTACTCTTGGCTAACGGTGGCGATTGGCGCTGGGTCTATATGGCGTAAAACAATCAAGTTCTATGGTAATAAAAGAAAGTAAATGGTATTATATTGAATTTAATTAAAATAAAGGCTAAATGATTATTGGATTCAAAATATTTGCCCAAGTTTCATGGTGTTTTCTTTTTTTTTCAAGTGTAATTTTGACGTATTTATTTAATTCTCTTGGCATATATTTATTTCCATTTTTGTTTAAAATACCGGTTTTTTGATCTCAAATATGTTGTTAAATGTGTTATTTATGCCTTATATCGATATTGAGTTTTTTTTGTGCAAATTGTTTATCGATTGGGATTGTTTTAAATTACTCTGCGAAATCGTAGACAGTGTTGCCAACTCTGAGCCGATAGTTATAGCTGTGTTGACTCTTGAAAATAGCCAAAAATAGCCAACCTTCACAAAAAATAGCAACAGAAAATAGCCCCAGCAAAATCAGTTGAAGTATTTTGTTTGGGGAAGTCAATGGTTGCATTTTGTTTTAAGGACGCAATACCGCCCTTATGTTTTTTTGTTTCCACATGGGATTTCAAATCCCACAATTTTGCATTCAGTGTGCACTTGCAATACACTCAGCGACATTAAAAAAGCCGCACTGAAATTTTTCACGTATTTAGTAGTTTGCGTTCCTAGGATTCTTTCAAAAAAGATTCTTTTGGTCTAATTTAATTTTTTAGAGGTAGTGAGTATATTTTTAAACATAATTGCATACCAAATATTTTGGTAGACAAGTAACATTATTGGAAATTATTTTTTTTACCGAGCCCTTTTTAGTTTACTTAGTTTTTGCCAGTACGACAATATTCAGTAAATTAATTTTATAAATCATACAAAAATTTTTATTCAACAAATGATAATTTTTTCCATTGATATTCTTCATAAGTGAGTTACATATGCAAAGTTCTTTGCGAAGGAACATTAAATTATTTTTTTTTTTATTTTTTTTAGTACTTCGTAGTACCGCCTTTGGCCCTTATAACACTATTTATTCTTCTTGGTATCGAATCATATAAATTCTGCAAATATTCATTTGTGATGTCTTTGTACCATACTCTTTCTACGATTTCCCGTAATTCTACCATAGTTTTGGGCTTCCGCTTTGCTATTTTTTTGCTCATAAAAGCCCATACATTTTCTATTGGGTTAAGGTCAGGGCTGTTTCCTGGCCAATTCAACGACTTAATTCCCAAATTATCCTTGAAAATGGTTACCTTCATTTAAAAAAAACATTGAAATTTTATTAAATTGTTATTCAATTTTATAAATAATGCATTAGAACAACAAAATCTCATTGAGTTACTTACAGAACGTGCCCTGTGGCAAGGTGCGGAATCGTCCCGAAAAATTGGGTCGTTTTCGTGCTCGGAAATTGATTCTATGGAAGGCACGACTCCATCCAAAATAATCTTCTTGTATTTTTCTGCATTGACCATACCCTCGAGCATTAAAATTGACTCACATTTATATTTGGATATGCACCCCCATATCATAATACAAGCTGAATCCTTGACGGTGGCCACACAGCATTTTTCGTCATATCGCTCACCCACTTTACGCCTGACTCTGCAGAAGCCATCGTGTCCAATAAGGTTGAATTTGGACTCATCTGAAAACATCACTCTTGACCAGTCAGATGCACCCCAATTTTGCTTTTCCTTTGCCCAATTTAACCGATTTTTCTTCATTCGACTGTTTAGAAGTGGTTTTTTTGCAGGTGTTCTCGAAAGTAAGCCCACTTCGTTCAGCCGACGTTGTACAGTTCGGGCCGATATTTCTCTTCCAAATTCTTGGTTTACCTCAGATGCTATTTCTACAGCAGTTTTAAAACGATCCTGGAGACTCATTTTCGCAATATGACGATCTTCCCGAGTAGTGGTGCACCTGGTCATTCCTGATCCTTCTTTTCGATCTACCACCCCGGTCTCACGATATTTTTTTAAAAATCGACGCACTAAGCTTTCATTGCATTGTGTTTGAGCTGCAATTTCGCGATTCGACACATTTTGCTCAGATAATGCAATAATTTTCGATTTTTCTTGCACGGTCAACTGTTTCCTCTTTGGCATGATTTCTGACGTACCAGCGCAAAGAAATTATCCCTTTGAAGAATTCTGTGAACTGTGTTGTTAAACTACCAAAACTTTGTAGAAAACATTTAAGGGGACTCTCAAAAAAATATTTGCATGCATAGAAAGACATTTAGGCGAACCCCAGGTTAGAGAAGTCAAAAATTCAAAATTTATCGAAGTGCGGCTTTTTTGTTGTCGCTGAGTGTAAGTGCAGAACACTTTTGTCGGATCATTCACGTCTTTTTTAATACATGTTTTAAAACGTTCATCGTTCATCCACACATCACGAGCTTTTTGTTTAAATTCTTTCGGCATTTTGGCGCGTGCTCGAATTTCTGTTTAGCATTCTTTTAACTTCTAACGATGTGAATTGCAAACTAGAGATGGCAGCATGCAAGTACTCGTGAAGAGAAAGATGATGATAGTTGTTTCTCTTTCTAGCCAATGGCACTTACTTAGTTGCGAATAATAAATGGAGTTGGCGCATCTAGGTAAATAATGTCTTTGTTAGAACAGCTGCTGGTCATTTTTTTTTTGTGAAGAGTTATTGCCATTTTTTGCAAAATTATTTTGTGAAACGTAAATATTTTTGTGTTATGAAATATAGCTAAAAACTAGCAGAGCTTTTGATAAGAATAGCTGAAAAAACCGTTCCTAGCTAAATGGAAAATTTTCTAGTTTTCGGTCATCCAAAATAGCCAGAACTGGCTAGAAAATAGCTGAGTTGGCAACACTGATCGTAGACTACAGAAACGTAGTGTGTACATATTTACAAACAAAGTGTGTACATATTGCCTGTAGCATATTTGAGGTTCGGTCCGTTTTCATTTGTTCCATTTTGTTTGTTGATCTTATAATGCCCAGTTCAGTTTTTCGGCTTATCTCTCGCGTCACATTTTATTGTCGGCTTATTTATTTATGTTTTTTGTTATTGTACAATAATATTGATAATGTGGATTTTTAAACAAATTAACGCGGATTCCATTCGCATATCTTTATTATTTTTTTTTGCTGCTGTTGCAGTGTTGCTTTTCCTGTTGTTATTGTTGTTGCTTTATTTGTGGAGCATTCGGAAGTGGCAATTGTTGTTATGCGACACGCTCGAATGCGCAACATGTTCAAAGGGAGCAGTATGGTAGGGCACGGGCACGGGAATGGGAGGGGAGCTGCGTTGATTTCGAATATCAGCAACGGCAACGGCGACGGCGACTGCGACACATGTGTGTGTGCAACAACAAAAGCAGCAGAGATGCAGCGGCTTAGGCATGCGTGTCAATCGTCTGTCTCCTCCCCCTGCCTGCATCCCCTAGTCTTGCCCCTTTGCCCCGTTACTCAGTTGTATTTTTAACACAAATTGCATTAAAAATACCTTGCACTTTGCTTAGCTTTGCTATTTTCAATGGAAATTGCACAATTTTGTTTTCAATTTTCTTTTGTTTATGGCTCGAAATTCGAGAAAAAAAAGAAGAAAAGCAAGAGAAATGAGAAGAATTTGCCTGGTGTGCAATTAACTCACAATTTGTGCTCGAAGACTTGATTTGCTTAACTCTTTCGGCATGATTCACGAATCGTGACAGTCGACAGCTTTAGAAATTTATCATTATTTTCAGTTTTTTTTTTCTTCTTTCTTTCCCCACTTTATTTATTGTTTTTCTCCACCCTCCATAAATGGCAAACGTATGTGGGAGATTTGTATGCGCGATGATGATATTTCCGCACTCTATTGTAGTATCTGCCCTCCCCCTCATCTATTTTTATGACCATATTACGCTTTACAACACGTTAATGAAGTGTACAAATATTCTAGAGCATCAAGTGTGCTTTTGTTCCACAGGGTGTTTATCGATTAATCGACTTGTGTAATTGGGATAATTGATGCTTCAGTTAAGTCAATTTAATTGTAGGTTAAAGGAGAGTACCCGAAAGTATCTGACGGTACTAAGATGATAATTGAGTGGGGAATATTATAAAGAATGCTTGTGCAAGAGGGGAAATATTTTAAATTCATCTGTACTGAGATATAAATCGATAAGTGTGAGTTTTTAAGTTATTTTTCGATATTTTGGGAAGCGAGTAAAGCTTTGTTGGCTAGATAATTCATTATCGATTTACTTGGCAGATAGAAATCAATCCTATTTCGATAAATTTCTCTTGCTAATTTCACCTACTTTTTATCACATTAATTATCGATTAACTTAGCATCCTTAGCTATCCTACTTCGATAAATTACTTTTGCTAATTCCACTTACTTTTTATCACATTTAAAAATAATTCCATTAAAAAAAAAGAAAAAGATTCACATAAAATGTACAAAATCTATTGTAACTTTACTTACTATCGTTATGTTCATATTCAATAAGAGAAAATTGGTATTGTAAATCAACGTATTACACCTTGGTATTGTTGGTCTTTTCTAAGTAGTGACCGATTCCGTTTTGAACAACCATGCCGCTCAGCTTGGCGATTTTCAAGACATACAAAGAGACATCGCTAACGAATGTCTTGGTAATATCCTTTAATTTCTTATCGGTAAGCAGAGCCTGATAGGCCTCGTTGCTCAGTCCCGTCTCTTCCTCTTTGTTCAATAGCAGCGGAGATTTGTTGAACTTTGTAGGATGAGGGAAATCAATTTGTTATGATAATAATATAGAGAATATGGATTCATACTACACCAACCTGATCGCATATGCTCAGCCACATGGCATTTTTTGCATCCAATTCCTTTTCGGCAATGGCCTCGTTCAATCGCGTTACGTATAGTTCAATATCCTGGGCACGTTTCGTACTGGGTGTCAATTTCTCTCGTACTCCGCTAAAGTAGACAATCTGTGCCCGAAACAAGGCGTTCATCAAGTTGATTGTCTCGTTGTGTCCCACCAAGCTGATAGGTTCTTGTGTCTGTGCTGTCCCTGCCTTAACAGTGGGTGCCATCCATACGCTCTGTAGCAAAAATAATTTTAATATTGTCATATAGTTTTCCTAGATCCGAAACTCACCTGGACCAACAGCAGCAGTGGCAGCAAAAGACTAATATATTTAGTTAGCATTTTTATTTTTAATTGTTCTTTAAAAGTGCGTCTTAATCAATCAATGAATATTTGTATACTGAATAGTGAGACGAAAATTGAGATTTGTAGATGCTCTTATCAGAATGAATATATAAAAAAACATGCGAGTATAAACCTGAATACAGACTGATGGACTATAAAATACCGAGTAGTTATTATAACAAAATTATTGTGCAGAACCTATCAAATTTATTTAAATTCTCACCATCTAAAAATATCATTATAGCCTGTTTTTTTTTATAGCCTTATCTATCGATGGGGAACAAAATAGCATACTCATTTTTAAGCATTTAAATACACTGAGCATTGATAACGTTTCTCTCAGCGAGGCCAATTTGAGTTAATTATAAAAATTTTCAAGCAAAATATTGGGGAAATTACGTCGCAGTCATTGTAATAATTATTATTATTAACTAATTGTTTGTTTTGAATATTTTTGGCACGTGTCTACTAATATTTGTCTTTGGAGACGCCGTGAGTTCCTTCAAGGTCAGCCACGACGTGCCCTAGGTGGTCTGATTTGACCCAGCTGATAAGGCAAACTATTCTAATTGGAATGCTGATCAGTGCTGCCAAGTTAGCCTTTTTTAGTGCCTTTTATTTCTTTTTATTAGCTTGCTGGCTAGATTATTTGTCAATTATGGGAATTCTGCATATTTTCAGTATTGTGTAAATTTGTTTTGGTGAAAAATACAAATGCAATTTGTTGCATTAGCAGTTTTTGGTATTTTTGGCATTTTTAGGGTTTTTTGATTGAGTTGAAAATAAATGCTGCATAGTTTTGTGCGGTGCAAATAAATGTTCGCAATGCTCGCAGTAGAGCATCAATTTTTTCATTGCATACTTTTGGGCGCGCATTTAATTTTGCATTGCCTACTTTTGAGCGCAGAACTAGACTCTACCTTAAAGACATTAAAAAAAAAAATAAATAAGGACATTAAAGATATCTCAACTTTCTTATAATCAGTTTTTTCTCACGCAGTATGAATTACAAAAATATGTATACTCTTCTAAAATAGTTGCGTCTATGGCTACGGGTTCTTCAAAGAGTTAGAAACACATTTTAAGGGAATTTTGTCCAATATTATCGAAATCCATAAAATTGTAGGGCCCTTTGAACACTTGGCAGCACGTGTTTGCCCAGCTAATAACGTGTTGTGATTAAAACCTCTTTAACTCGAGTTAATCTTAGCGATTAGATTAAACTTCTTTATGATATTTTCTTTTCCTGACGAACTTTCATACAAATCATAAATGATTATTTTATGACATACCGAACAAGTGGTGTGTTTTAGAGATAAATAAGTTAAATATATATTTTGTTATTGTATAATTTAGAGGAATGCAATTAACCGCTGCCACTGCCACCGCCAGTAATAAGATTGATCAGATCCTGCAGCGAACGGTCACCAATAGCATCATTCACAATGGGTGTCACAGCCCCATTGATCCAATCTGCAACCAATTCGGTATTCTCATTGATGGTTAGGTTGATGAACTCCTCAACGATCTGATTGAGTTTGCGATTCATGATGCGATACTTGGATAGATTCTCAATTTCAGAGACAACATTTCCAACGACAATGTTAACATTAATGTCCTTAATGTAGAATTTACCGCCAATTACCCCTGTTGAATATCTGATTGTTCCATAGACCCGTAGATTCTCCAGTGCCAGAAAAGCACCACCATCGCGCTGTAGATGGTAACCAGCACCGACATCGGCATTGTATTTTGTAGTCACATTCAAACTACCAAAGTTCAACTCATATTTGATGCGACTTAGAATCAGGTTCGGTTCCATGATGACAACTTCGAAACCATTCAATCCATTCACCTCACAACTATCAATGAAACCATTGGCGAACAGTTCCTCTGATCCAATATTGAAGTCCTTGTGCGAAATGACAAGCGGTGCCAGGGATGGAATACCATATTCTGGCCAACCATCGACCATTTTCACCTTCAATGCCTCCAGACCGTCTGTTATTATACTGCCCACAGAACGTTGTTGAGCTAAAATATGCGGAAGACATGAGTAGAGAATTTGAACTCTAAAATTTACTATATATCTTTCAAGTTACCATTCAGACGATCAGCCACTTGGGCACCTTGGCAGGCGACAAGAGCGACAATAATCACGAGTAGCGACGTTGGGAACTTCATTTCGCAAGTGTTATCAACGTGAAGCACCTGGTTAAACTGCACACTTGTCCCGTTCAGAAGTCTTATATAGAGCGAGATAAACCGCCTACGACGGTGTCTAGTATATCATCAATAATTCAATAATTTGGCAAATATTTCTGAGCATGATTATTGGCACTTAATCGCGTGATAAGCTCGGTTAAAACAGCTTTAGATTATCGCTGGTCATAAAAGAAACCCCGCAAACTTATCATACATAGAAAAATTCAAAAGCTTTTCAAGGAAGCTTTAAAAAGGCAGAAGCTTTTACGGTGAAACTAAGCTAAAACGAACTTGAAACTTCTTAGACTTAATTTATAGCAATTATCGTTGATTAAAACAATGCTAACCTGAGTTTATGAAAATTATAAAACTATATATGTAATTTGCATATTTTTCTGTTTAAGTGAAGCTTTAAAGCATATTCTTTAGTGAATAATTTCAAGTTGAAAGCTTCTATAATCGATTAGCTTTATAACACAATGAAGATGCACGTATTATACCATAGTTTCTTTACGTAAGGCCCCGTTTAATCAGATATCATATCACTTTTGCTATCTCCTTTGCTTTGCTCTAAAAGGTAAAGCTATACCTTAAAAAAAATCAGAATGAAGCTACCTACGGCCTGCCGGAGATTGGATACCCTTGCAGATATTTCTCACCGATTGTTCCTATAAGTTATATTGGTTCGATTCGGCTGAAATTTTGCAGGCATAATATATTAATTAATAAAAATCGATGTGTTAAATTTAAAATCTGGAAAACTAACAAAAATCGGCGATAGTTTGTAGCTATACGATATATCGTTCCGATCTGGCTCGTTTCGACTTATATACAGCCTGCAGCATAAAGAAGCATGTCTACTCAGTTTCATAAAGATAGATCTAAAACTGAGGGACTATATCGTGTTGCAACAGAAGGATAGACAGACGGACAAAGTTCTATGAACTCCCCTGTCGATGCTGATTTAGAATATATAGTATATAGTTTATGGGGTCGGAGATGCTTCATAAGGTGCGTTGCAATCTTCTTAATATACCCCCTGCAAGGGTATACAAATGATAAAGCTCTTGAATAATTAAATAATACGTGTTTTTATTTTGTCGCCATTAAGAAGACTTTATTGTATAAATCTCTGCCTGCACTGTTTACCAGTCCAACTCTGGGGGAATGCAGACTTCCTTCTCACCGCCCTCACCATCACCGCCACCAATAACATCTGAGATGCTCACATCATCCAAGACATTGTTGACCACGGGCAGAGCCACATTCTCGATGGTCTCAGCAATCAGATCCTCATTCTCATTGATCACAGTCTCAACGACCTCGGCAAGATATTCGTTCATCTTCACATTGACCGAACCATCGCCAAGCAGACCACCGATCTCAGAATCAACCTCACCCAGATGGGTGCGAACCTCCAGAGACTTGAGCTTAAGCTTACCGGACAATACACCCAATGAGTATTTCAGGGTACCCCAGATGACCATGTCACGAATGGCGAATTTAGCATGGCCAGCACCGATAAGATTGATGGTGAAACCGTATTTCTTCAAGAGCATCTCCAGGTCATATTTGGTGTCTACATTCACGTCACGGAAGTTGAACTTGTAGGTCACTTTGCTGGTGATGGCGTTGACCTTCATTTCCTCGATATCGAACTCGTTGAGTCCGTTGAGACGGAAGTGTTCGATGGAGCCCTTCATTTTCAGGGCTGAGGTATCGATATCAATGTCCTTCTGATTGATTCTCAGCGGAGCAATTGGGGGGATTCCCATGCCGGGAAAACCGCAAGGCATCTGCTCCTTCAGGCCCTCAATAACATCGACTACGGTGCTCGAAATCGACATCGATTCTAAACGAATAAAACAGAAGATAAAGAAAAGTCTATAAATAATACGAGATCTCTACGAGATTTTCTCTCCCCCCCCATCTTGTTATCCACACTTACCGGGAGAATCGCCCACAGAGGCAGCATTTGTGATGGCCACGAGGGCCAGGAGAGCCACAAAGAGTTTCATTTTCTTGACTTTGAGTCGTATAAACTGGACACAGTGCTACCGGTATTTATACTAATCGTCCAGCTATCCGACTTGCTGGCTTTTATAGAACTACCTGCACAGGGGGCGATAAGAATTTACCATTTCATTTTTTTTTTTTTTTTTGCGCGATAATTGTTTATAGACCGATTGCATTGGAGGACTATTGCCTATTGGGTTCTGTCTTATCTGGGTCATTCAAAAAGCATTGCGAATCCAACCAAATCAACTTTTAATTAAGATCTTGTCATGATTTCGAATTTAACCAAGAAATTGGGAAAAATCAAGCAACAAAAGGAAGTGCACTTATTTTGTAGAGAGGGTTATTTTAGATAGACAATGTCAGTTTAGGCTAGACAATTTAAGGTGCAAAGTTCCATTGCGGAATACTAGATCGATTATCCGTTAATCCAAAGCTATCGCTGAGCCCCCCCCCTTATATGATTTACAATATCATTGAGTTTGGCAAAAATAAGTTTTTAAAAATAGATTTTCAAGATGGATTAGTAGGTGCAATTCTACTTGTTATTTGATTTATAATCGTATTTTGACCACTTTAAATAGATTTGTTTTTTATAAGAATTTTTGTTTTGGAGTGCATTCCAGTTCGGGGGGTATGATAGAACGGCGACTTTGGAATACGCTGCAGGGGGTTTTAGTAGGAGATTTATGTTTTAATATTGTATGATCTATAAAGCGCCCTTCCTGCTGGGTACCGCAGAGACTTTATGCATATCCTTTGAGGTTAAGTAAACCTTTTTCTAATGATCTTGGTTTCATAATACATACTGATTTATAGCTTTCCTAATAAACTCTAGTTTCTGGGTAATAAAAAATGTCTATTGATAAATCGTAAGTAAATCGTACGATTTGTTATCTTTGTAACACCTGGATAGATGGATGGTATTGCGAAAAGGGCTACGTGCAGCTGGTGTTGGATGGATGGATTTGTTGATCTCTTAACTTGATTTGAAGCAGGTTAAGGCAATAGACCCGTGTGTGCAACATGTGAGGGATCAGAACACCTGCAAAGCGTGTTTCGTTTGACGTAGTTCATATATATAAATATATTGTTTTTTTCGATTGAAAATTTGACTACGTTCATAAACAGATGTCGAAAATAAATCATAGCGACATTTTTCAATTGGCCAATTGGCATGAGATTAACCGCATTTAATTGGGTAGTCGAAACAAAAGGTGGCTATAAGTGTTTTTTTTCTTCTACTGGCTCCTTAAGTAGATGATAACTTATAACCCTATATATAACGATGAGGCGATTACCGTCGTAACAAATAATCAAGTCAAGTGCATGATATAAATTATGAATGAAATTATCATCGTATACATAGACTTATTAATCTAGAAGTACACGATCGATCGTTTATGACCGGAGCCAATAATTGTGTCGCCTATAAAGGCATCGGCATATGGGGATCATGAGAGCTTTACAGCTAGTACAGCAATGAGATCTATCGTATGTGTTTTTTTGGCCCTTCTGGCCTGTGGCGTCAGCTTTGGCTACGATCTGGAGCTCTTGACCGAGGATCAGTGGAATGAGCTTGTCGAGAATAATCGTAAGTTAAGATCAAAGATAGTATTCATAATAAACTGAATCGTAATGTGCGATTTGTACAGCTGAAGCCGTCGATAAGTATGGCCTGATCTTGAACTCGCAGGCCAAGAACGCGGTAAAGAATCTGATGGAGCAATTGCCATGTGGTTTCCCCACCTATGGTATTCCCCCGCTAGCACCCTATACCAATGCTGAGGTATCAGTTCATCTGGCCCAATCTGTGGTGGAGTAAGTTGCAATCACTGCACCATAAACCTCTCTACTTACTCTAGGGTCTTCTTCTTCTTAGTTCACTGATTCAGTTCCTGCGCTTCCGTTTCGATGGACTCGAGACTATGGAAATCAAAAAGCTGAAGGTCAGCTACACCTTCAACAAGAAGGTTAAATTCCATTTCAATTTCCCGAAATTGAAGGCAAGCGCACATGTGCTCAACACGGACACCCTAATAGATTTGTTGAAGGAATTGGGTCTGTCGGTGCGCTACGAGGGCACCGGCCCGCTCTCGTTCTCACTGGAGAATCTCTCGATTCAGGGACAATTCAAATACAAGATGCCCTTCATCTTTGGCTCGATTAAGATCTACAAATTCGAGTGTGTTGTGGGTCTTGGCGGTGTTAACTCTCACATTGGTGGAATTTTGGGTAACGGACGTTTCAATGAGATCATTAACGATGCCATCGATTACGAGGTACCCGCAATGATCAACAAAAATCAGGAATTGATCAGTGATCGTATTGAACAGTTCTTTGTGCCATTGGTCAATGAACGTTTGAAGGGTCATAAGATATGGTATCTATTCTCGATGCTGGCATCTTCGACTACCAAGTGTACGCCCACACCGGCGCCCTGGTTGGCGCCACTGGAGTAGTTAGGGGTAAGGGTAATCCCCCCTATCCCCAGCAAGGTACTTGTCAATAAAGCAACTGTAGTGCGATTCAATGTTTTTCGAGTTTTAATTAGCCCCCATACATATTCCTGCTATCTGGGTTAGGGGTACTATCTAGCGATCGTCACGGTCTTATCGCCTCCCGGTAATGCATATAAAAGGCGCTACTCTAGCATAGAGCAATTCAGTAGCTAGTTGAGCTTTCAATCCCGTTCAGCAATGCGTTTTTTAATTGTTTTGGCCAGTCTCCTGGCCATTTGTGCCGCCGGCACTGTACCCGAGAGCCTCGATCAGCGTCTGGTGAAATATGCCGATCAGAATGGCGACATTGATTTTATGGCCGAATCCCAAGAGGGTATTGCGGGTGAGATTTGTGGAAAATTGATTTTCGATTTGAATGTTTTGATTTGAAATTTTATTTTGAAATTTTGTAGTTGCCCCCTACGGTATTGTGTCATGGCAGGTGCGTCGCATGATCCGCAAACTGCAGAAGCAAATGCCTTGCGGTTGGCCCGAGTTGGGTATTCCCCCATTGGCACCGATCCGTGTGACCGACGCCGATCTTAATCTGAAGCGTGGTATATTTGAGACAATCAACCATGTATTCCGTCTGCAGATCGCTGGTCTGGATGACTTCAAGATCAACAAATTCAAATTGAATGTGATCACATCGAAGGTCACCTTTGATTTACTGTTCAATAATATCGATACAACCGCCCAGAAGTACGATACGGATACCCTGATCGATGCTCTGCGTCAATTGGGTCTCTCGGTGCAGTATGAAGGTAATGGTTCCCTGCTCTTCGATCTCATCAATTTGCGCATTAGCGGTAGCCTGAAATACAAGTTGCCTGTTCTATGGGGATCTGCCAAGATTCTGTCACTGAAGACCAACATCGAACTGGGAGCTGTGGAATCCGATATCAGCGGTTTCATGGGCAATGGCAAAGTCAATAACATTATCAATCGTCAGTTGGAGAATATTTTGGTTAAGTCGATCAATGAGAATCAGCAGACTATTTCCGATACCATTGAGGATAATGTAGTGCCACGCGTCAATAAGATTCTGAAGGGCAAAGATTTCTGGACTTTGGTTGACCTGATCCTCTCGAGCAGCGAGGGTGAGAGTGAGGATGATCCCATTGTTACCGATTGTGTGCCACCATCGGATCCCTGGGCTTAAATGGGATTATTAACATAGTTTGTGTATTTGCCAATAAAGCTAAAGAAGAAATCTAACACGATATTTGAAATATAATTTCTTTGGAACTGGGAACATTAGATTATATGAGATATTTCATCGGTATTTTGTGGAATACATATGTAAAATCTTCTGGTGTTCTCTAGAATGCATTAACAGTGTGATTCTTACTAAAACTTCTTTAATAAGAGATGTCTCTTTTTTCGCGGGTCTCTTAAGTTTTTTTCATACTATTTTGTTTAAACTTTTTTGAAGAAATTTTTTTTCAGACTTGCCTGTGACTTCTTTATATTGATTTCATTCAAAAATCTTCCGTCTTGACTTGATCTATAGTACTTAATAATTCCTGATCCTAACTCTTCGTTCTTCAACCCGTTCCCAATTCTAGTCGACTTTTAGGCTGCTCTTGAGAAAGCTATAGTTGCTAGATCGTAACACCTGTGCTAATCCTATCTTATCTTCCCAGACCAGCTGGTACTTGAGTTCCTAATCGTTTAAATGACTCCCTCCACAATGGGTAATTCAGGTTGTTTGTTCCGTTTTTTTTATGTTTAGTTTCTGTTTGATATTCGAAATGCGTAGCTCGTGTTTTCTGCTCGCTTTCCTGCTTTGCTGCTCATTGGGCAGCTCTAGCACATCCTTTGATGATGATCTACGCGAGCTAACCGAATTTTTGCGACTGCAGATGCGTTGTGGTTATCCAGCGAGGGGTATACCAATTCTGGCACCAGCTCAGGCGGCCTACAAGTCGCTGGATATAAAAACTGATAGTATTAGGTAAGATAAGAAGTGGGGGGATAATTCGAGTCTGATTTCTGATTCCTTTTCTTTTTTGCACTGCAGTTTTAAGGGTAATTTCACAGATCTCTCTGTGGTGGGACTGGATAGCTTTGAGTTCTATACCCTAAAATGGAATAATATTTTCCATACAATCAAATTTGATGTAACTTTTCCACGTATTCAACTGAATAGTGCGAATTATAAAATGAATCTATTGGGTAGTCTCTTTGGCGCTGATCCCTCGTTGTGGGGCGATGGTATCTTCGATCTGGAATTGTTTAATTTCCGTGCCAATGGTAGCTTCATTATGCGTCCCTCATCCATAACACAGGGTGTTCATGTGAAGAGCTGGAAAGTGGATTGGACGCTGGGCGAGGCACGTTCCCAGACGACGGGCATAATGGGTAATCGACTATATACGAAATTTGTGAATAGTATTATCCAGGAATTCCTCGAGTTGCTTATCAACGATAATCCACAAGAGGTGGCCGAGTTCATGGAGCAACTGATAGTGCCTCCCATGAACGAGGTGCTTCAGCATGTTGCCTGGTACGAGATAACCGCTATCATTTTGCACCTCGTCCAGGGTATTATACCAGTCGAACCAATTTGCTAAGTCGAAAATTGTAAGAAAAAAAAAGCTATATACATATAATAAATTATTCTTGCGATTTTTGTATATAAAATAATTTATGTTTTTGTATGGTTTTGGTTTCCGTGCAGATATCTTAAGATCTGCAAATTGGAATTAGCTTAAAAGTGAAAAAATAAATAAATAATAAGTTTTAAAACTTGAGTTTATCAATAATACAATTGTACTATATTATCTACAAATTTCTTTATATTTTGATGCATTTAATAATAGCTCTTCCCTCTCTATACACAATATATATGTCGACATTTTTCCTAATTAAAATAAACCCCTATTTCCTTGCAAATTCTAAATAAAGTCTTTATTGTTTTTTTTTTTGCAGGTAAGCGCGATTAGATTCGGAATCTAATTATAGTCCACATAATACTTATAAGTAAGAACAGAGGGCACAAACACACACACACAGCAAAAAAAAAAAAAACTTATCAATGTATTTAATATACTGCATTCTATGCGATGCGTTCTACTCTAATCGTTTTCACCATAAATTATGGTCATAATATGAAAGTGAGCCGATTCCTGGGGGAAGGTCAATAATCGGATTTGAGTGCGAGAGCGCCAGCGGGACATCTCAATTCATTGGCAGAGACTTAGAGCGGGAGAGAGTGAGAGAGGGAGAGGGAGAGAGAGCACACGAGTCCTGCTGCTGCTGCTGGTCACAGTAGGATCTACAACGGGTGGTCCTGCGGCTCAACACTTTCTAGTTTCAGATTTGAGACAAAAAAAGAAAGAGAGAATCAGAGAAAAACACCCGTTAGAAGCCGACTAGCAGATGTTTTTACACTTACCGAATTTTTGTTTCTTTTTTTTTGTGTCTTTATTTGTTGTTAATTAGTGCAAATCGTGTGTTCTCCTTTTGGCTTGAAAACGGCTGACAATGCGAACTGTACTCGAGTACATTCGCATTCGTTTTGGCTCATTTCATTTGCAATTTATGAGTCCTTTACACACACACTCACACACACTCGCACACACCTTGCAGCTTGTCACGCACTCTCGACTCGCAGAGGGACACATCCTATAAGTACGTGACCATCGTCCTACCGCATTGTCATTGTCCGAGTAAGAAAAGTTTTACGATCTTACGAACAGCCTGCGTGTTGTCTGCATTGTGCATTGTATCGTCCTCTTAGCTACGGTTCTTTCTAGGTCCTTGTGCCCATTTATGTACTACTTGGGGAGCCCCGAGCCTCGAGCCACAAGCGCGTTGCAAAGTTCTCTTTTCCAGTTTTGTTTGTATTTCATTTTATTGTCTATTTGTTGACATTTACGACGCTATTTCCCGAAAGCCCTTAAATCATTAGAATCTCGGTCAATACTTTCGCTTTTTTTTTTTTTGTGCTGTGCATGCTGCTCTGCCTGGGGACAGACCTCTTTGGCCCAGTTTGATTAGCCTCGTTTTGCGTGTGTGTATGGGATACCACAAATTACTTGGGTCTTTTGCATCTTTTATAGAGAATTTCTGTGAGAATGAGATACAAAAGAAATAGGGACATAGACTCCGATAGATACAGGGATAGTGAAAAAGACAACGAATACAGTTTATAGATATTTTTATTTAAAGAGAATGCTATCTTAATTATATAATAAACTTATTTAAATGTAAACAGTAGTATGTTGCCTTTAAAACTACCTATTTTTGAAAAACGACCTATTTTTGAAAAACGACATATTTTAAGGGTCTGGAAAATATATATTAACCGATTCTTAGATCTAGCTAAAATTTCTAGAAATTTCATAAAATTTTCACTAGAAATTTCATAAAGAATTATCTGAAAGCCTTGAGCAAAACCTATAAGATTTATCATCTTATATTTTAGACTTATCCTTTTTAACATACTTTGTGCTGAACTTAAGCTTCAACTTATAATTTCAACTCTTTCTTTATAGTCAAAAAATTCAGCTTTGCTTACAAGTTTGGTATATTAAAAATGTTTCATCAACTTTCTTTGCAAAAGTACCTTAAGTAGGTTTTCTTGGAAAAGTTTGTCACCCACCTAAGGATTGCAGTTTAACGCGCCTGCGGTTGTTTTTCATGCAATTTTCTCGGCTTTTCATGTTGAGTTGAGTAAGTCATGCGAAAGTTAATTGAAAATTTTAGACTCAAGCTTTTGAAGAAAGTCGTAAATATTTGCAGTGCGTCTTCCACTTTATACAGTACTTATTGAATACTTTCGAGAGGCCCTCGACGCGAGAAGAGGCCAGAAGAGTTAAGAGGCCTCTTGCAATCCTTTGAAACGAGCTTTTTGCGAATAACTCAGAATTTATGACAATGTAGAGCGAAAATTAAGATTCATTAAAGAAGAAAAGGTGGAAAGAGGAATAAATAACAATGGAAGCACAACGAAATAAATCAAAATGTTTTCCCTGCAAGACATGAGATGAAATTACGTTCGGTATTCTTCGGTTATTTATATAAAGCATCTGTTATCCTTGTTGCGCATTAAATGAGTTTTAATTTGATACGTAGTATCTGCTGCGACCTTCTGCTTTCTTCTTCTGCTTCATCTTCATGGCTTTTTATGCCCACGGCAATTGTTTGCATCAAGTCAACGGTGAAGGCAAAGGATGAGGAGATGGAGAACGAAGGATTCAAGGATTCACTACGTTGTAATTGAGCCGCGCAATTTCAGCAATAGGTGCGTTGTCCTGTAAATGAACAGCAGCAGGAGCAAACCAGGAAAGGATGCGGATACGGATGCTGCCCTGTGTTTTTTTCAATTAAGGTTGACATGTGTCTACGTTGCCCTCCTCCTTTCACTCTCTTTCCCTCAGCTCGACTCCTCCCTCCTTCCACTTCAATTTGTTTCATGCGACAAGTCAAGCTGAAAATTGCGCATTTGAAATTCGTAGAGAGAGAGAGAGAGTGAGTGCAGCAGGGAAAGTCCGGGGCCCAGAGACGGGATTCCAACTTGCGCCTAACAGGATTACGCTTTTTTCCCTGGCACTCAGCTGCTCCCCGACTTGGGAGGGAAACTGGCAAACGGTTTTTCCTTCAGACAGCTGAGATGATTTTGATTGCCTGCGATATCAATCGATTTGATGCTCTGCTAAGCGTTTTAATTGAGAAATTCCATGGGATACCGACAGAAAAAATATAAAAAAAAATTATATACCAGTTTATACCAAGTAAAAAGACTGTTACATTCATAATATGTATTATATTTTATTGTGCTTCAAATTGCTGAAATTTTAAATTCCATGAGATACTGATAGAAAAAATATAGAAAAATTATATATATCAAGTAAAAGAATAATTTAACATGGTACATTGATAATTTTATATCTTATTGTGCTTCAAATTGCTGAAATATATAATTTAGTATCGTATTATAATATTGTATGAATTTTAAATTTTAATTTAGATGCAAAGACACAGCTGCTCTCTGAAGTATATGACTAACGACCCACACAAAATGATCAATCAATCAATTGTCCTTCTCAATTACACTTCAATCTTTCGGTTAATCCTTGCCTGGCTTGCAGTAGGCGCTACGACAAATATTTCCAATCCATATCTGACTTATTAGACCTTTTGACAGATGTCAAACCAGGCGACACACTTTGCAAAGTTTCTACACTGTCCCATTAGCATGACAATGGAGCTCAAGGTGTTCGGACTGAAGTCGGGACAGATGTCTTAAAGAAAACAAAATCTTAGCTCGGCGATTTGATGTGACACTTTTGTCAAATGTTTACACCTTTAACCCTTTCGGGTATTCCATTGTTTATTACCAGAAGGCATCTGCATGCATAGGGGTTTAAGGGATAACCCCCCTACATATTTCGACCTTTCCGTAAACGGTATCGCCCTGAGAGATACCCAACAATTGTTGTCGAATTGTTGGCAATGTTTTGTTAATTCAATGTTTAATTAGACGCATTTGTTTGGATTTTATGGGATTAACGGTCCATAACTGGGCTCTACGAATCGTGGAGAGTGCTGGACGTTTTCTTTTTCAGTGTCCTATATAGTTCCTTTGTTGCACCTATCAAAATGCTCTTAAAACATTTGTAAAGCAATAAGAAGACTATAAATAAATGCCCTTTAAACATTGGTAAAGAAGTCTGCTATAATATCATGTGCGAGATTAAAGATTTATTAAGGTTTCTATATGCATAAAAAGAAGACTATACTATCATGTGCAAGATCAAATATTCTTAAAGGTTTCCAAGCGCTTAGTAATATAAATAAATTATGTTTTATGTAAATAATATATAAACAATTTGCAGTTTAAAGAAACTCAGGCATTATAATAAATTAATTACATTAACGAAAGTCTAGGAAGTTTATTAAATGTCTAAGAAAAAAACTAGGTAATTTTTTTTCAAAAAAAATTAAAAAACTTATTAGATCCAATATTATCTATTACTAGAATAGAAAAAGTTGCAACAAAAACTGTGCAAACCACCAGATCGAAATGATATCCCAGCTTTATGAAGTCTATTTTACCTGGTCCAACCATAACGAAATACAGTTATTAACGCCTGTCAGCCCAATATATAGCAACAGCTACCCAACCCGGCTCAAAATAATTCATCAAAATTATGTCAAATCATGCAAGCGGCTGAATAAAAAAGAAAAAACAAAAATTCAAAATTCCGCAGAAGTTAAAAAAAAGAAAAAAAGAAAAACCAAAAGATCCGTTTTCATGCCGGGCAAAATGAAAATGCTAATGAAAATCAATGCAAAAGTGACTTAAAAATCTTCATGGAGATTCTTCAGCCGGGGATGCTGCAGGCGCAGCTGCATGAAGCTGTCATGTTTTGGGCAAACGCAAACACAAACACACAAAGAAGAAGAAGAAGAAGAGAAGAGAAGAGAAGAGAAAAGAAGACACAAGGTAGCAGGACATGCGCAGACTGACAGACAACAATTACAATTTTCCTTCAACTCGCAACGTCATGTGATGTTTCCTTCTCTCGTCTCGTCGTCTTGGGCCCATCATATTTTCCTTTCCTGATTTGCATTTTTAATCTCATAAGGATGCGGCTTTATGCCGTACAGCAATCATTGTGTCCTTGTGGTTGCTCAAGCTGCAAACTCAAGACACACACAAAAAAAAAAAAATGTAGCCTCATGTTTGGCCCAGAAGAATACGAAAAAAAAAAATCTTCGTGTCGTCTCCCCCCCGACGCTCGGAACTGATCTACATATGTTTAATCCTGGATTTGTAACACGTCAGAGACGAGGAAGGTTCTTGTCCTCGTCCCCGACAGTCTGTCTGTTACGCTTGAATAATTACTATAATTAAAGTTCCTACGGTACCCGAAAAAATTAAAAAAAAAACTGTCTCAGTTTAGCTTTCCTTTCGTCTTCTTCGGGCTTAAGAGTCAAGCGGATCAGTATGTCTTGATCCCATAGTCCTTGTAGATTGTCATCTCCGACATATACATAACATAATGAACAGAACATGAGTTGCTTTATTTTGGAAAAGAACCGAATTTGTTTACCATACCATGATTTAATTAACTTGAAAATTTCACTGATAAGATCGGTTTATTTTATGGGATCAATAATATTTAAATGAGAATATAAAAGAAGGAACTTGTTTAGATATTTCGATTTTTTATTACAATATATGATATGTTTTAAATGATTAATGTATGATAAGGCATAATTTGCTGTATCATATAAATGTGGCTTGACGCTGAGGTTTCTTTTTTTACATCTATCTAAAGATTCTTACTTTTTTGTTCAAGCCAAACGCTTGACTGAACTTTAAACAGTTTTGTATAGGTTGCGCCCATATCTAAACCGATTAGGGTACTGTTTCAATGTCACCACACAATAACAATGGTAATCGATCTGTTTGTCTCTCAAGAATTTTCCACGCACTTTCGAAATAAATCATAGAAAATAAAAAAAAACGTGAATGAGACAAGAGACGGTACAAATTATGTGAAAGTAATTTCTTAGATGAGAGCACATTGATAAAGAACACAAAAAAATGTGATCTTAAGCGAGTACCGTTCTACAAAATACAAAAAAAAAAAGAGAACTACAGTTTCTTTAGATCATTGTCATTTCGTGATGTCATCAAAATTCAATCAATTTGCGGTTGAGCGAAAAAACTTGATGCGATCCCATGATTTATTTGTAACGGCTCACGGGCTCAAGGCTTGTTGCACTTACATATAAAGTGCGAGAGAGAGAGAGAGGGAGAGTGATCTTGTCCAGGATATCGCAAAATCATTAATCACAGCCCCTAGGAAGCTGCCGCTAATGATGAAATGTTCTTTCTTCTTTCTTTCGGGTACATTTTTTTGCAAGTAATGAATGGAGTGCTCGGGCATTCGGTATATAAGATAGGTATAACCATAGTATTTTTGACAGCAAACCGCAATCCTGGCACCACCCAAACCATATACGGGACGATCAATGAATCATCGGGTATTCCTGGTCAATGAATGGATTGAACTTGCGGCCACAGAGTTCGCACTCTCATCGAGTACATCATGAGTACAATCTTTTTCATTAATCACACGCAGTGTCTCATTAGTGCGCAAAATATTGGTTCATTATCTGGCGCATTCGACGATACTGCAATATATCGAATATACTACATATGTTTGTGGTTATGTTATTTGCATTTCTGTATCGAAACTGTGGGAAAAGTGGAGCGAATTTCGTGAATTTAATTAAAGCGATGGGAAAGGTGACAATAGATTTATGATATGTGCAATTTTTGAATACTTTTTCAGCATGAGATGGAAATAATAATTTTCATTTATGGAAATAATTATTTAATATAGTTTTTAGTTTTGCAAAGCCTTTAGGTAGTAATTTTCTTAGCTCTTAAGTATATACTTGAAAGTCTTTTATCTGTTCAATTTTCGAACTTAATTACATCAGCCTTTTCTGCGTGTTTTCACCCTACATCCTGTATTTCGAATTATATATGCAAATTTAACCTCAAATTAAAGAAAAAACCCGTCGCCTGTAAATATCTAACGCCTCCTTGAGGCATATCAATTCAGTTACGCCCCGTGAAGATCACAAGAGCTTGTTGACAAAATTATTTGGGTGGAGTTCTTGAAAAATCTGCTCTCCAGGGACTTGAGCGATAGAGAGAGAGAGGGAATAAGAAAAACGCTTGACATATCCCGCTGGGCAGGTCCCCCAAGCTGTTTGAACCTTTGCAAGGGAACCGGTAACCTATGGAACCTCATTCTCGCTCTCTCCCTCTCTCTATCTCCCGCTCCCTCTCTGCCCCGACCGCCAACTGTGCGAGGGCACAATTATTAGCACTTAAGCGACACATTTGGTGTATCCTTGCTGGGGCAACCCTTAAGCAGCCGCGCGGCACAAGTGTCGATGACACTTGGAGGGATTTTGGGACTGCCTGCGGTCGCAAGACGCACTAGGGAACGTTGCAACGTTGCACGCCAGGTTGCTTGCTTTAGGTAAAAGGAAGGAATAAAGAAGAAGAAGAGGTTGAAAAAAAAGGGGTAAGAGCAGCGTCTTCCCCGGGGCACGTCCTGGCAAAACACTTAAGCCAAAGTTAAACGCTTCGAGTGTTGTATTTTTTGTTTTTGTTTGCATGTTGCGTCGTGCTCCGTTTTTTAAGCGCAATATACCCTAGAAATAGATCAAGAACTTGGGTATATTCGGTTGGAAACACGTTCGAGTATTGAAATTTGGGTTATAGTTTTCAGTTATTCTGAACAACTGTATGAGTTTTTGCAACTCTTGTAAACTCTTATCAATTTCGAAATACAAGCATATGAACAATATATGTTCTTTTTATTCTAACGTATCTAAGAGCACAGCTAGGTGCTAAATTGGGAGCATAATTAACTAAATACACAGTTCAAGTAGCTATTCATCTTTGCTATTCTATCGACTTTCGAAATACACGGTGTTTACTTCTTTATGCATGGGTTATTTCAGTATTACATGCAGCTAGATATCTGAAATTTTGTATACAGCTTGCTTAGAATCTTATATTGTTAATTATAAATAAATATACTATATACTAGATAATCTAAAGACTTTTCAAAATTATCTTTTTTATAGGGTATCTCAGAGTAATTTCCTTTGCTGTACCATTCCCTACATGTTTACTCTATATATATGGTCTCTTGTAGGTTTTTATACGTTAGGGGGCACAGCAGGAGATGCGCTCACAGTTTCTGCCTACTCTACTCTTCTTCATCTTCTTATTCTTCTTAGTATTATTATTCTTTTTTATTTTCGTCCAACCTAAATCAATAGCGTTTTGAGAAAACTTTGCTTTAATTCGCTTAAATTGCCGGCAGGACTCACGCATGGCATGGGATGGCAACGTCTTTGTGTGCGCGAAAAATCCTCAAAGGATTGCCCTCCTGTCCCCGGTGCCTAACCCCGTTCTTCCCGATTGTTTTGGTCCCGCTGTTGTCACAGCTAAAGCGCTTTAATTTTGATTGCATTCGATTTGTTTTTTTCTCCCTCTCTCTCTCTCTTTTTGCTCTCCTTTTCGATTTTGTTGCTGCCGGCGTTGTTTGCACAACTCTTTGACAAATTCGCAGGCTTGTTCCGGCCTGAAGAAGGAGACGGAGAAAGAGGAGGAGGAAGAGGAAGGAAGGAAGGAGTTAGGGACCTTCTTTTTCCCGTTTTGGCAATTTTATGCAGCCAAAGGATTAGCTATTTTCCGTGTGTGCCACAAAAGTAGCCTAGATCTTTGCACAGTTTTCGGATTGTCGAAATTGTTTTTTTTTTGTCCTATAGTTGAGGGGGCTGAGGGATTTCATTTTGTTTGGATTGGATTTAGATCGGCTGTGCGAGTGTGTGAGAGTTGTTTGTAACAGTTATTATGAGATTTTGGCTTGGGATTTGAGGATCCCAACACAGAGAGAGAGAGAGAGAGAGAGAAATTATTAACACAACATTAACTGGAGTATGTTTTTTTTTTTAATGGGGTGCTCTTTTGAAAATGGGGCACTGATTTTGTGCATTTAAACGATAGTACAGTCAATAGTAGCGCTACACCTTCTTTAAAAGAAAATAAGTACAATTTTTTAACAGATTTCTAAATAAGTAAAATGTTTTTAAGAATTTAGTTATATAACTTAAACCAAGAGTTTTCTTTTCTAGTTTATTAGGTAATGAATTACGATAGTTGTGCCGATAGTATTTAAACATTTAATTTTAAACAAAGAATATCAATTTATTGATTTTTTCGGAATTAATGAATGATAATTTTCGATAAAATTTTAACCCTCTATATTACTTAATATTTTAATATAAGATCACTAAGGGCATCGAAACATAAACAAAATGTTATAATTATATAAGGGACCCTTACCAAAATGACAAAATTTCGAAAAATGTTCTACTTTTTATATTAATATATATTTTAATTTAAGAGCACTAAGGGCATCGAAACATAAACAAAATGTTATTCCCCGTAAAAATCGGTGGATTTTTAACTAAGTTACGATGGGTGCTTTACTTTCTTACATGTCCAATTTTTATTCGACTTTGACATGATTTTTGGACAAAAATTAAGTATCGTCAAAAACACTTTTAAACACTTGTTTACTACTGATTTTGACCTCCGCAATCGATTAAAAATAAAAGCGGACGATTTAAAATTTTTCGAAAAAAATTTTTTTATAAAATTCTAAGGGGGGACCCTTACCAAAATGACAAAATTTCGAAAATTTTTTAATATATATTTTAATTTAAGAGCACTAAGGGCATCGAAACATAAACAAAATGTTATTCCCCGTAAAAATCGGTGGATTTTTAACTAAGTTACGATGGATGAAAGGTGTGGTTTGAGGGCCTATCGAGTGTCTTACATGTCCAATTTTTATTCGACTTTCACATGATTTTTGGACAAAAATTAAGTATCGTCAAAAACACTTTTAAACACTTGTTTACTACTAATTTTGACCTCCGCAATCGATTTAAAATAAAAGCGGACGATTTAAAATTTTTCGAAATTTTTTTTTATAAAATTCTAAGGGGGGACCCTTGCCAAAATCGCAAAATTTTCAACTGTCTATATTACTAAATATTTTAATTTAAAATACAAATCGGTGGATTATTAACGATGGGTGAAAGGTGTGGGTTGAGGGAATATCGAGGTTAAGATCTTAATTTTTTAAGCGATATTACTGCCGATAGTACTGCTACCATTTGCCTGTAATCCTGTAATGCCCATAATCCTGTTGCAGCCAACAACCTGACCATAATTTCAGAGTTATTTTTGCCATCTGATTTTGGGTTTGGTTTGGCTTTTTGGGCGTTTTCTGTTGCGACTGGTTGACATTGACAGACTGTCAGACTGTGCTGCTGTTAGGGATTTATCGCATTGGTCTCTCTTACCTGCCCGGGGCGTATCGCCTAGGCTCAACTGTCATTCATTGACTTGCCGGGAAATTCCGCACACGCGGGCCTGCACGTTGTGTCATTTTTGCGGCTCGTTGTGTTGTTTGCAGAGAGTGTAGAATGAAATCCGAAATCCTTTTAGGATTGCTTTCGCAAGTAATTAGTCTGGCTGTCAACTGTATGTTGGTCTGTGCCAGAGCAGAGCTAAAAGGATTTGTCCCAACAGCCTAGCACCTGCACACACATTGCCCAAGATGGAGGAATCCTAGTGTGTACTGTGTCCCGTGTCCCGTGTCCTAAATGCGCGCCTCCTGCGGCAATCTATCAACACGATTTTCTTTTGCTTCTTCTTCTTATTCTTGCTTGTTCTCTCTCTTTCTCTGCCTTCTTGGAAATGTGTTCAACCTACTTTGATGAAATGCTGTCCAAATGAGAAAAATTGCATGTGCTGTGTTTGCGCATCATTTCATGTTCCAGGCCAGGACAGAAATAGGTCTAGAAAGAAAAAAAGGATAATGCAGCTACTGCATCCAGAGACATATATAGCTACTAAATGAGTTTTTATGCTCTACATTGATGCTGGGTTCCAGTTTTATGTCCAGGCATGTCCTCAAATCTTCTCCCCCCCATGTATTGTATGGAATAAAGTGGGCCGGCGGTTTGTTGTGCCATGCTGTAGTGGATTGCATTGAATGTAACTGACAATGTAGACAGTTTCTTAGAGACAGCCCCCTACTCTATCCATATACCCTACCCTACCTCACTCCCTCTACACTCGTGTCACATCGCTGACGGCAGACAAATTAGCTTAAATGAGTGGCTTTTCTTTTCGCAGTCTCTTTGTCTCTTATCTTTCACACCCCCTATTGAAGGCGTAGAGAAGGTTCTACATTTGATTTACGAGTTGCACGGAAAATTTGCTGAAAATTTCGTAGCATATCACAGCTGTTTCCAGTTTATCATCATCATTATCATGTAGATAGTACAGTGTGACGATGGCTGCGATAATTGATCCAAATATTAAATGCGAACTGTGACAATTGACAATCAAACTATTTATAGAGTGTATCTAATTTGAGTTCTTAAGGCAGGAAGTTGAATAGTAAGGAATACTGTAGTTTATAGTCTGTGACAAGGTTTAATTACAGGATATAGTAGATATCAAAGGATGTAGAGTTGAATAGCTCACTAGATAATAGGCACAAATTTGTATAATTCTTTTGGGCAGTAAACGGAAGATTGTACACACTAAAGTTTTATTATTTTTTTCAATTTTCGAAGGCGTTTGAAGACTTGAAAAAGTTTCAATACTTATCTCGATCTGCGCACAATAATAAGACATATTGTTACTAAATTTGACAGCTCTAGCTCGTATAATAGCTGAGATATAGGTGTTCATACAGACACTAGATTTCAGTTTATATAATATAGGATTATTGTTTATTGTTATGGACTTCTACTCTATAATTAGCGGCTATAACAATAGATCCTAACAATAGCTCAAGTATAGCTTGTTTTTAGCATTAGTTATGCTTCAGTTACAGCTCAAATCAATCCCATATAGAGAGAGAGAGAGAAAGAGAAAGAGAGAGACAGAGAGTAGAGCTGTCAAAGTGACGTATTGACAAATGATATTAGGCTTGATGACCATTAAGTGCAGCGCATTGCGGACACTCAACGGTCAGTTGAGACATCAATCAAACTAGGGTTGCAACTTGCAACTAGCGGGCCAACTCTTTGCCGGCAACCCTGGTCGGTATAATAACGCAAACAAGGGGAAGCTTAAAAAGTCGACAAGAGTAACAGGGACTAACGTAGGATTTCAGCAGCTTGACCGTTGGTCAAGCGCGATCGCATACATGGAGGGGTTGCAACCCTATAAAGTGCACTTAGTGCGCACGGGGCATTTAAATTGTCTGCGCCTGCGCGACGTCAGCAAGCCAAATCCTGTCACAGGATGCAGGCAAAGAGATGACAGGAGGAGGACGAGGAGGAGGAGGAGGTAGGGTGTACAGGCACGGGGGCAGTTCATTAAAATGCGAGCGATGTAATGAGCAAAATGCAGTGTAATGAAATTAAAGTGAACACGCGACAAAACAAGAGAGGGAGAGGGGGGGCGGGGGTTGAACAGACTGCCCGCTGCTTGCGCATGTGCAGCCAGCAACACTCTCCCTCCCTGCCTACTCCCTCCCCAGCCCACTTCTCCCCTATTTGTTGTGTCAAGTGCCGCGCTATTTTGTTGCACCTTGACTTTTATTATGAATTCTCCTGTTTTTTTTCTCGCTATTTTTTTTTTTTTTTTTTTTTTTTTTTTTAGCCCGCATAATTGGCGAAGTTGCGGAATTGTTCCAGTTCCAGCGGCGAAAGTGCACTCATTAGTTCAACTTTGTTTGGCCAGCACAAAGAACATGGATGCATGGGCGTGGTGAGAGTGCTCTATGGGGGAGGGAGGGGGGTATAGGTACTGACTAGCTGATACTCTCTGCGTTAGGTATAAATTAGATGATGTGACGATTCATGAAGTCCTTTTTTGCTATTGCGTAGTTATGCTCACCATGTGACTTATAGATACCCTATAAAAATGCTGATTAATTTAAATATCGATTCAAAGTAAGCATGATAATAACTATTTATCAACTTACAAATTGTAGAACATTATAATATAATAATATAAAATGAAAATAATATAAATAATATAATAAAATTATACTGAAAAACAAACACATAAAAAGATGTTTGCTGATATCAAGTTCTTCTCCAATCATTAAAGATGGGAAAAAATAATTTTTATATATGATCTATAAACTCTGAAAATTGAGGAAACTCTAGAATACTACATTCATCTTACTGTCCTTAATATTATATTATAATTTTATAATCTAATGATAAAATTCTTATAGAAAGATTTTACAGTTTTTTTTTTATTATATTTAAATAATAATTATAGATACTTCTAAAAATCTACATATATTATTAAAACTACGAAATATTTTCTGAGGATCTTTAAAAGTTAGCCAAACCTTCAGCTCATTAAATCAAATTAAGCATAGATTATATTATTATATGCAGACCGCTACGTGCCTACGCTATAAGGGTACCGGCTTTAGACTGTGGAATGTGCAGTGTGTGAGTGTATCAAAAATTATGACGCGCTTAGAACAATCAAAGTGTCAAATAAAAATGTCAAGTTTATGTGGCACGCTGATCGCCAACTAATCTGTCAACAAAAGGTGAGGCTGCTGTGCTACGCCGTGTGCCGTGTGCCATGTGCGACGGCATCATATCCGGTTTCCTGTTTTTGGTCACTGCATTTATGCCAAGGGGTTGCTGCAGCAGACTAGACGGACAGACAGACAGACTGACTGACTTACTGACCGCTCGTCAGCCCCTCGGCCGGCTGTCATAATTAAAATATGACGCGTGTCCGCATCCGTGTCCATGACACACAGTACAGTAGTGCAGGCAGGACAATTGCACTGCACGACATGGCATGGCATGGCACGGCACGGTAGGCGGCGGCAACTCTGGCACACTGCCACTGTTGCCACCATTCGACACGCAAGCAACTTGGCCAGCTGAAGCCGTCGTGCCACAACTTGAGGGCCACAAAATGTGCATGCATAGAAGATCTCTATGTCTATCTATATGTATATATATGTCTGGTGCGGTCATTGTCCTGGAACCTGGAACTTGCCAATTATACAGTTACTCAAAAGGAAATTAACCCAAATCACGCTTAGAATTTATTTGACTTGTTAAAGGGAAATTCTTGAAAAATTTAGATATCTAAAGTAATTCTACTAATTGTGGGCAGTCTTTTATAATATGGAAATTGTGGAACATTTGAAATTAGGGATTATAAAAGTGTGCATAATGCCAGATGGACAAGAAATAGATGAAAAACTGTTCGCCTGTCTGTATGAACACCTATATCTCAGCTTTTATTAGAGCTAGGTATACCAAATTTTTTGACAATATCTCTTACTATTTTGTGCAGATCAAGTTTATTTTGTAATTTTTCTACGCTCCCTTAAATTATGAAAAAATCTAATTGTTAGCGTCATATCAAGACTAAAGTAGTATTTCAAGTTAAAATTATATTCGTTGTGCTGTGATTGTATAATAATAAAGAAGTTATTAAAAGTGATTATATAAAATTTCAAATTGTCCCCAGCTTTGATATAAATAAAAAAAAAACAGAAAGTAATTTTTATTATATTAAAAATTGAATCCTATAGGTTTATAATATTCGAAAAAAAAACCATATCAGTTTAGTCTATAAATTATCCAGTCACGCTAAAAAATATAAGCTAACAGTTCTTTCTGTTCTGATCCTAAGTCAACTAAACAAATTGCTGATTATTTTATTCCAATAAACCCAACCAACCTAACTGTACGAAAATCTTCAATACAAACGACCCTTTCGATAGACTCAACTCTAAGCTGATCCCAAAACATTGAAAAAAATATTGTAACACTTAAGCATATTTCTTTATTGTTATGATCCTTTTATGAGCATGCTCGCTCATTTATTATCATACATATAGAGTAGTTAAGCATATTCCACATTATTATAACTACACCAGGGAAAGCTGAAGGCAGACAGACAAAAAGCGAGGGGTACATATCATACATATAGGTTTATATACGATGTTCTCCAACCACACACACCATGGGCAACAATTAGTTTGCATAACATTCGCATTTGACTACAGTTGACTACACCAAGAGAAGAGGAGGCAGCACGTGTCTGAGCAGAGTGAGAGAGAGAGAGAGAGAGAGCAAGAGAGAGAGCGAGAGGGGTCTGGTCAGTGGCAGCTGTAATAACCAAAACATGAACTGCATCATAGAACCCATGATATGGTAACAACTTTTTTCATCACTTACCCGCTTTAATCCTGCAGCTGCCCGCTCGACCCAAATTGAAATATCTTCTATAAGAGCGGAGAACCCACGTAAAAAGCATCCACCAATTCACTTTGAAGTAGGTGCCGTTTATGCAAACATACGGGGAAAACTAGGAAAATGGAAAATGGACCAAGCATCACTCTGGACATGGAAGCTGTTTTTCGCTCCTGCTTTGGGTTTGGTTGGGTTGGGTTGGTTTGAGCGGTCGCTAAATGGTTTTTCATAAAATTTCATAACATCAAGATATGAGCTTTGTATTATCAGATAGATGTCTGTTTGTTTCTGCCTCCCCCTGTCTGCCGGTTGTGGCCTGCAGCGATGTCTAAACCAGGAGTACGCGTTGTGCATTCGTAATGTCCTGGCTAGGGCAACCCCTTTCAGGGGCGAGCGGTTAGGTCTATCTCGCTCTTCTCCCCCTTGTCTGTCTCTCTGCCGGCTTGGGCTACTCCCTTTGCAGCCCACTAATGAGCACACTTGAGCAGTCGCTGTGTGTGTGTGTGTGTGCGTATTTACTTTGCAGCGCTAATGAAGTGAGTCCTGCGTCCTGCTGCAGGACACATGCATTGTGCATCCATCAAGGCAAATCACAAACAGAGCAACAACAACAGAAGGCAGAAAACACTTGCAAAAGGGGTAGGCAGTGCCGACTTTTGAATACTCTAAATAAATAATAAAAATAAAAAATGTATGAATGTATGAAAATGTATGTGTAATCTTTTCTTGAAAATACTTAAAAATTTAAATCCAATTAATCAAATAATTTATTCTAATTTATACTTATTAGACAATATATTTATGTATAATATTAAATAATACAAATATATTTATTTTAATAAATTTTCAAATATTTTTATAAGGTATTATAATATTTTTGTTTGTTAAAATAATCTCTTGATATGAATTTAGTATTTATATTTTATATTTTTGTATTTTGGTATTGGAAATTTTTAAAAAGGATATATTTATATATAATTATATGAAATTTTAAAATATTTTAGACTCCGTTTGATTATTTATCAAATTAATAAAATGCCAAAAAACATTTGTAGTTTTTTATTGAAATCTTCAACGTCCCAACAGTCTCTGAGCATTGTCTCATGTTTCGGCAAAAAATCGTAATACCTTCACCCGGAAGATAGTGTATTTAAAAGCTGCACACTCGCGCGGGGGTTGGGCCAACAATGGGTTAATTCAGTACGCGTCGCAACCCGTTCCCGTTCCTGTTCCCGTTCGGCTTATCTAGAACCCAAAACACAGCATTGTCCCCTTTGGTTAGCTCCGACGACAGGCGAGCGCTAACTTTTTCTGGTATTTTTGTTGTCGTATAAATTTGATTGTTTAATTGTCCAGTTTTTTTTTTTTTTTTTTACATAGGTTCGTCCTTTTTTTTTGTCTTTTTTCGGTTTTGTCCTGCATTTCAATTTCAATTACTTTAATTATGCCTACGTAATATAATTAGTTAATTTCCGACGATTTGTCTACGGAAAAAAGTGAAACCACAATTATGCATTAGAATGTGATCGGGACATGTGACGCGTGTCCTTATGTTCATATAGGGGGTGAGTCTGGTAGGAAGAGAGAGAGAGAGAGTGCGAGAGAAAGTCTTTCAGGCATATCGTATACCCTACGCCGCGGTGTGGGCAATCTAATGCGTTAGCCTTGCGTAAAAGCCTTGGCTCACCGCAAGATTAATGTCGTCTATCCGGTAACTTGACATTGAAATATACCACAAGATCGGAAGAAAAGAAATACGTTTCCCCCCTCTGAAAATTGATTGATTTGGCAAACAAATTTCCCTTATTTTCTATCTGTGTCTTGTGCAAATTTTCCCTCAATTTGTTTGCAATTTCTTGTGTTGATTTAGGCTCAAAGAATATGGGAGAAATTCGGTATTTCCATCCCTACTAAATACATATAGATTTCACACAAATTAATCACCAAAACTCACATTAATTTTAAAATATTTATACCTTTCTCCTCTTTTTCTCTTTGCAGGTAAGCATGATTATCAACGGTTACTCAGATCCACCATGGCAGGTTGTGATCATCGGAATGACTAAGTATCTGAATAAATAGCATATATATATAAATTATTTGCACACGATTGGGAGTCTGTGATATCATTATTAAACGCGCTGACTCAAAGATGAGTGATTATATTAATTTTGTGAGTTAGCAAAAAAGTCGAAAGGAAAAACCTTTCCAATCGATGTTAGACAATTTTATGAGATGAGCAAAGCAAAACGAATTTTGAATGTACTTACATAAATTCTTGCAAAATTATTCACTTGTGACAATCGCATCGAATGCCCTGGGAAAAAGAAGTTCTTTTTTAGTTGCTAATCTCTTGTAATGCGATCATAAAACCGTCACACCATGAGCACAACACCACATAAAATATCTGAAGATATTGCAAAAAATGGGGGAAAAAATACCTAAAAAATGTCAAAATTCATTTTCTCATTCCATATTGCATTTTGCACGCCATTTAAAGGCACCCTCAGCAAAAAAGAAATCGCAAGAAGATTTGCAGTTCCACCCCTTGAAAATGATCATAAAAAAAGGTAAAACTGTTTCAACATTTTGAACATTTTTATTTTATGTACTTTCTATCGAAATTCCAACGAACTTTGACCCAGAGAAACATCCCTAATCTATGTGTAAAAAAAATGTGAAATATTAATTACAATTTGTAAGGGGTCGCTACTCGGTCTTTGCGATAGAAACGAGTTGACCTAGTTGAAGATATCTTGGCCCCGACAAGTCGATTGTTGATCGAACTAGATCAGTTTTCAATTGAAAATTCATAAATGCAATTGGCTTAACTCAATTATCGCTTGACTAATGTTCCACTCTAATTATAGCAGCATCGTTCCACTATCCGATATGATATTATGTCATTCTATCGTTAGCGATTGCGCAATTACTGAGAACTGCGCACAGACTGTTTCCCTACAAATCCATCGACAATAATCCAGAATATATTTTGTAACGCTACAATTTAAGTACTTAGAAAACACACGAAAATAAACAGAATTTAAATAGGAACGGGCTCAAGGGCCCCCATACTCTATAGACACCCCCCACACCCCATGACCCTGTGGCAATTTATACACAGAGAATTTACGTCAGCTGTGCTCTTGGATTTACGTACGATCCGTATAATTGCGCTAAGGAAATACATATAATTTAATTGTTTCAAGAAAAACTGCTCGTCATAATAATTACAATTTTTCCCTCTTTTCATTTTTTTTTTCGATTCGCCAGCGATTTTCAGAGCCAGAGGCTAAAAGTATCTTAGAGAAAATTGTGGGGGATACATAAAAAAAAGAGTGCTGCAAGCTTGGCAATTTTTAGGGTATACCAGATATAGTGTTGCTCTTAAATTGCTTGAAAACTCGTTATAATAACTAAGGATTTATTGTAAATATTTAAAGATTTAAAATATAAAAAAAAAACTGTAAATTGTTTTTTTTTTCCAAAAATTTATTTTACTTTACACACTGATGTTACGGTATTTGGGTATTCGTGCTCCCCAGAGACTGCTTCCTTAGTAGGCTCTTTTGAAAATTAAATCCAATTTGACTGCCGTTTGCAAACTTGCTGCAGGCTTTCCCCCTTCCCCTACCAGTTTGGGACCTGTCACACGCACCCAAAACGATGTAGAGTGGGAGGGAGAGAGAGGGAAAGTAAGTGGAGAAGTGAGATAGAGAGATGCGCTCCACCTTTCTGTGGAGTTTGTCGTCGTCGCGCGCACGCGGTACTTAACATATTTGCATTGACAAGCAGACACATATACATAAATTTCTGTCAGGGAGGAAGGAGGAATGGGGGCCCCATTAAAATTATCGATTTTCTGCCGTCTGCAATATTGCCCTTTGGCCATGCAATTGGCCCCTCTCCGGGTCTCACAGGGCTGCTCCTTCTCTCCCGGTGCGGTACGTTTCAATTAATCAACTCAAATTGCGTTTAAAGTGCGCAAAATGCAGAGCAAGTAAAATGGAGTCGACTGTGCTAGTAGATACCTTGTAAAAAAGGTATCTATTTGGAAAAAAAGTATATAATCATTTAAGTGTTACATATTTAAATTAAATTAATTTCCAGAAATCATTCGTGATATTTCCGTAATATTTTAGAGATTTGTATAGATTTTTGTAGTAGTATAATAGTTTATTGTGCAGAAAAATGTTTATATTTCATAGTCTTTGAGACCATATGCTGTTTGGTTTTTGAGCTAATAATTTAACATATTTAATAGTATTATTCTTTATACTTACTGAGCTATTAAGGGGTGTTATGGCATTTTTTAAAATATATAACTACTCAATAAATTAGTAAGCTATCTAAACATTAGTTACAGGGTATAAAAACGTTCATTAAATGTACGGGTCGTCTGCATGTCGATGGGTTCGACTTGTCGAAGTGCCTGCCCCGAGACCCGACTACCCCGTCTACCCGATGTACCTCTAATAATTATGTCAAGTTGCATTGTTGCTTCGCCTTGTCTTCTAATTTTGCACTCTCTCTCTCTCTCGCTCCCCCTTTCTTGCCCTTTTCGCTGTGCAATTTCATGGATTTTAAGTTTCTTGATGTTTCCTGAAGCGTTTTACGCTTCATTACAACAAATTGGCGAATAGATGTCGCCTCGCCTGTAATATTTTATGAATTTCTTAGGCCCGTCGTAAAAAACAGAAATTGCGATTTCTTTTCATTTTTTCGCGAATTATGAATTATTAATTATGGCAAGAGAAGATGCTACAAAAAAAAAAAGGGGGTAGCACCATGTTCGATCCGATGTAAGCGCATTTGGGCGTGAGAACTAATGCGCTTGTAATTTGCCTCGAACGGGGTGAAAATCGGGAAATATGAATATGAACCGAAACCGAGTCGTCTAGGGTAATGCAAATTATCAAAATATGAATATGAAATTAGTCAGATTAAAGAGAACTCATGAATCGAAACGAATGAGCTGAAATGAGTTGGGTGGAAAAGTATATGTACGAATTACGAGAGATTTAAAAATTATTATTATCAAGAAGATATCGATCAACTTGTATGTATTCACTTTTCTCAATAAATCCATAATAAAATTGATGGCATTAGATCTGTTTAAGATTTAGAAAAATCTTGCGAATGTGAATAAGACATATGTTTTGATAAATAAACTGAAAGCACTTTCGATATACCGTTTTTCCCGCCAAGAAATATTGAGTATTTCTTTGAAAACTGAAAGATCATTTCTTTTTTCTTTGGTATATTAATTTTCGTGACAGTTCCGCGAAAAAAAAAATTGCAATTTCTATAAGTATAGTTGGGTTTTAGGGCATTGCTCACGGTTAAAAATATCGAACGTATAATCATATGGGATTTTGGAATTATTTATGAATCATTCCTCTATCTATCCATGGCTTCCGCATACAAACATGTGTGATGAATATTTGACTACCGATTCCGTTCTTGTTCCGCTGACCCCATAAAAAAAAAAAACTTTCTCTATCCAGATGTTAGTACAAATGAAGCGTTTGCTTGTTGGACATCAAATTCAATTGTTTCGCTCTTTCCCTATCTTCTACTCCCCCTTCTTCTCGCCCAAGTGCAATTTCCGCTTTACACACCGAAAGCGTAAGGGGGGGGGTGAAGAAACGAATGAAATAAACCGTAAATGGACTCAACTAAATCAAGTGAATGAGTTGTCAGAAGTTTTTTTTTTTTGAGAGAGCACCCCCTAATAGAAACGGGAAACATGACAAATTGCGGGTGCAAGATCAAGAGAGAGAGACAGAGAGAGAATCCCATGATGAACTAATAAAGTTTTGCAAATATTTACATGCAACAGGAGGAGGAGCGGTAGAGCCGGAGGCAGGCGAAGGGTGTTGAAGTCGACTCGCTACAAAAGTATCAAATAACCAGAGGGAAGAGGGTTGTAGTGGGTAGTGCAGAATTGAAGGTACGTGGTTAGCCAAGGTCTGGCCTCGCCTTGTGGTGTTGGGTGACCAAAAAGCTCTCTCGGGGGAAGCCTAATTTGTTTAACATACAATATACACAATTAAAATCCACTAAGGGTGTAGGGGTAGAGGGTGCGCACCCTCAACTCAACTAGCGTACTTAATTAACCACATCAGAGAGATAGAGGGGGAGAGAGAGAGAGAGGGTGCTCTAGCGCTACTTGAGCTTTTAACCCTTAAAAGCACAGCGATTTTATTAACGTCATTTAAGTCGCATTTTTGACTATTTTTATCGCGATGATACAGTCAAAAAAAAAACAAGAGTATAGCTACTTGGGTAGCTGAACCCAATTGAAATTGGGAAAGTGTCGCTTACGCACGCACATTACGAGGCGTCTGGTAGTGCCCCCCGGGGTGTGTTCGGTGCGTGCAACCACCCACAATGCAAGCAACCCCCACAAAAATGTGCTGCAACATTCGTCAACTTGTAAATCTGGGCATGTCCCCTTTAGCCCTGCGGGGTAGTGCAGCCGACGCACCCTGTGGCAGGTTGATTAGAAATTCCATTAAAATTCCATAAAGAAAAAAAAGGAGAAGAAATAAGCGTTAGCCGCACCCGGTTTTGTCTTTCTCAGACTAATTTCATAGCCAGGGAGGGTGGTTAATCCAACCAGACCCACCCACTCTCATGTAACTCCCAGTCTCAACCTTTACGAAAACTACTCAGCGACAACTAGCGACAATTTCAAGTTCCATCGCAAAATCGCGTGTAACTGCGTCGCTTCTTCAGTTCTCCCCCACTTCCATCTCTCTCTCCCTCTCTCTACTCATTTTCGTGCTCGTCTAATTAAGACGCAAAGTGTGTCCAGTGTTGCCTTAAAAAAAGCTATTTTTGGTGGAAAGATACGGAAAAATAAAGCCAAACAATTATTTACAAAAAAGCATGAAATATCTAAAGCAAAAGAAAAGAAATATGATATAATTACAAAACTTGAAAATGGAAAAATATTAATTAATTTAAAGATGTAAAATATCCTTAAAATATAGAATTCCTAATAAATTTACAAAATTGAAATAAATTAAAATATAGAATTCCTAATAAATTCACAAAATTGAAAGGAATTATACAAAAAAAAAACTAACTAAAATTTCTGAACTCCCGCTAGCCGCTTTATAGTATAACAAATTATTTTGCAATTGCCACCCACAAAAATCTAGCCAGAAAATAGCTAAATCGACAGCACTGTGCGTATCCCTGCTTGGCGTCTGCTGTGACGTGTGGCCACGATAACTGTGGCATGCGTGTCAAATTATCGGGCACATCGTATAATCCACAGTTCACGTGTCCTCTCAGATTTCTCTCTGCAGCATTACTTCTATCGCATTATATAATCTCTCAATCTGTGTAGATATGCATTTCTGTAGGGTTTTCTAAGCTTAAACTCTGAGATCAGTTAGATTAGCGCATTTATTGACTTATGTCAATGAAAACTTGTAACAGAACTTTGTAAAATCAAGATAAATGAGATAAGATTCTTTAAACTTTAAGTGAAGTTAAGATCTTGAAAGATACTACTAGCAGCAGGTTAATTTTTTATACCATATTAATAATGCTATAATATAATCTTAAGAGGAACTTCACGGGAAAAGTTCAGATCTTTGGAAATTCTACTACTAGACTCAGTAGTAGCTTAAGCTCCTATATCATGCCTAAAGTGGGTAATCTGTTAAATACCATATTTAACTAAATATATTAGTTAGATTATCTCCCAATAAGGAACTACAACAAATCAAATTTAATTTACTCATAATATTCATGATATATAATGATATTGATTACATTTTTCTTTCTATTATAACTGTAAATCCCCACTAGATTTACTTTCACTAATTGATTGCGATTGCGAATGCGACATTTTGCACATTTTCGCATTTTCACATTTTCCCAATAATATTTCATAATTTTCCAGGCTCATTGCATAAATCTTGTTAGCGAAAAAGAAAAAAAAGAGGAAAAAAGCCATACACAATCGACAAATTACTGCGCTGCACAGTTATAGATACCAAACACATATCTAACATATTTATCTGATTTTTTTTTTGTCTATATGTTTGTGTATTACTCGTATAATGGCACATGTTCGACTTGCGGCTGCGTCCGTTCATCTCTTTCTCTCCCTCTCTCTATAGGAAGTGAATTTTCGCACAACAACAACAACAATAATAGATAATATTGCTTAGCTCCCCAGCGGCCCACTAACCGAAACCCCAACTAAACATAACCACAATATCCAGCCCGCTGTCCCTGCCTGCAATTCGTGGCCAGACATATTGCAGGCAGTGTACGCTGCACACTGCTATTATCATTATTATCATCATCACACAGAGCAGCCAGTTGATTATTACCTCGCTGCAGAGCGACAGCAGCAGCAGCAACAACAACGACAAATGTTTATTATTGCATTTTGATTTCCGTATGGGCTTTTTTTTGTCTGTCACAGCTTCTTCCTCACTCTCTCAGGCTGTGCAGGGGAAATTTTAACAGTGCTCTGTTAACATGGAAACGACTGTTGCGCTTATCTCACAACAACGCCTTCACCATTGATAAAAAGTAAATAAATAAACAAATAAATACACTTTTTCATTGACATTGCAGTGAATCAGGCTATAATTTTGTCGAAATTTTGCCATAGTCAGTCAGCTGCGCTGTTTCCGCCGATGATGCAACGGAAGTTCAGATATAGAATTACTTTGGTTACGCTTTTTAGTCCGAATATTGCAAAAAGCTGCAGACAGAATTTCTTTATATTTCGCACTTTTTATGTGTGCGTTTTTTATTTATCTTACCTTACCTGTCCGGCTGCTGGTCGCAGTTGCGGCAGCTGTTATTAACAGCACGTGCCAAGGTGCCGCAGCTGCTGGCGCTCGCCAGTTGTTGCATGCTTTTTTGTTGTTTACCTGAGAACCGGCTAACTCTCTCACTCTCGCTCTCTGCTTCTCATGCTGTTACACAGCACGCTGTAGTGGTTACAGTGCTGTTAATGCACCTACTCGTTTAACATTGCCCACAGTTAACATACAGTGCTGAGCGACTGCTTGCTGAGAGGGTGAGAGAGTGCTGCCTACCGGCGCTCTGTGTGTTTTCAGTGTGTGTGCCACTGTTGAGCACTTACAGCGTACGCTGTTGAAATTTCCCACAGCAGTTCGGTTGCGACCACAGTAGGCTGCAGACGTGTCGTGCGGATGTTGCGTTTATTTAAAAATCGCCCCAGTGTTTCGCGTCAAATTTCGCGTAGTTTTTATTCGCATTGCTAAACCAAATTTTTTTGTTGTAAACAAATTATATTGCTAGCAATGAAACAGGCATATAAATAAATACACGCACATAACATATGTAAATAAATTTTCGACAGTGCAAAAAAAAACCAAAAAATAAATAAATAATGAATTCAATACAAAGGTGACTAAACAACAATAAAAAAAATAACTTAAGATTAGTCACAAGCGACCGCAAGCTAAAATGCAAAACGCAAAGCAAAGCCAGACAAGTTGCAGAATTGTTGTTATTGTTGTTGCCGAAGCCACAATAAGTACGCAGCTAATAAGTAAATAAATACGCAGCCAAAAAGGATTACACGAAAATAAACACACGTGCAAAAAAAAATATAAAAAAAAAACAGAACAGAAAAACAAGAAAGCAAAGGGCAAAGAAAAAATAAAAACCACAAACAGTTTTGCTTTTTCATTGCCAACACGCGCGCACTCCCACAACAAAAAGAGAGAGAGAGAGACAGCAACAGCAAACGTACCGTTACAATCGATCAACATGTTGGCGGTCAAGAACTTTTTTCTACCCGAGCGCACAAAAGCTCCCGAAACGCCGCAACGCTTCTCCAGGATGCCCGAAGCTTTTCTGCGCTCCATACGTCGCCGCTCGCTGCGCGTTAAACGCGCCAAAAGCTTAGTCGTCCCCGATCGTGAGAAACGCAAATCAGGTGAGGTACAGTGTCGATGTAAATGCGACGAGAGCTTTTAATTGAGGGAATTTTATGCTCAAAGATTAAGGGATATTTTAAGTACGTTTAAGGATATTTTAAGTAAAGCTAGGGTTGCCTAGTCAACAAGTTGACCAGCATATTATTTAATGTAACCCAACTTTTTAGATTCCCCTCAACTTTGAGGTAGGTTAATCTGACTATTAAAATATAAATGTGTTTTAAATCTACACCCCCTAACCCCCTTCTCCCTCGCACTCAAGTAGAGTGTGAAACACTTACATGAAGATTAGCCAACTTGAGTAGCCTCAGTTTATTGACTCATAACAAGTTAATAACCCTGCAGTAGTTTAAACACACACTTAACACATTTTTTTCACTCTCTGAGCAAAAGTTTGTTTAATTAAACAAAAAAATAATAATTATACTTTGCTTGGGCAACACTGGCGCATTTATGCAATTTTTTTTTTTGACCTTGCGCAAATGACTAAATATGGTTGCTAAATGTGTTTATAATATATGGATGGTATTACGAGAGGGTACATCATCAAAAAAATGGCACCATGGCGTGTCATATGTCAAAGTTTGCCAACAACAATGGCTATTATAATGCAATTTGGCATCGTTTCTTTTTATCGCTTTTTTCGCATTTCGAACTTCCTCGTGCAAGTTCCGAGTCTGCTGTTATGTCAAAATTTGGCCAACATTATGTCAAAAGTTTTTCCAAACCCCAACTCATTGCATCAAAACAATATAAATGGTATAAAGGCATCAAAAATGAAAATTATCATGACAATTTGCCAAAATATTGTCTTTCTTTTCACGCAAAAGAATTGCAAATCAAGTGAAAGGGTGAAAGCGAAAGTTTTGACTGACAAAAGGAACTATTTGTATATATAGAAGAGATGGCATGAAATTTGCCCTGCTTTTCGAACGTAACACTGACTCACATTTTGCCGTCTTTCTTTAGGTTTATTTATTTTTTTTTTTTTAGTGGTTCCTGACAACGCGCCAAGAATCACTTAACATGCAATTATCGATTCTCGCGTAATGCGGGAGAACCTTGAGAAGTGTGGAAGGAGAGAGGGGAGGTTTGAATAGAACTAAACCAGGCAGAGGCATTGACACCCGAGTGCAATCAATGCCAGCCTAATGACGTCAAGTCAATGAATGAAACAATATACCCAATATACTCTATACTAAGTGAAAGAAACATGTGCCTGATGGGGTTATCTTACATCTCTGGCTATAGTAGGGCTTATTAAGTATTGTTGATAATGTAAGTGGCCTGAGAGAACTAAAGATTGAGATTAAAATATTGTTAAACTAATTTCACAAAGCAAACACATTATTACCGTATATCTAAGTCTGTGTATTACAATCCATTATGTCACCACTACTACCTGGTATTTATTTTTATTATTTCTTTTATTCTTGGTATTTCTTTGTCCATTTCTCTTGTTCCCAAGTCATTGGCTATTTATAATGCGACCTCCCCAGACCCCATTTAATCGCAAAAATACAATCGCAAATTGCGAAATGTGTGTTCGTCAAGCGCATTAGACATATTATATATATATTATACATTCTATAGACACGTTTAACACTATATATACGTATAGTCCACTCGCTCTCAGTTTGTGCCATTTGCAATGGCCCCAAAGACGCCAGACTTTGATAAGATAGATGGGAAAATTGTTTATTTATTCACTTTATGGTATGATCTATAAAAAAAATTATAGTAAGTTTTTTATATTGATTCGCGTTCATTCACTCGGTTAATTAAATAGAAAAAAATAAATAGAGAAAAGAACTGATAATAATAGTAAATACCCATGCTAGTGATAAGGCAGGTACATAAAAATCCAAACATACATATTGTCGCGAATATGGGTAAAGATCCTATGCGAGGTATTTCGATACCCCGTCGAATATGCTTTAATTTCCTGACATTTCAAAGACCTTGACGCTTCGCTGACGTTCTAACATGGGAACGGATCTGAGATACCATATCTATCTACCATACCGACTGACTGAAGGCAATATAGCAACAATTTTGATTCTATTAAAATGCTTTTTATTTTATTTCGTTTCCCCCACAGACTTTTTAATGTATTTTTTTTTGCATTTGTTTATTTTACTTTTTGTTTTTCGAAGCTTAAAATTTATTTTGATATTGTTGCTTTATGCACTCAGAAAAAAAAAAAAAAACAAGAAAGAGGGGCTGAAGAGAGAACAAGAAAATGTATTTAACACACAACGTTGCCAAATGAAAATAATTAAAATAATACGCAATTGTTTATGTTTTTTTTTTTTTTATTATTTATATGAAACTAGTACACTATGTAGAGGAAGCCGGGGCCTCGTGAGGTCTCTGGGCACGAGTATTTACACATATATTTAGGCACATTATATCTATGTGCCAGATCATGGGATGAGTTGCCTCGATTGCTCATCATCATCATCAGCAACAGCGGCGTTACGATCGTCATGATGATGATATTGTGTGAGATCATGGCAATAAATGTTGAACTTTGCTACGAGTACTACGAGCACAAGTTTCACTTGGATTGCGTGTAATATACATAAATTTGTATGTAATTACATGGAATAGAAAAGGTCGCTAAACTATGGGAAATCTGGGCGGGAAGAAAAAGTGAAATCTTTAAAAATTTATCATATAACAACTAACATACTATTTAATGGTTGTAATGACATTATAATTGCTAAAAAAATTCGCTTAATAAATTTCACTTGATTAGGGTACACTGCAAAAAAATCTATATATAAGATTTCACTCTTTGTATTATATATATATTTAAATTACTTAGAGAAAGTTCTGAAAGCAGCTTCAATTTGATTTCAGACATATTTTAATTATAAAGCCCAATTAGTACATATCTCATTTCTTCAAGTGTATTCTTTATACGACTTATCTTCTTCGCCTACGATTTGACCTCCAGCTTCCTTTGTAACTTCCTTAACGCTAACGCGTGCCCTTAATTAAAGTCCACAAATTTTATGATCTCAAGCCCGAAAATCTTATGAATCAAGACAATATATACGAGACGAGACGAGGCGAGCCGACTAAGCTGAATTAATGATCAGCCCACGTTAATTAAACTAAAAACGCCCACTAAGTGAAAAAACAAAAGACAAACCAAACAATACGAAATCATACAATACGAGCGTGGCAGATGCCTTTTAAGGCGCACTGTGTGCTTAAACTTGAAGTTTGACTAGTTCTTTTTTGGGCACTAAGGCCCGGCACTTGAGTCAACATGATCAGCGGAATAGAGTGAGGTTAGGATTACATTGTTAGAATCTCGAGTTGTTGGTGGGGCACGCGCAACAGAACAATCGAACGATCGATCGATCGATCGCGAAGCGTACCGAGTTCTACCTATTCGAGCATCATTAATCATGCGACTTCACGGCCAAGAGAGACGACTGTGACGCGTTGCTTCTTTTTATGGTCGCACTTCCAAAATTGTCCATCGATTGCGACAGCATTTTCCAAATGGTGTTAAATAGGTCTATCGTTCTTTCTCTCTCTCTATATAGCCTATCGCACGCGCCCGAAACAAAATGCACCTTTAGCTGTAATTATCTTTGCGCTACCTTAACCATTCTCGCTGTGTAATTAATGAAGTTTCTCTCTTTTATTTGGGAGAGAGAAAAAAAACCGAAAAAAGATATGATAATTTTTAATAAGCAGTTGACCAATTTCTAAAGTCTTTATCAACAGAAGAATGTAGGGCGTTTAGATCGTTGCTGCAAGTCATAATTATTGAACTAGTCCATGAAGAATTATCTGTTCCATGATGTATGATAGTAAATTATGAATATTATTAGTTTCAGTTTCAGCTGTTTCTAGCATGATCTTGTGAGTTTTGTAAGGAATATGTTATATGTTATTTCTTTATTTCATATAGTAGAATCTTCCTTATGTGATACCTTAGTAAATCCCTCTCTCTCTCTCTCTCTCTCTCAAACCGTGTGAACTTTTCTCAAGTCACTGAAGCGTGTCTTTAAAGCCGGAAAATCGTTTCGAAAATTTATTAACTTACTTTTCAGAGTGTTGTTTCCTAAAAAAGAAAAATTCTTAACTAATTCAAAGCAAATTAGTCGAACATTTGATGGCACCCTCAGCAAGCTCTCGAGTGTGACGACTTTAAGAAAATTTCAAGTTTCCCCCTATATCTCTTTCTCTGCAATATTAAAATTCCGTTTAGACAGTTTTCAAAAACACTTTGCAGTATTTTCAATTAAATCATTGAAATGGGAAAGACGTGAAAAACCTGTCAAATGTAAATGGAAAATTTTCAAAATGCTGCATTACCATAATATCATTTGCATTTTCTCTAATGAAAAATCGTCGTATAAGAAAGAAGAAATGAGAAAAAAAAAAACCATATGCAAATTAGTTGACCAACAGCGACACGTTTCAAGCGCCGCTTCCGGGGACATTCGATATGACGATGGGACGGACACTTGTTTGAAGTTTCCAACACACAAAACCCTCTTGGACGTAGCAAAACAATTGTAATGCCCGATTCCAAACGGGGTTTTCCTGCCCAAAAAAAAAAAAAAGAGTCGAGAATTTTATTGTACTGCCTATTGAAGCTCGATCGTATCATTGAGTGTCTGTGAATGTTGTTTGTGAATAGTGAATGAGTATAGTTAGTAGGGTGAATAGGTTGCACGCACATACACACACTTGTTGCCTATGTTTGGGTGCTGGGCCCACTGTAATCGGCGGAAGTTGTTGTTTTGGGTTATATCTCTCTCTCTCTCTCTCTCTCTCTCTCTCTCGTCTATTGTTATTCTAATGTCACGTTGTTGCACTCGAACGCCCTGTAAAGCGATCCAACCAAGGTTCTTTTTATTATGGTTTTGTGATCATTAAGTTAAGCAGAGCTACACATATCATATTATATGCCATATTATAAGGCATATTGTATGGCACATTATAATTCTATACATTCGAGAGTGTGTGTGTGTGAGTTTGCTAAGGTTCAGTCACACTCAAGTGATTCTCTTCTCGGGAACTTACATGAATCTTACAACATATTCACATAACCGGTTCAAGTGGTTATTGCGGTTGTTGTGTGTTTCGCATTTTCGGTGGGCAGTTACAGCCGTGTGTGTGTGTGTGTGTGTGAGAGTCTGTGGGTCTTATATGTATGTCTGTAATCTACACTATCCTGCGGGCTGGCTAATGAGCATATTATCTATGGGCTGCCTAATTGAACCTCATCTCTGTGTCTTTCCCATTAAATTCACACTTTACTGATGCTGCAGCCGATAAAGGAAACGCATAAAAATTTAAAAGTTCCTTCGTAACTTTTATGTGTATAAAAAAAAAGTGGGGAGCGCCTAGGAATTGAAGAATTTACGACAATCTTTAGCAGAAAATTGATTTTTTCGTTATACCATTACTTTGCGTTTAGCTTTACGTATTTGATAGGTAGATAAATATTAGACTTGCTTTTTATGATAGTATGCCTTTTTTAATGGGATTTTAAGCGAGTAATTACCAAAGACCTTCAACTTAAGAAACGTGTGGAGTTTTTTTTTATATTTTTCTACAGAATTTCGTCACTTAAAGCATCTGTCAACACTTATGTTGACCAGTGTAATTCAATAGAGACTCGCATTGGCGTATGACTGATAGCAGAGTTACTTATACAGTCTCTCTCACGTATGTAGGTGCCAACACACACACACACACACGCGCACACAGACAGTGAGTCTCGTCTGTAATGGGCGCCAAGTCATTGAACCGTTGAGGAGAGAGAGACAGAGAAGGCGCCAAACAGAGAGAAAGAGAGAGGGGAGATGCTCTGTAACTAGCGCTAATTTAATTCAATCTTTCGATCAAGTTTTGGCGATTTTTCCCATTGTTTCTCCTTTTGACTAACAAGCTGCCCTTGTCTACTCGTTTCTCGGGCCCCGACCCAAGCCCATAAATAAGAATGTAATGAAGATTGGAAACAATGGATCTCATAATTTTGCACACACAGAGTGAGCGTGTGCGCGCTCCGATTTCAATGGAAAGGTCAGTCGAAAAGACCGACCGACTGACTGACCAAACGAATCGCCGATCCCTAGCGATCCTAAGCGATCCCGCTGTGGGTCCAACCAAAAGGAAAGTAAAAGTAAGCAATTTACAGATTTGTTGCGCATGAACGAGCTAAGAAAGAGCAGAAGAAAAGTCAGCTGGTCAGTACGATCTATAGTATGTATAAGGCAGATCCATAGCAAATTTAACTACTGCCTAGACTAGACGATATGTATGCTGCTTTAATTGGAAATTTATTACATTTCCCTGTGCGAAAAGATATGACATGCACTGTAAAAGAAATAGGAATATAGGAAAAATAAAAAAAAAAAAAAAATATATATATATATATATATATATATATATATATATATATATATATATATAATATAATATAATATATAAAATATTTGAAAGTATATATTCTAATGCAATCTAATTAAAATTATGAAAAAAAATTTCATTAAATATCCCGAAAAATATCTTGAAATTGGGTATTAAAAATCGAAAATGAAAATTTACTTAGGATGATAAGAAGTAGAAGTTGCGGTTACCCACAGTGTGCACAGTGGTTCAATGGGACGGGCTCAAGTCAACCGCAGACAATCAAATGATGATCATAAATATGAAATATAAATACGTTTGCCATTTAGTAGGTAGGAGTTGCAGGAGTAGGGGGGTAGGGGCTGCAGCTGCATTGGGACACGGGACGCGTGCAGTTAAATCCCAGGAAAAAAAAGGGAAAAAGCAAAAGAAAAAAGACAGAGAAAGGTAAAATAATCACAGCACTTTTCCAACCATTTTCACTGTGCAGTTTTCCTTTTGTGTCACAGCTGGCACTTCATAAATATGTCATATTTAATAGAGTTCAGCAGTTGCTTCTCGTCGAGATGCTACTGGGAATCAACCACCGGCGTAGCGCAACGCCTGCCATGACTTCTCCAACTCCTCCTGCTGCTGTTTTCCTCATCGTCTCGTGCTGCTGCTCACTTGATTTTCCATTTTCCATTTCCCATTGCATTTTGCAGCATTGTCAAGTTTTGATTGACTCACCTCACATAGAAGAAGACCGGGTGTCCTTTTTTTTCTCTCTCTCTCCCTTTTTGCTGTCTTGAGAGAGAAAGTAGAAGAAAAGAAAAAAAAAAACACAAAAAAAAGTGTAGAAAAAAATAGGTAGAAAATTGTATATTTTTCGGATCATGTTGTAAACTGATCTGTGTCATAAATTTGACATTTAATCGTTTTGGGCCTCATAATTCCCGCGTGCTATTGAGCAAGGTCTGGTCATTGGCTTCGTATGAGGAAATCTAACGGAGATTAGATTCTATTTTATTTAAAAAACGATTTCTACGTTTCGATAAGATTAAGTTAAGTGATTCATATATAACATAGTACATATAGAGTGTTTTTACGAACTAGTTCAGTGTATCGAGTGCATTCCATTACAGCACATAAAACCTAAAAATTATGGAAGAATTTTTCAGCATTATTACTTCTACCCTGTAGAATGTGCTTTACAAGTGTAAGAGTGATGAAATTTAATAACCACACACTAGCATATGCTAGTTGTCTATCTATATAAAATAACCTATAATATTATATATATTTTCTAAACTAAACGGAAATTCCTTTAAAATACGAACGAAGTAGATATGCAATAAGATACTTAGTATTCACATTTGCAGGGTATTTGCAGTGCAATCACTTGACTCAACTCATTTGCTTTTCATACATATTATCATCTTTCTGCATTCCTCAGTTCAGTTCGAGTTGTTCGACAGTTGTTCCAAGATATTTTTGTACGACGCATTTGCGTGTCATTTTTCATGTGCGCGAAAGCAATTTGCTAATTGCACGTAATTGAAGCGAAAGAGAAAAAGAAAGGGAGAGAGAGAGAGAGAGAGGGGAAGGAAAAGAGACAGTGAAGAAGTGTGACCGTAAGTCGCCTCAGTCAAAAGTTGTTGCAATTGATAAGCGACTCCCACGCGTGGGTGTCTTAAGTGCGCTGATAGGAAAAGTTTATTATTTTTATTTTTTTTTTCTTTGGTTTCGCAACTCACCTCTTCTACTGCGCGCGACTTATACATGATAAATGAGTTACCAGTCGCATACAAATTGAAATGGAGCGTTGTTTTTTCTTGAAACTGATAAAAAAAATAACAAAACAAAGAGCAAGAAGAGCAAAAAAAAAACGTAGATGATGTGTTGCGCAGTAAAGCAAGCTAATCATCATATTTTTTTTTCTTTTTTTTTGAGTATTTCCAGTTTGCCAAAAATGGAGTGCAAGGCTCTTCAGGTTTCTGTGCATAAATTTAGCTAACTTCTTACCTGAGCAGAGGGTAGATATATAAATCTTTGTGCGGACCAATGATAACTCACATTGCTGCCAGCATCCGCATCATCTTGAGAAACTAACCCTTTCTTCTAATTGACCCGGCAGCAGGCGCAACGGGGCGTGGTCTGTTGATGATCTCTGTGGCCCAGAGGATGTTGAACCACTTAAAGAGAGAGAGAGAGAGAGAGAAGAGAGAGAGAGAGGAAGATCGTACCCAAGTCGGGGCATTATTCACGACCTTCAGCTGTGTTTGGACAGCGAATTAAAGGCAATTGCCAACACTGGCATTCAATTCAATTTATCAAAATCCAACACATGTTGAATACGAATACGCCCCCCACTCGGCACACACTCACTCGCTCATTCATTGCATTCATCTGTTTATTCGCTTATTCGACTGTTTGTTTGTTTTTCCTATTACTTTTCAAATGATGCGTGAATTTCTAAGTCACTTCAAGTTGGGAAATTGTAAGCTTTAAAAAACGAGAGAGAGAAATTACTTACCGATGAAGTCATACCCTGAAGGTATTCAAACACTCTCTCCCAATCATACATATATTTAATATTCATATGAAATACCTGCACGTGACATGTGACGTATCAGTCAGATACTCGGTACATTCCCTTAGCTTGGGCTACGCCTTGCGTGACCATATATACCTTGAAGGTGTCGCACAATCATTCGTGCAGAACTTTTCCAATATATCCGAGAAAAGAACAACAGTTGGATGAGCACATCACAGCCCAGAAGGCACGCTCCCGGGACACACCCCTCTACATGTAGTTTCTGTATCTTTGCTGTAATTACTAGTACTTAAATATAACTATGTTTGTTTGATTAGTTGAGACCAAAACTTTGAAAATATCGGAAATTCTTGGAAAAGTGCTTAGGCGATGTCAGACGATAAAGAGGGCAACCAAAAAAAAAAAAACAGTTGTGCAAGAGAAATAAAAGTGCTAGATAACTGTTTGAAAAAAAAATAGGAAAATAATAATGATATAATTATAAAAGTTTCCTCTTAATCTATAAGTGTGAAAGAGTTCGAATATATAGATTTCCAAACTCTTTAACGACAACTTAACCTCATTCTAACGCTAACATGAGCTGAAAATTTCCCAAAAAACAACCTTCGCTGTTATTTAACATTCTCTGTTAACAGTTCGTACAAGATTTTGATTTAGTTTTCAGGCGTTTTTGCCTTTTTCACCTTTCTTTCCTCCTTTCTTTCTCCCAACATGCCCATCATCTCTTCTTAATCTTGTTTGTGCGATCGCCCTTTTTGCTCCCTTTTCGTAGGCTTTGGCTAATTTTCTTTACCTTTGTTTCGCATATTTTCGGAATGAAAAATCTGCTCTCAACTACCGTATTTTTGCGTTGCCAACAGTTTTGTTGATCTCTCTCTCTCTCCCTGCCTCTCCCTACACTCTACAAAGAAAGTAAATCAGATATTGGAGCAGATGTGCGCTCTGCCCACGACGAACCCAGAAAAGAAAGAAGAGGCTGCACAGCTCGTTTCCTGGCTGATTTATTGTTCCTCTTGTGGACCAATGTCCAGTTTTCTTCTTCTTCTTATTTTCTTTTTTGATTGTCCCAAGACTGTCGACACGGTCAGCCTACCTAAATATTTTCATAGGGTTTTTCGGTGGGCTCATGCAAATACAGAGTACATTTATGATTTATATTTCCTCGCTTTTACCTATTCCTATATGTGGTATATATATTGTGCATTCCATTCGATTGGATATGGCTAATTAAAAACTCATTTGCTAGCCCCCCAAAATGCATCGAAACATCCATGGAATATTTCTATAGAATTTTTTTGTGTAATTAGCGTAAATAGCGCTACAAGGTTACTCGAAATTCGCTAAATACTACGTAATATGAGTGTGTTTCTGGGCGATCTCAGAGCATGTGTTTCCTCTATAATGCCCACCCGGTGCACCTATCAAATTTCCTTGACTTTAGTCGAGCTATAAACGAGTTCGTTTAGTCTTCTTCCTCAAGGTGCACTTTGTTAAAAACAGTTGTAGGACAATTTATCTCTTTGTTTTATCTACCTTTCGTTTGCTACCGTAAACCACTAAATGGTGATAAAATTTACGACAATTCTTAAGTCCTTCAGTTCCCGAAAATTTAAGAAAAAAAAAAAAAACAGTTTCTAGATGGCACGCTTCAAATGCTGATAAAAATTGAGCTCTCTCTTAACCTTCAGCTGCCCGGCAATAAAACTAAGGTTAACGATAACCTTTACAGGAATAATTTCAAATATGATAAACAGAAAAAGAAAAAAAAATTGAATATACGTGTTCATATTGTGCGCTAATTAAAATGCTTAACCCACATCAAGACACAGAAGGAGACCCAGTAAATCCCTGGGCAAAATCATAAATGGGATATATGGTAAATAAGGAAAACAAACAAACAAACCAACCCAAAAATAAAGAAAGAAGAAAGAAAGAAAGAAGACAAGGCGGCGGGGCCAACAACCCTTTTCTGTGCACTTTCTCCTTCTCCGCCAGCCCGATAAAGAGAACTTCGGTTTCGTATACGGTATTTGGGAAAATCAAATGTCTTATGTCTTATGGGACGAGGTAAGGGGACGAGGCTCGTTTGCATACGTAATTAGTTTGGGAATTTTGACAACGATGGCGACATTTGACATGACTATGAGTTACGATCGTAACAACTACGATCGCAGAGCGACTACACACAGCTTAAGGGTTAATGTTCTCACTCTCGCTCTCTCTCCCTCTCCCTCTCTGTTTTCTTCTCTGTCGCTTATCTTTACACCTCGGGCTGGCGGTTTGAACTTTACACACTAAGCCGATCTGTATTTTTTATCTCTGGGGTGCACAATCATTTGACATCATTAGTCAAACTTAAAGATGCATTTGTAACTGTAGGTTTAAGATCGCCTTAGGATAGTCTGCAGGCGACTATTAATTAGGTCTATTGGAAAAAGAATTAGAAGAGTGAAGAGTGAGGAAGGAAAACCAGTTAATGCCGCCATATTTGATTTAATTTCTTTTTCATTTCATTTTCTACTTTAGCTTGATGTATGTGCATGCAAATTGCAAAACCGCGCTAATTTTTTTTTTTTTTTTTGATTCCTGCGAGGCATATCAGTTTCAGAATAGATTTCTCTCTTCTTTCTTATACATATACATATAACAAAAGGCATATTTATTTCATTTTAATTTGTAATTTCGCGCTATGGTCAACTATGTATGGTCAGCAGGAGCCAGAGAACCAGTTGAACTTGTTCTCTCTCTCTCGCTCTCTCTCTCTATCTGTAAAGCGGCGGGAACTTGTTCGCCCGATATCACCCTTGAGACGTTTGCAATGTTTACTTGGCGAGGCTCTTAACAACTCATAATAGAGCAATTTTCACGTGTCCTTCTTTGAGTCCAGTAAATCATGAGCAACTGGTCAGTCGAGTGTCCTTTCCATTGTCACTCCTTTCGACCTGACAAGGCAAGATGTGTGAACCCTTCACTGAAATTGATCGTGGCACTCGTGTTCTAATGCTGCGGGCTGGGTAGCTCGAGCATTAAGCGATCTATGGGATGTATATAGATCGTTTTTTTTTCGCTGTTTTTATATTTTCGGGTTTAACAGTTAGTTACACAATAATAAGATCTACAAACAGATTGACGAGGAAGCTGTAGCTCAAACTGCTCACACTTTCGCATTTTGTGCTGCCCCTGACCTTGAAAAAGCCCCTCTAGATCTTAAGTTTTGATTGAGCGACAGGCTCGACAATGAGTCGAGGCTAATTTAAATCAGAAAAGTGTTCAAGCAACTGACTGAAAGAGTGAGTGTGTGAGATATAAGGAGAAACGAGACTATTGTTGCCGAAAACTCGCTCGATCGCTCGCTCGCTCGACTGTCAATCAAATTCTCGGTACAAGGACTTGGCCGATGATATATGTACATTGTATGTATGCATGTACGAGTAGAGATACATTTGCATAAGAAGAATTACTAATGAGAGTTGAAAAACTTTTGGCCGCGACATGTTTTTGTGGGTCAAAAACTGAGGCATGACATGTCAGCGAAGTGAAACGAGTTTCATGGAATTTCGGGATCTTGAGCCTAATTACACACTGCCAACTAGTTTGAGAAACAGTTACTGCTAATGATGATTTGATACTTATATTCCCTCTCTCTCTCTCTTTCGTTATAGATTCCTTTGTAAACAGTCAGGAATGGACAATTTCGCGTTCGGTTCCTGATTTACGTTTGGGCATTGTCGGTTCCCTGAACTCTGGCAAATCGGCTCTGGTACATCGTTATCTTACCGGTTCCTATATGCAGGAGGAATCACCGGAGGGGGGACGCTTTAAGAAGGAATTTTTTATTGATGGACAAAGCTATTTGCTGCTCATACGTGACGAGGGCGGTGCTCCAGAGATGCAGGTAAGAACTCATTCATAAAAGAAAAACCTTTAGTAAACTCAAGTTATCCACATATAGTATGCATGAAATGGAAAAATGATGTATGGCTGGCACAAAAGGGGAGGGTTGTTTTTTTGGGTGTGTGCGCGTGGGAGGGTGTACAAATAAATATTTGCTCCTTATCATCTTGTAAATATTTGAATTGAGGTCAAGGGGTCGGGGAGCTGTAGTGCTGCAGGTAGAACAGTTGGGGCTGCCAAAATAAAGTTCTAGCCACCCTGGGGGTAGTTTGTTCTTGGCAGGTTGGACAATACACTGTGAGAAAGGCGAGGTAGCTGCAGAAACTTAAGATAATAAAGTGAAATTTGTTTATTATAGTTAAAATAGGTCTTAAAGAAGTTCACACATAATTGTGTTGAAGTTTGGCAACGTTGCTTTTCTTTTGCGTAAATCCTTAGTGATTTATGCTTCTCAAGTACGCTCTAAGCTAGCTTTATCTATTTCGAAACTTTACGTCACGTATTATCGGACAACTGCAGAACTTTCTAGCCATTTCTAGCCATTTCTGCCAATTATGAAGTTTTTTCTCCTTTTTTTTTTGTTGGGCACACAAAAATTTATGCTGTGTGGACACATTGGCAGACTGTCTCGGCACATAGGGCAGCACTCTCCTGCTCCTTCGTGCTGACTCATTCAATTGAACTTGGAACTTTAAGAAGGCAAAGAAAGGGAAGAATAAAACTTGGCCCAAATAGTCAAAAATAAATTTCATTGCTTGAAAAGGTTAAAGTTGAGACGTGCCCCTAGCCCGTACTACCCGCACTACCCAGCACCCGGGGGCAATTGCATTTGCAGTCTTCAAAGAGAACTCATGTAGCCCCGGATACATTTATACTCTAGGGTTCTGAAGTTTTTATTTTTTTAAATTTCCATGGAGCGCGCAATTTGTGTTGACTCATTGATTCGCATATGGTGCAGCAGCTTTTGTTCCATTGTGTGTGTGTGTGTGTGTGTGTGTGTGTGTATTTGCACAAATTTCGATGTGCGATTGCGAAAATCACCCTCCTAACCTACCCCCCTCGCTGCCTGTTTGCTCCTAGTGCCGCCCCCCCTCGGGGCAGGCGGCGGCTTAAAGAGTGAAAGTGTGGATTATAATTTTTAAGCTGCTTTCGCTTTTTTACAACATACATGGTTTTTTTTTTATTTGCGGTTCTCTTTATGAGCCGTGGGGTAGGGTGTAGGGAGGGGTGGTTCCGACAAAAAAAAAAAAACTGTGGCTGACACGCGACGCGACCCTCGAGATCTTGCTGCTAATGCAGCATAATCCCGCCCAGCTATATAAGTAGATCCTCGGGCTTATCAGTTGACGAAAAGGATTTGGCAATATATTATTTCGATTATTATTATTTTTTTGTTGTGCGCATTTTTAATTATTGTTGTGCATTTTGAGCCAAGTCAAGCATATGATTGACCCGAAATCGAGTACATTACAGTTTGCAGTCATGCAGGGTGCAACATGTTTGACAGTCACTGGAACTGTTTGATAGTAAATTCAATTATCAATAATTCTTGCATATGCAAATTGCACAAGTATTACGCTGCAGTGCATGTCAAACTGTTGCCGAGCCTGCCTTGTGGCAGTTACTGTCAAACCGTAAGCAGCCATTACTGCGACCAGTGCTGCCAACTTTCCTAACAAAGTTGGTTTTTGACGGTAAACCATATAAAAAATAGCCAAAAAAGCCATTAAAAAAGCTAACCTCTATTCAACACTTTATCGCTCTTTTGCCATCTGCAACCCGCTAGATCTAGCAGCTAAAAAGCTATATTGCCAGCACTAGTAATGACACTGCTGAGCAGTAGCTCTGCAACTGCATATTCTCCCTTTCATAACAGTTTATTATGCGAGAGAGTTACCCCTCTCCCTACCATCATTTTCTCTCTCTCACATGGTCGCACATTTAGCCACAGTTGTCATACGCAAACTGTTTCTCTCGCAATCTAACCAATTTTATGTCACTTTCTTGACTAACTTCTGTCATTCACATCGCTCTTTATGCAATATCAAATAAAAACATAATTCTGTGCAAAAATAACCCTCTGTCGTCAGAGACCCCCTTTCCCCCCTCCCCCTTCTCCACACGAACTGCGAGCAACGAGCCACCCCGTCGCACAGCATAGAAAAATCTAGCAAGGCATGGAAAATGCTAAAATGCGAATGCTAATACTAAACGCTGGTAATACCCTGTAGAACTTTTGGAATTAAATAAAATAAAATACAACTTACTAGGGATTATTAAAAAATTAAAAAATTTAAATAATGAACAAAATTTTCTAATTCTTAAAGGTTTTTACAAATTTCCTTAGAAATATAATTGAAATTTGAAAATTCCTATGTATATACTATATATAAATATAAAATATGTATATATAAAAATATTTCAATAATATGAAAAGTTAGAAAAGTATAGGTTTTTATTTATTTCTATATTCCATTCCCTTTGATCAAGCCAAACCAACAATTTCCAATCAATTTACAGGGTATTATGCAGGCAGTTAAACCAAAAAGTGTTGACAACTTTGTTTTTATTTTGAATGAAATCACTCTCTGTGGCAACGTCGCGACGTCGCCAGCAAGTCGCGCTTTTTCATTGCTTTTCTTTTTTCTGTTTTTATTTCTTTTTTCGTTTTCCTTTTCGGCTGCGACAGGATATCATTACCATATATGAGACGACCATAGTATAAATGTTATGTGACTAGAGACAGTTGTCGATTCGACAGCTTTTTTTTTGGTACAGACAAGTTCATTTGTTTAGAAGCGAAGCAAGTTGGTAAAGGAAAAAATGTGTCTGTTGCTGTTAGAAAACTCTTGGAAAATTATTATTACAATTAAAGTGTTCTTTAGTTTTTATTGAGTTTATAACTCAATTAAAGCTGTTGCTGTAGTTACCTAGCTTTAATGCAATCATTTCTAAGAGCATTTTTTATTATATCACTTATAGTTTTCCTGCACAATGCGGTCCTTTCAGTAGGGAAAAACTTTTCTTCTTCTCATGCAGCTTTTCAAATTGATTTTTCAGACTGCAATCTGCTTGAAAATGCTTCTTAACCCACTTGCCAGCATCGTTTTTTCTTGCTTTTTCCCCTCTTTTGTCATTGTTGTTTCCATTTGCCTGCGCAGCGCTGTAGAACTGTCTCCCCATCTCCCCCTTCCCCAACAATTGAATTGTTTTGTTGTCAAGCATGTGTCTCTGGCGCAGTGACTGTATTAGTCTGTGTGTGTGTGTGTGTGTGTGCTTCTTCCTGTGACGCCGCCATTTGGCGCTGCATTTGTGCTGCAACTTTTTTTGTGCCGTCTGCTTTCCTGTTTCCTTCGCATACATATTCAAAACAAATCATAAAAAAAGCTGCCGCAGTCAGCCTGAACAACAAAACCACCCGCTGCCAGGCAAAGCGCAAAACCACCCACTGTGCCATGGAGAACATTGAGGCGGAGGTGGGGGTGGGGGCGCTGCGACGACGCAGGACAATGCCAGGACGACAAGGCGGCGCGTCAGCCAGTCAGTTGTTTGGCGACTGGCAACGCAGGCGGCCGATGCTCTGGCGCAACTATCAAGCTAAAATATATAACCGAGCAACGAAAAACAGAATAAATAAATAATTAATTAAATACGCTTTGACAAGTGAGTGTCTCTCTCTCTGGCTGTGTGTGTGTGTGACGGTAATTAAACTTGCATAATAAATCGAATTTGAAAATCGATAGGGCTGCAATAATAATCGATAATACTGCGCACTGATGCCAGGGCCGCAGCAGTGTGTGTGTGTTTACATAAAAGTTCATTATCCTGCAGCGGCCTATGTGCCTGTGTGTGTGTGTGCGAGTGTGAGTTTGTGTGTAATTGTGTGTGTGTGTAACTGTGTGTGTTTGTATGCGTGTGTGAACCATACAAAAATCATTAAAAGTTTTAGCGCATGTCGACGTCGCGACTCAAGTGCTTCATTAGCGACTTTCTCAAGTGTGTGTGTTGTGCCAGTGTGTGTGTGTGTGTGTGTGCCGAGACGCTGCATTGTTTGGACGCGCTTCCGCCTTTTGTCCTGCCCGACCAGACGCGTCGCCGCCTTCTTCTGCGGCGCGCAAAGTCAAGGACTGCGGCCAAAAAAAAAAAAAAATTGTTTTTCTTTCATTCCTTTCTGTTTTTCGGGTTTTTTTTTTCGTTTTTGTTAATCCTTTTTAACGAGCTTTTGTTTTCATTCGTTGCTTCTCTTCTTCGTCTTCTTCTTGCAGTTTGCCGGCTGGGTGGATGCGGTAATCTTTGTATTTAGCCTGGAGAACGAAGCCAGCTTCAACACCGTCTACAATTACTATACCAAAATGGCGCATTTTCGGAATGGACAGGATATACCCATGATATTGGTGGGCACACAGGGTGAGTTACACGTCAGCGTAACGTTACAACGGGAGTAACCTAACTAATTGGACATTCTCCCTTTTCCCCTTTAGACGCCATCAGTGAGCGCAATCCGCGCGTTATCGATGACACACGCGCCCGTAAATTGGCCAGCGATCTGAAGCGTTGCTCCTACTACGAGACCTGCGCCACCTACGGCCTGAACGTGGAGCGCGTCTTTCAGGATGGTAAGTTGCAGTTGGATATGCCTGCTTGCCTGTTACTCATCCAATCTCTCTCTCTCTGTCTTCCTCTGTAGCCTGTCAGAAGATACTCTCGCAGCGTCTACCGCTGGCACCAGCCATGCAGCCACCGCGTCCCACCACACCGCAGGGTCCACGCCTCGGACTGGGCTCGTATCAGGCAACTGCATCGGCCACGGCAAATGGACAACGCGCCCAGCAACAGCAGCAACAGTTGCCGCCACTGCGCATCAGCGCTGACTTTGTGCAGGCCGAGCAGAAGCTGTGGTCACTGCAGGCGACTGCAACAAATGAGAACAACAACATTACCAAATATAATCCCGGAGCAACCACAGTGACTATTGTTGCCCAGCAACAGCAGCAGCAACAACAGCAGCAGCAGTTACAACAGCAACATGTGCTGCAGCAGCAACAGTTGTCGCTGCAGGGTGATTGCTCGCAGGTGCAACTGCGTGATCCACGCGACTTGGCACCGCCACCGGGCAAGGAGCTGCCAACGCCCACATCGACACCCACGACCAGCCGCAAGAGCCGAAGGCGCTCGAATCTCTTCATACCATCGTCATCGAAGAAAAGCGATAAGGAGCCCAAGAGCAGTGAACTGGGCAGCGGACGTTCCATACCCATTAAGCAGGGTTATCTCTACAAGCGTTCCAGCAAATCGCTGAACAAGGAGTGGAAGAAAAAGTACGTGACGCTCTGCGATGATGGTCGACTCACGTATCATCCCTCGCTGCATGATTACATGGACGATGTGCATGGCAAGGAGATTCCCTTGCAATATGTCACTGTGAAGGTACCCGGCCAGAAACCACGTGGCTCCAAATCGATCATTACGAACAGCGTGTTGACCAGTTCGCTGCTGGCGAATGGACAACGTGCACAGAGCACCATTAGTGAGGGCATCGGTTGTCTCACGCTGGCCAAGGATAATCAGCGTAAGCTGAACGAGAAGCTGTCGCTGTTGGGTGCTGGCTCTGGCGCTGGCGGTGCTGAGCCACTCAAATCGAATAGTTCACAACAGACGAGCGGAGACGAGGGCATTGCCATGTCCAATTCCAATTCACAGACTTTTATTGCCGGCGATGCGACAGCAGCAGCAGTTGCGGCGGCAGCGGCAGCGGCGGGTGGTGGCAACAACAAACTGGAGGCACAAACTCCGAACGTGAAGAAACGTCATCGTCGCATGAAGAGCAGCAGCGTTAAGGCCAACGAGGCGGATGACAACGATGGCTATGAGTTCTACATTGTCTCGCTGGACTCCAAGCAATGGCACTTTGAGGCTGCCAACTCGGAGGAGCGCGACGAGTGGGTTACCGCTGTCGAACAGGAGATCTTCAAGAGTCTGCAGAGCATTGAGAGCAGCAAAACGAAGCAGGCCACAAGCACCGAACTGGCTGCCATGGCGGCCATACGACAGCGTGTACCCGGCAATGGATACTGCGTGGACTGTGGAGCGCCAAGTAAGTGCAGCAACTGATGAGCATATGCTCGCTGGATATATCCATACTAATTTCATGTCACTTCCTTCTTACAGATCCCGAATGGGCTAGCTTGAATCTGGGCGTACTCATGTGCATCGAATGCTCGGGCATACATCGTAATCTCGGCTCGCATATCTCCAAGGTGCGCTCCCTGGGTCTGGATGACTGGCCGTAAGTAGACTAGAATATCCTACTGCCCCAATGAGAACAAAGCGTATTTATTACTTTCCTCTTCTTTATTTTTTCTAGTGCGCCGCATCTGAGCGTCATGCTGGCCATTGGCAACAGCTTGGCCAACTCCGTGTGGGAATCGAATATGCGACAGCGTGTAAAGCCCACCGCACTGGCCAATCACGAGGAGAAGGAACGCTGGATACGTAGCAAGTACGAGAGCAAAGAGTTTCTCACACCGCTCGGCAGTGGCAGCAGCCATGTGAGTGCCGCCTCGCCGGGTCAGCAACTGATCGAGGCAGTGATTCGAGCGGACATGAAGTCGATTGTCTCCATTTTGGCCAATTATCAGTCGGAGGTGACCAATGCGAATGTTAGCGCACGCGATGTACGCACTCCTCTTCTCTTGGCCTGTGCCATTGGCAATCTGGCCATAGCACAGCTGCTCATCTGGGTAAGTTCGATAAAATGATGAAACAATTCTCTAACAGCTTAACTGACTGTTTGTTTTTCTCATTTCTCCATAGAATGGCGCTAATATCAAGCATACAGATCATGAGGGACGCACATGTCTGGCCTATGCACGTGCTGCACAATCTCTGGCCACAGCCAAGTCAATGAAGGCCGCTGCCGCACTGGCAGCCGGTTCCAGTGCCGCAGGGGTAGCAGCAACAGCGGCTCCAGCAGTAGCATCTGCAGCACCAACAACATCTCAGCCAGCAGCAGCAGCTGCAGCTAATGGCGGAATTCCTGCACCTCAATACAATGTGGAGGATACCACAGCGTTGGTTGAGCTGCTCGTTGGACTAGGTTGTCCGGAATCGGCGCCTCTGACTGCAAGTGGCACATTGCCACGGCGACGCGATACCCTTGGCACACCCTACGAGAAATCCGTTTCGGGTGTCATATAAATTGCATAATAAATAGTTGAATTTAATCTTAAATGAGAAAAACAAACACAAAATCGAAAGAAAACAAAATGAGAATACTGTATCAATTGTAAAATTAATTGAAGATCTGTTTAATATGTTGTTTGTAATTAGTTTTTAAATTTAATCGGTATACGTAAATCTTTTCACTACCTACATATGTGTGTATTTGTATAAAGAAGTGTTCGGAGTCTCGATTAGGGTTTTTTGTTTTATTTTAATATAGATTTTAGATTGAAAATGTGCAAATTATTTGGCCAGCGTTGAATGGAAATTCACAAAAGTTTTTATGAATAATTTTATGTAATTTCGATTTTAGACCCTAAGCATAATCTGTACAGTCTTGTTGTAATCTCAAGTTTTTAATTAATTTATTATTATTTTCGTATTATTATGAACACCATTATAACTATTATTATTATTATTGTTTTCAATTGTAATTGTGTGCAGGTTATTATTTTAAATGTCGTTTGAAAAACAACAACTTAATTATAATTCCCCCGTTCGATTAATCAATTACGATTTGAGCTGTCTCGTATAAACGTATTCGTATACAAACATATACTATATATAGCCGATGAAAAAAAGAGTACATACGTATGAGAAACCATAGTGAAACTAAGACTAAAGCCAAATACAATATATTACACTATATCTATATATAACACAAATATTTACATATACCTATATATACAAAGTTGAAATTGCTTGATAATCGGTTGAAACACGCTTAAAATGTAGTTTACTCAAAACCAAACAAACACACAAAACCGCGCTATCGAAAATCCAATTCCCAAAATTATAAAATACAAATGAAATTAAATTCGAATTACAAAAGATTGTCTGAGAACGGAAGCAGGTATAATAATGAAATGACAGAATATATGATATATTATGTATGTAGCAACACACTTGAAAGTATTTCAAACCAATTATACAATGTAGTTATAAATTTCTTGATATATATATAAAAAAATGTATATGTATACACCCCTTTATTGCGTACGCTATTTGTACCATTTCAAACACAACAAAAAGAACGTGACAAAAATCAATCTAATTGGATGAAAAGGTAACAGGCACAAAGATAAAACACAAACACCCAAAAAAAAACCTAAATAAAAAATTTACTGAAAATTACAAAATTCGCGTTTTTTACTACATTTAAAAGGATGAAGATGATTCTCAATTTATACACTTCATAAATTAAAAGACAGGCATATTTGTTGTCGGGTGTTTTTATTTTATTGAACATAATGGTATAAAGATGATGTTTTTCGAATTATTACAAAGTAAGGGTTCGTAACTTTACATCATTATTGTTGTTCTTGTTCCATTAATGCTAGTCCAGACGACAATCATTTTTTATGTTCATTGATTATCAGTTGTAAGATTAAATTGTTATATATGCGTTATATAGCTTTAGATAGGATTGGGTAAAAATGTAAATCGGATGAGTACACCAAGTGGAGAAGTAAAATGATAATAAATATAGGTACGGAGGTTGTGAGGGCGCATCCAGATTATTCGTCCTGTCAATTGCGACATTATCAAATCGAAAATGATTTTCTGACTGAATGGAAGTGAGGATGGTGAAGGCGGTGGTAAGCTAAACAGGCAGGTTTTAAATTTCCCACTGCCAGAGGGAAAATACGAGATGTATCTCTTCTCTTTCTCTTTTCACGAGCTCCGGGTTGGTGTGAGCAATGGAATTCTATCTTGCCCTTCTTGCTAGAGAATATATTATGTAAAATTGGTAAAATTGAATTATGCGTTTTAATCGCGATTGATTTTCATTTTTTTGTATCGATTTTTTCCATGCGCCTTTGTTTTTTATTTTTTTTCCTGTGGTTGTAGATCATTTGTCCGTAGTACGATAGCAGAGTCGTCGTTATTTTTGATTTTTTCCCATTTTTTTTTTTTTTTGAGTTGAAAGTGAACGATTTTTTTGTTATCATTTTGGTAATTTTTGATATTTTTCTAACACAACAACAACACAAGCAAATTCCAAGCAATGTTGCTACTGTTGCACGACCCGGACCCCAATTCTAATTGGTTGGTTGGTTGAATGGTTACTTCACCTATGCGAATATCGTTGTTTTTCTTCTTTTGCTAATGTTTGATTGACGGTATGTACATATGTGTGTGTCTGTGCTCGCTCGTGCAGATGGCATATTGCATATGTCATGTGAAGACACACACTAGCACAAGCTCACACACACAAATACACACGCACAGTCACATGCATAGAAACAAAACAACACGTGGAACAACCATATGGATGCTGCAGCAGCTCGATCGCTGGTTGATTGGTTGATTTGGTTGTCGTTGCCCGCTGGCCGCGTCTGAGAGAAACTTCGTTAACTTGGAACTCCATGTCGTTTTTTTAGTGGTTGGTACAGAGAACACACGCCTCATGCATCCTTGCATAATTTGCATCTGCAGTTACCTTGCATTTGCCACCTAGCGCCCGCTGTTGTCATCATTGGTCACTCATTTTTTGTTGGCCTTGAACTTGGCATAGAAGCTTTGGATTTGGGCATAACGTACGGGTATGGAATCGAGTATGCCGGTATAGCTAAAGTTCTGCTGCTGGCGATTCTTTTCATGCAGATTATCGCCAGACAAATATGTGAGTACGTTCTTTTGCAGCTCACTCACATGCGGATCGGCGTGATTGGCAACAAGATGATTGCAGAATTGAGCAATTTGCAAAAATACCGAAGCATCGCGATCTGTGAAAACAATGAGATTAGACTACATGTAAGGACCACGTTTACTCATTTATTGCATACCCATTTTGCGTGAAATCTTGAGCAACGAGAGTGGTTGACTCTCGTTATCGCGCTGGGCGCGCAGATGGCGATTGCCATGCTTGAATTCCTGCTCCAACCAGCGTATGACATGGCGCACATTCTCGCTGCGTTTCTTGAGCTCGTCTAGCTCGTTGAGCACTAGAAAAAGAGAGAGATTCATTATAAACCATTGCAAAAAGGCATTATTCTGAAGACGCTACTCACCAGCATTAGGTATGAGAACAATGCACTTTTTGGTCCTCACCAGCGACTTGACAATGCCATTGTATTCGGTCAGGGCCTTAGAATCAACCACAACAAATGGCGACATGACCACGTGTGCGGGACTATCACGCAGTTCCTCCTCCAGTGCCTCCACTTCGTTTTGTAGCCAAAGCTTGCCCATAATTTCGCATTTCTTGGACATAGCCTCAGAACGTTCCTCATCAGCGCCACTGCTCGACTGTAGGTTCATTTTCTCGATGACACTATTAGTTGTAGTCGAGGCAGACGCAGAGGTGCCGCCTGCCACTGAGGTGCCTGTGGCGCTGGCAATTACAGCGGCTGCCTTCTCGGCATTGCGATTGCGAAGATAACCCTTGCGTGGCACCTTGCGACACTCCTCCACCGTATCCTTCTCCTCGTTGCTCGTATAGCTCTTACGAACAATTCCATTCTTTCGATCCGAATAACGACGTGTGCGTCCCTCGTTGCGCTTGCGTGTTGTTTTTGGCGCTGTGCGCCGTTCACGTCGACGGGAGCCGCCACCCTTCTTCTCCTCACGTTTCTTTTTTTGATTTTCAGTAAAGCGACGTGTTTTCATACAGAAACGATAATTAAACTTTTTCTGCTTACAAATGAAAAATCCAAAATCGACCATTTTGAAAATGCGCAAAATCGACTCCTCTTGCGATGTAACACGTTCACGTATAATTGTTTCCCAGTCAAGGGTTATCTGTGTGCTCTGGAAGATATCAAAATTCTTGAAAGCGAAATCCTCGCTTAGTGGAACATTGGCTCGCACATCGAATAGCTCCACAAGTGCTTCGCGTACATTACTGGTGGTCAGTAGATCGCGCTCGAAGTAAACCTTACGGGTGAATACATCAATGTTGAAATAGTTCAACAACTTCATAATCTTGTGCACGAATTCTGGATTGGAATGATAGCAGCCAATGAGAATTTCCGGATTGATGCGCAGCCAATCGAAAAGCATCTTCAGGGCACGAATAGTTGGCTCGTTGTGTAGACAATCAATTATAATGTTGGGATTAATTTTCGTATACTTGTTGCGATAGACCAGTTTCTTTGGTGCCTCAGAGATGGCAACAGGTGGCACTGCTGTGGCGGCAACACAGCCACTTGGCTTGGCAACTTCTCCGGCAGCATCTTCGGTACTCTTGAAATTCAATTGCAACACTTCAAAGCTACGTAATAGTTCCTCAGAGTCTATCTCTTGCGAATTGGGACGACGATCTGCTTGAACCTCTTCGGGATAAACAAGACGTTCCTCTTCAATGACGACATCCTCGCTGTCCGAATAGACATTGCCACCAGCCTGCTGACGTTGAGGGCGTTCAGCTACAAAAGGAATAGAGAAGTGATAAGCGAATTTCATAGATAACATTACCACTTGCTTACCTGCTGGTGTCTCATCAGGCTCTGCCACGTCAATGTCACTGAAATCGGTATCGAAATTGGAACTCAAATCAGTGTAGTCCTCTTCGTCACTGTAAAAATCAGTATCCATGTCACTTTCGCTATCGTAGCAGGAACTGTCATCGGATTGAGCGATCTTGCGACGACGTCGTCGCAGTCGCATGCCACGCCGCTTACTCTTGCAGGAAAGTGGTGTCTTGAGGTCACTCTCCTTGGCCTCGTCGCTCGAGCGTGTCGATATTGGCTCAAGCTTATCATTATCAGTGGTTGCATCCTGAGTCTTACTGCCGCCAGCGCAGTTTCCATCATCTGCCGAATGCTGACTGTCACGCGAATCCGAGCTGCAGTCCTTGAGTGAATGCGGTCTGACCATTAGTTTCTTATCCTTCTTCGATTCGCCCACAGCTGCTAACCAATTCTTGTATTCATTGCGAGACTTGCGCACAGTAGTGTCAAATTCCTGGAAACGCTGCTCGTAATCCGCCTGGAAAAGTTCATTATCCGAGGCGCGTGCCAAAATTGTTTGCTCGATATTAACAATACAGGCATCCATTAGATCGGAGCAAGCAGCCACCAAAAAGGCATGCAATGAGTACACCTTGGGTGAATTGATCATCTTAAGCTTCGACAGGCAGAAAAATAGAATGGAGATGATCTTAAAGATGCTCGCCTCGGGTACACGTAGCTGCTGGGCGCACAAGATCTTGCGCAAGTCGATGAGCACACAATGACAGAGGGAATTGAAGTCTGGTACCTCCTTGTCAAAGAAGAATATGTCCACAATTAAATAGAAGCGTGCGTAGAAATCTTCAATGTTAAATTCCAGCTTGGCCGGATCCATTTTCTCCAAATATTCCGTGTGCTTGGCGAACAGTTTATTCAAATTGTTTTCGCTCAGCTCGAATGGAATAATGCAGACCAGCGAGTACAAATAGTGATAGGTAGAATCTAGGTCGAAATTCTGACCATAGTAGAGTGTGCCCAGCTGGTTCTGTGCCATGCCGATGGCCGGATTTAACTTGAATGCTTCCAGATAGTATTTGGCCACCTGTTCTTTGCTTATGCTCAGACTTAGCTGGCTATCAATACGAAAGTCCAGAAAATAACGATGCAAATCACCCAAACTGAGAAGCGATGAGTGTATTGTGTCCAGGGCAAAAGACACCGCCTCTAGGCTTTTATCGACAGCAGCCTGTAACGGTTCCACCTCTTTACTTTGGCCACTGGCATCGGCTACGAAATCGCTTATATAGCCCTCGCTAATGATCGAAAAATCAATTAAATACTTCAAATCCAGATCGTAGATCTCTTCCATTTTTGCCGATAGACGCTTGTAGTTAAAGATGCCGGCGCAGAGGAAGCGCTCCAATTTCTGCATATGGTCCGAATCCATGCCTTGCTTATGCGAGTGTTTCTTTACGAATGCAATGAATTCATAATATCCTCGACGCCACATTACCTCACGCACCTTCTTACCAACCGATTGGTAGTCCTGAAAAAGATAATATAGACGGTATTACACATACGAACTCGAAATACAAATATAGATTGTATTAATTTAATGAAATTGTTAATGATACACATTTCCGGTCAGATCATATACAAATTCCATTTATTTATAACCAGACATGGAAAGCGACTCATTAGAATTCTTGGAAAACACGAAAACACTAGGCGAATTTTAATATACTGTACCCTTAACAATTTCTATATTTACCTTGAATATGATCTGCTTACACAGTTGGACAAGATTGGCGCGTTTCTCCTCGATTTCATGCTGAAAAAGTTGTCCAATATTCTGTACATTTCGCTTGGCATCGTCAAGCTGTTTTGATACCGTGTAGAGAGCTCTGTAAATAAAAGGAAAACAAATATAATAAACATATATTATGATACAGTTATGTTAAATGTATATTTACCGATACAAATCCTTGACCTCCTGACTGAGTGCCGTGTTGCCATTGCTCGGCTGCATGCAGTTGTTATTGCCGCCGACGCTGCAGAGCGTCGGCTCAAGATTGCGGCAGCGATTCTTGAGTCCGCTGCCGCCTGTTTCGACGGCGCATTCGCTGGAAGCGTTCGATCCGCCGGAACTAAGTGTCGACTCCATGTTCAAAGTGTGACACAGCACTAAAACAAACGAAAGAATAGATGAATGCGAGAATTGTGGTAAAATCACGAAATAATCTACAGAGCCACAAACATAAGCATGGACGCTGACGTAAAACCTCCAGCTGATTTTTGCGGGGCTTTTTTCTATTGCGTCGGATTTCTTTTTTTTTTTTTTTTTTTGCTGACGAATTTTATTAGCACAGATATTTGCAGTTTGTTTTTGTCACCAAAAAATGCTAAAAACACACGCACACTCACTCAGCCGCGCATATATTTTTGTATATACGAAAACGCACACACACACACACAGGCAAAGATATATATGTATTGCGTATTGAATAATCAATTAAACTGCGACTGGCTGCTGCTGCTGCTTCTCATCTGCTCTGGTATTTTCTATGCACGCTGCTGCTGCTTTACAGTGGCTTGCGAAATAAATACTTGTATTTTAGCACTTTTTGATAAGTTTCTTCGTTTGTTGTTGTTATTGTACGCGTTGCTGTTGGTTGCACACACATAAACGTTTTAATTGTGATGATTTGCACTACCTTTATCAGTTTTATATTATTTAAACGCAGCTAAATTCACGTTTTGCGTTGCTTTTCCCTTCTTTGTTAACAACAATGTGGCGCATGAACGTGCAGACAGCGAGATTTATAAGTTCCGATTCCGTTCACGAACTGGTTCACAGCTGTTTGTGTGTGGGAATGCGCGGTTAACTGACTGTTTTTTACCTGGGCAATTTTCAGCGAGTAAGTTGATTTCAATATGAATATATATATTTATAAACACATATATTTGAAATTAATCTTTTATTTTCTGCGCTCACTGGTGACTTGTATAGTTCGGATAGATCATGCAATTTGGAACGTGTATCGTTGGGTACGTGCACAAATATCGTTAGTGTTGACTAGCGTGAGAAGTTCGATAAACTGAGCTATACTGGTATATATCGAGGGCTAGTGCCAGCTGTTTGACGCGCCTTTTTTTCAATTTATTATATTTTCAACTTTTCTCGTTTGAGATGTTTGTAGTCTGTAGCTGTATGGTATGTAGAAAATTTTATTTAGAATAGGAAATCCAACTCAGTCAAATGAAAGTTTCGACTTATTAACACAAATAAATAAATATATATATGCAAATTATTTTATTTAGAATAGTAAATTCAACTCAGTCAAATGAAAGTTTTGACTTATTAACACAAATAAATAAATGTATGTGGGCAAATTGTATAATCCTTTGTTTGCATAAAAAGTTATAACCTTTCATCGACAGCGTCGAAAACACTTTATAGAAGTGTGTCAGGCATGTTAATAAGTGTAGTGCCGGCTTAGCTCCAGGTGGGCGGTGGTCAGACGTCCCTTATTCCAGACTCTGCCTCTCTGGCCGTAAATATCGATCGACGATCGGGTTTACGTTTTATCTGACACCAAATTCGGTCGACGGTCTCTGCGCCAAGCCCCGACTGAAAGTGATTGGCTTTTTGCACGTCACGTTCATGTCGTTCGTCTCGGTCTTTCATATCGCCCGGCACGAGAAACCGATCCGAGAGAACCTCTATAAAACTGCTGCAGCGACATTCAAACATTTTCAGTTTCGATTCGCGTGCGGTACGTTCAAGATCGTTGCATATAGATCGTCATAACATCGAAAAAGGTATGTGCACTAACTACGTTTATTATTTTTGTTTTCTCACGCACTTGAGCCAAGTCGTTGCACTCGCGATTTCATAATTAATTAATTAATTTGAGTTTGTAATTGCCGCCCGTCTATATATATATATATATAATGTACAGTTAATTAATGCTTCAATTTCAATTAGTGCCGCCTCGACGCAATTGATTCGTGAACATGGCGATCGTGCGGGTTGGTGAAGTAGGGTTCACTTTCAACGCCGGGTATAATCCTCTTCTAACCTTATCGCCAATAGTACAAACATTCTCGCATTAGCTCGCCTTATCAGCTGCCTTATTTATGGTCCACCGATATTGTGTAATCCCCATAGATTGATTATAACAAATATTGTAGGTTTACTTAGTGCTTCAAGAATTGTATGAGGTATTTACTGGCTTGATAAGTGGGATTCGAGAGAGTTTTCACTGGAAAAATACAAAGTAAATAAACTGTATAGCCCACAATATTAGCCTGACTTATAATTATTAGCTTTATTTTATTTTATTTATGAGGTCGTTAACTTTTAACAATTTTGTTTACACATCGCTTACCATCGTTATAATAATTAAACAGTGATCTGCATCGTTTGAATTATTGTTAAAAGTCAAGTAATTACATATATAGTTTCCTTATAGATGATACACTCTCTGTTTTCTATATAGTCGAACAAATCTTATCGACAGAAATACTCAAGTAGTACATATAATTGTTTCAAGTATGACTCGATCGTATCGTTAATTTATATGGTCATCAGATGATTGTGCAACTACTAGAAATTAAATTCGCATTGCCGATCTATATGTGTTCTTATACACTATATATGTGAATATATAAAGCTAAAAACGTGTTTCGAATAGAAACGTGTTTCTTCTCTATAATATAATTGGATTATACATATATAGTACATATGAAAGACTAGATTGTCTTTTTGAATTGCGAGGCTGACCCCAGAGTCAGGTTTGTGTGAAATGTTAATCAAATACACAGCAGCTGCTTTCTCCTATACATCAGAGTCAGCGATGCGAGTTAGCTCTGTTTATAGGCAACTTTATCAATAGACTAATCAAAATTTTCAAAATAATGTATATTTTCAGTTGAAAAATTCGAAAACATGAAGCTTTTGTTGGTAGCCCTGTTGGCTACGTTGGCGGTAAGTGCGATCGTTGGGTTCGGGCTAAAACAATCCAATAAACGATATTATATCCGTTTTCCAGCTTTCGCAAGCTTTGGTCAAGGAGGAAATACAGGCCAAGGAATATCTGGAGAATTTAAATAAGGAATTGGCCAAGCGTACCAATGTCGAAACTGAGGCTTCCTGGGAATATGCTTCTGATATAACTGATGCGCACGAGAAGAAGAAAAACGAGATATCTGCCGAATTGGCCAAGTTCATGAAGGAGGTCGCCAGCGATATAACGAAATTCAACTGGCGTAGTTTCCAATCCGAAGATATTAAGCGTCAGTTTAAGTCGCTCTCCAAATTGGGATACGCTGCTCTGCCCGAGGCCGATTACGCCGAATTCCTGGATACAATTTCGGCTATGGAATCGAATTTCGCTAAGGTCAAGGTATGCGACTACAAAAACAATACCAAATGTGATCTGGCTCTAGAACCGGAAATCGAGGAAGTCATCACAACTAGCCGTGATCCCGAGGAGCTTAAGTTCTACTGGCGTGAGTTCTACGACAAGGCCGGAACCGCCGTTCGCAGCCAATTCGAGCGTTACGTGGAACTGAATACCAAAGCTGCCAAACTGAATAGTGAGTATAGTATAATGAACATATTGCTTTATTTACATCCATCTCCACTCTTCCCTCCCGCAGACTTCACCTCCGGTGCCGAACTGTGGCTGGATGAGTACGAGGATTCCACATTCGAGAAGCAATTGGAGGATATTTTCGCCGAAATCCGTCCATTGTATGAGCAAGTCCATGGCTATGTACGTTACCGTCTAAGGAAACACTATGGCGATGATGTGGTCTCCGAGAAGGGTCCTATTCCCATGCATCTGCTCGGCAACATGTGGGCCCAACAATGGTCCGATATTGCTGCCCTCGTTTCGCCCTTCCCCGATAAACCGCTTGTGGATGTGTCCAGTGAGATGGTCAAGCAGGGTTACACACCATTGAAAATGTTCCAGATGGGTGATGACTTCTTTACCTCCATGAATCTGACTAAGCTACCTCAGTAAGTAAGAAAGAAACTGGAAAATAGACTAGATTCTATCTGTATTCCCTTGCAGAGACTTCTGGGACAAGTCGATCATTGAGAAGCCCACAGATGGACGTGACTTGATTTGCCATGCCAGCGCCTGGGACTTCTATCTGCAGGATGATGTGCGCATTAAGCAGTGCACAACGGTTACCCAGAGCCAGCTCTTCACCGTGCACCACGAGCTCGGTCATATCCAATACTTCCTGCAGTATCAGCATCAGCCTTACGTTTATCGCACTGGTGCCAATCCTGGTTTCCATGAGGCTGTCGGCGATGTGCTATCGCTGTCGGTGTCAACGCCCAGGCATTTGGAGAAGATCGGTCTGCTCAAGAATTTTGTGCTCGACGAGGAGGCACGCATCAATCAGCTATTCCTTACCGCTCTGGACAAGATTGTCTTTCTGCCCTTTGCCTTCACCATGGACAAATATCGTTGGTCTCTGTTCCGCGGTGAGGTGGACAAGGCCAACTGGAACTGTGCCTTCTGGAAGCTTCGCGAGGAATACTCTGGCATTGAGCCACCAGTAGTGCGCTCCGAGAAGGACTTTGATGCGCCAGCCAAGTATCACATTTCCGCAGATGTTGAGTATCTGAGGTGGGTCTAGAGTCCTCCTTGAAGATAATCTTACTAAGCGTTTCTTTTGGTTTCTCCGCTTCGCAGATATCTGGTCTCCTTCATCATTCAATTCCAGTTCTACAAGTCAGCCTGCATCAAGGCGGGTCAATATGATGCTACCAATCCCGAGTTGCCCTTGGATAATTGCGATATCTACGGCAGTGCCGCAGCCGGCGCAGCTTTCCAGTGAGTTTCCAGCGTCCTGACAAGTTTCCTTAACTGTCATCTTTCCCTTTTTTTTCTAACTAGAAATATGCTCTCCATGGGTGCTTCCAAGCCCTGGCCCGATGCACTGGAGGCCTTCAACGGGGAACGTGTCATGACGGGCAAAGCCATTGCCGAATTCTTTGAACCGCTGCGTGTCTGGTTGGAGGCGGAGAATGCCAAGAACAATGTACACATTGGCTGGACAGCATCCGATAGTGAGTACATCGAACTGAATTAAGATGTCCTGAACCTTTGCCTAATCATCTTCTCTTTTTTTCCTTTTGCAGAGTGTGTCTCCTCCTAAACTACGAGAGTTTCTTTCTACATTGTTTCTAAGTTCTTTGCGCAATAAAGTTCATTTATTTTGTATCTTTCTATTGATGGTGCAGTATTAAAAGCCTTTTTAAAAATCCAAACTCGTTGCTCTTAACTGGAACACACATTTTTTTTTTTAACTTTTATATATTGTATATTTATTAAGGCATACGGGGAAATCCAAAACCCCTTTGTGTCCTTGGCAGCTATTAATTCAGCCTATTTAGGCGCGCTGGCTAACTAAAGTTAGCAGAATCATAAAGTTAACAATTAAAAACAAAAATCTGAAATTAAAATATCATAGTGCTGTGTCAGCCTCGGCTGACCCTTCTCATAGGAGATCGGAGAATGAGGTCCCTGGGTTGTCGCCTATTAAGCCTCCTTAGTGTGCGTGATCTGCTCAGTGCGCTAGCAAGCCGATTCCTATGACGCCCCAGTCTTTCATGGTAGCGACTTGAATGCTGGTTTATAGTATCAAATACTGTGGTAAGCTTAAGGTCTCTGTGCAGGGTTGTGTTTCGCACATACCACTCGCACCCGGAAATAAGTCTAGCAGCTCTATTTTGGACGACTTGAATCCTTCGGATTTGGCTATCGCAAGCCAACCCCCAGATCTGGCACCCATACCTCCATATTGGTGCAATTATAGTTTTATAAATTGTTACTTTGTTGGAAAGTGACAATTTGCTGCACGGGCGGAGTAGCCAAAAGTGCTTTGCAATCTTTGCACGTATACGTGTTTTGACGTCGGTTATGTGTTTTGAGAATGTGAGTCTGCGATCCAAAATAATACCGAGGTACTTTGCTGCGTTAGACTGTGGTACGGGTTCTTCATCTATGTAGATGGCTGGTGGAGTGTTTCGTTTGAGGGTGTAGCAAACGTGGAACACACATTATAATTACAAATTTGCGAATTCATTGAGCTTGTAAAGGTATCTCTAGGTCAGTCTGGCCATGACGAAGACCTTTGCGGTCAGTTGAGTGCGATCGCTGCGCATGATCGGAACGCTTTCTTCAATGCCAAGAGTTGATTACGTGTCGGGAATCCTAAAGAAGTGAAGATTAGTAACGTATGGAGTTCTATAATGTGTGGAACTATGTTTTGGAATCTTAGTATACTTGTAAGTTTGCTAGGAGCGTACTCTATCCAATATAGAAGAGAAGCTATACGATTTTCTGTACTCTCTCTTTTGTCTGTACTCTCTGTACTTACCCCGCCTTACTTCTCCACTTAGATCGGGTTTTTCTTGCTGTCCGTCAGGGCAATATCCGACATCAGCTTGGCCACCTTTCTAGCCGAGGTGAATCAACGTCTGGGCATACTTTGGGATCAGGAATCCCTTGCTCTGTTGGAGCTTGAGTTGAATAGCTCCAGCAGCAATCAGCGATCCATAGCCCAGGCCAATGAGAAGTTGCAAGGTTATGTGACGAATCTCAACTCTCGTGCGGCCAAGTTTAAGCGATTGCACTTGGGTGATGCACTGCAGCAACGTCAATTGGAGCGTATGCCTCAGCTAGGCTACGAGGCACTTGCTGGTGCAGAGGTGGATGAGGTCTACGTTCTGCTGGCCAACATGAGCGATAGCCAGAGGCGGGTGAGGCTGTGCGTCTATAAGCAGCCACATAACTGTACGCTGCGTCTTATTCCGGAAGTTCAAAGCATTTTGCAGAAATCCCGTAATCTGGAGGAGATTGAGTATTATTGGTTAGAGTGGAGACGCCGCACGGGTTTGCCATCACGTGCTCAGTTCGTTAGCTTCATGGAACTGTACAAGAAGACGGCCAAATTGAATGGATTTAGCGAAGCCGAGGATTATTGGTTCCGTCAGCTGGAGCAGAGTGGGCAGGAGTCGATGGGTCTGCTGAATAAACTGATGACAGCGTTGCGCCCACTGTTCCTGCAGTTCCATGCTCATGTGCGAGGATCGTTGCGTAGGTTGCATGGTGAGCGATTTGTGCCACGTGGTCGTCCCTATCCGCAGCATATCGCTGAGCTGTTCCTGGGCAATGCCTTCAGGCGTCCACAAGTCGAATGGTTTCCAGACATGCCCGCAGCTCAGCTGGGTTGGCCCAACATAACCGAATCACTGCAGCGACGTGGACTGAGCAGCACTCATCGTGTTTTCTGGAATGTCGCCGAGTACTACAGAGGATTGGGACTACCCCAGCTGGAGCGGTAAGCAGAGAGGGGATGTGCGTAATGAAATAAGACTTCTAGGTGCCATCTCATTGCAGCTCTCTTTGGGAGTACGCCCAGCCTGTCGCCAATCGAAACGAGGATGAATGCTGGCACAAGATTTGGAGATTCCACACGCTGCAGCACAGCAACTTCAGCTATTGCCCGCTTCAAGATGAGGAACGCTTCTTCGGCATGTTCGAGGCACAGTGCGAGCTGCATTATTGGCGAGCTGCTGTCCGCGTGCAGCCGACACTGCTGCGCGAGGAACCCCTTCCGAATTTCATTGAGGGATTGGGCAAATGCTTCTCTCTTGCTGCCTCCTCGCCACGTTACCTGCGCCGACTGGGACTGCTGCAGGGTGAGCAGGTGTGGGCATTACCCGCACGTCTCAATCGGCTGTATGTGCAGGGATTGCGTGTGATCTTTCTGTTGCCCGTTTTTTATGTTCTCGATCGTTATCGGGTTGAGGTGCTCACGGGTCACATCCGGGCGGATGATAATGAAGCCTTCTGGCGACTGACAGAATTGTATACAGGCGCTATGGAGCCACGTCAGCGCAGCAACAAACAGTTCGATTTGCCAGCCAAGCTGCTCTTGGAGGTGGACGATCAGTACACAAGGTTAGCCCACTATGGATTAGGTAATCCATTCTTATTCCTAATTTGTGTATCCCCTTCCGTAGTCACTTCCTCAGCATCGTGCTGCAGTTTCAGCTGTACAAACATTTCTGCAGCATAACGGGACAGTTTGCGGAGGGCTCTGCGGATAAACCGCTCGATCTGTGCGATCTATCGGATCAGCCAGCGATTGGTTCCATTCTATTGCGTGCTATGTCCCTGGGTTCATCTGTACATCACAAGGAAGTGCTGCAGCAGCTGCTGGGCACACCTGAGCTGAGCCTGGAGGGGATCTTGAGTTATTTCAAGCCATTGCAGGATTGGTTAGTGCAGCAGAATCGTGATCGTGGGTTGGAAGTGGGCTGGTAGTAGAATTTTCTAGCGACCGCCTGAAAGTATGCAACAGAAAAGGCAGCGATTTTAGCAGGCAGCAAAAAGTATGCAATGGAAATTGTACAAACTGCGAGAATCTTATTGGAAATATTTAAATATTTATTAAGGCATACAGGCCCCGACAGCCCTTTGTGTCTTTGGCAACTATTAATTCAAGACCGAGAAATTTATGAATTTATCTTTTGAATATTTTCTTAAACTTAACAAAATCAATTTACTATATAAAAATATATTATATTCCTTATTAAATGCATTACACATGTCGTGCTATAGTAATTATTATAATCCCCTTTTTAATTAAGAACAATTTTCCTGTCGTACAATTAATTTGTGCATAAGCCACAGCGCTACGAAAACAACCGGAACACATATATTTGAAATTAATCTTTTATTTTCTGCGCTCACTGGTGACTTGTATAGTTTGGATAGATCATGCAATTTGGAACGTGTATCGTTGGGTACGTGCACAAATATCGTTAGTGTTGACTAGCGTGAGAAGTTCGATAAACTGAGCTATACTGGTATATATCGAGGGCTAGTGCCAGCTGTTTGACGCGCCTTTTTTTTCAATTTATTATATTTTCAACTTTTCTCGTTTGAGATGTTTGTAGTTTGTAGCTGTGGTATGTAGAAAATTTTATTTAGAATAGGAAATCCAACTCAGTCAAATGAAAGTTTCGACTTATTAACACAAATAAATAAATATATATATGCAAATTATTTTATTTAGAATAGTAAATTCAACTCAGTCAAATGAAAGTTTCGACTTATTAACACAAATAAATAAATGTATGTGGGCAAATTGTATAATCCTTTGTTTGCATATAAAATTATAACCTTTCATCGACAGCGTCGAAAACACTTTATAGAAGTGTGTCAGGCATGTTAATAAGTGTAATGCCGGCTTAGCTCCAGGTGGGCGGTGGTCAGACGTCCCTTATTCCAGACTCCGCCTCTCTGGCCGTAAATATCGATCGACGATCGGGTTTACGTTTTATCTGACAGCAAATTCGGTCGACGGTTTTTCATATCGCCCGACACGAGAAGCCAATCCGAGAGAACCTCTATAAAACTGCTGCACCGACATTTAAACATTTTCAGTTTCGGTTCGCGTGCGGTTTGGTTCAAGATCGTTGCATATAAATCGCCATAACATCGAAAAAGGTATGTGCACTAACTACGTTTATTATACCCTTGCAGAGGGTATATTAATTTTAGCCAGAAGTTTGCAACGCACCTTAGGAGACATCTCCGACCCTATAAAGTATATATATTCTAAATCAGCATAAACAGAGGAGTCCAAAAATGGATGTCCGTCTGTCCGTCCGTCCGTCCGTCCGTCTGTTGCAACGCAAACTAGTCTCTCAGTTTTTGAGCTATCTTCATGAAACTTGGCATACAAACTTCTTATTGCTGTACGCTGTAAATAAGTCGGAACAAGCCAGATCGGACCGATATATCGTATAGCTGTCATAGAGACTATCGGCCGATTTTTGTTGTTTTTCAAGATATTGCAACAAGATTTGGCAAATCTTATTCTTATTACCTTACTAATGTGCTGTCAAAATTGTATAAAAATCGGACCACTATAACATATAGCTGCCATAGGAACAATCGGCTGAAATTAGGGTTTTTGTATGCAAACCTGTTTGTTCTTGGAAATACCGCACATTATTAATACTTTTTAATGTTATACAGTAACCCGCCCTTAGTTTTCCATTTAAATATCTCAGACGTTTATATTCTATAGCTGTTATAGGAACAATCAGTCACGCCGAAGGTAGCCTTGCTTTCTTGTTATTTCTCACGCATTTGAGCCAAGTCGTTGCACTAGCGATTTCATAATTAATTATTTATGGTCCACCGAAATTGTGTAATCCACATAGATTGATTATAACAAATATTGTAGGTTTACTTAGTGCTTCAAGAATTTTATTGAGGTATTTACTGGCTTGATAAGTGGGATTCGAGAGAGTTTTCACTGGAAAAATACAAAGTTAATAAAATGTATAGCCCACAATATTAGCCTGACTTATAATTATTAGCTTTATTTTATTTATGAGGTCGTTAACTTTTAACAATTTTGTTTACACATCGCTTACCATCATTATAATAATTAAACATCGTTTGAATTATTGTTAAAAGTCAAGTAATTACATATATGGTATAGTTTCCTCATAGATGATATATTTTCTTTTTTCTATATAGTCGAACAAAGCTTATCGACAGAAATACTCAAGTAGTACATATAATTGTTTCAAGTATGACTCGATCGTATCGTTAATTTATATGGTCATCAGATGATTGTGCAACTACTAGAAATTAAATTCGCATTGCCGATCTATATGTGTTCTCATACACTATATATGTGTATATATAAAGCTAAAAACGATGCGAGTTAGCTCTGTTTATAGGCAACATTATCAATAGACTAATCAAAATTTTCAAAATAATGTATATTTTCAGTTGAAAAATTCGAAAACATGAAGCTTTTGTTGGTAGCCCTGTTGGCTACGTTGGCGGTAAGTGCGATCGATGGGTTCGGGCTAAAACAATCCAATAAACGATATTATATCCGTTTTCCAGCTTTCGCAAGCTTTGGTCAAGGAGGAAATACAGGCCAAGGAATATCTGGAGAATCTAAATAAGGAATTGGCCAAGCGTAACAATGTCGATTCTGAGGCTTCCTGGGAATATGCTTCTGATATAACTGATGCACACGAGAAGAAGAAAAACGAGATATCTGCCGAATTGGCCAAGTTCATGAAGGAGGTTGCCAGCGATATAACGAAATTCAACTGGCGTAGTTTCCAATCGGAAGATATTAAGCGTCAGTTTAAGTCGCTCTCCAAATTGGGATACGCTGCTCTGCCCGAGGCCGATTACGCCGAATTCCTGGATACAATTTCGGCTATGGAATCGAATTTCGCTAAGGTCAAGGTATGCGACTACAAAAACAATACCAAATGTGATCTGGCTCTAGAACCGGAAATCGAGGAAGTCATCACAACTAGCCGTGATCCCGAGGAGCTTAAGTTCTACTGGCGTGAGTTCTACGACAAGGCCGGAACCGCCGTTCGCAGCCAGTTCGAGCGTTACGTGGAACTGAATACTAAGGCAGCCAAGCTGAATAGTGAGTATAGTATAATGAACGTATTGCTTTATTTACATCCATCTCCACTCTTCCCTCCCGCAGACTTCACCTCCGGTGCCGAACTGTGGCTGGATAAGTACGAGGATTCCACATTCGAGAAGCAATTGGAGGATATTTTCGCCGAAATCCGTCCATTGTATGAGCAAGTCCATGGTTATGTACGTTACCGTCTAAGGAAACACTATGGCGATGATATGGTCTCCGAGAAGGGTCCCATTCCCATGCATCTGCTCGGCAACATGTGGGCCCAAAAATGGTCCGATATTGCTGCCCTCGTTTCGCCCTTCCCCGATAAACCGCTTGTGGATGTGTCCAGTGAGATGGTCAAGCAGGGTTACACACCATTGAAAATGTTCCAGATGGGTGATGACTTCTTTACCTCCATGAATCTGACTAAGCTACCTCAGTAAGTAAGAAAGAAACTGGAAAATAGACTAGATTCTATCTGTATTCCCTTGCAGAGACTTCTGGGACAAGTCGATCATTGAGAAGCCCACAGATGGACGTGACTTGATTTGCCATGCCAGCGCCTGGGACTTCTATCTGCAGGATGATGTGCGCATTAAGCAGTGCACAACGGTTACCCAGAGCCAGCTCTTCACCGTGCACCACGAGCTCGGTCATATCCAATACTTCCTGCAGTATCAGCATCAGCCTTACGTTTATCGCACTGGTGCCAATCCTGGTTTCCATGAGGCTGTCGGCGATGTGCTATCGCTGTCGGTGTCAACGCCCAGGCATTTGGAGAAGATCGGTCTGCTCAAGAATTTTGTGCTCGACGAGGAGGCACGCATCAATCAGCTATTCCTTACCGCTCTGGACAAGATTGTCTTTCTGCCCTTTGCCTTCACCATGGACAAATATCGTTGGTCTCTGTTCCGCGGTGAGGTGGACAAGGCCAACTGGAACTGTGCCTTCTGGAAGCTTCGCGAGGAATACTCTGGCATTGAGCCACCAGTAGTGCGCTCCGAGAAGGACTTTGATGCGCCAGCCAAGTATCACATTTCCGCAGATGTTGAGTATCTGAGGTGGGTCTAGAGTCCTCCTTGAAGATAATCTTACTAAGCGTTTCTTTTGGTTTCTCCGCTTCGCAGATATCTGGTCTCCTTCATCATTCAATTCCAGTTCTACAAGTCAGCCTGCATCAAGGCGGGTCAATATGATGCTACCAATCCCGAGTTGCCCTTGGATAATTGCGATATCTACGGCAGTGCCGCAGCCGGCGCTGCTTTCCGGTGAGTTTCCAGCGATTCTGACAACTTTCCTTAGCTGTCATCTTTCCCTTTTTTTTCTATCTAGAAATATGCTCTCCATGGGTGCTTCCAAGCCCTGGCCCGATGCACTGGAGGCCTTCAACGGGGAACGTGTCATGACGGGCAAAGCCATTGCCGAATTCTTTGAACCGCTGCGTGTCTGGTTGGAGGCGGAGAATGCCAAGAACAATGTACACATTGGCTGGACAGCATCCGATAGTGAGTACATCGAACTGAATTAAGATGTCCTGAACCTTTGCCTAATCATCTTCTCTTTTTTTCCTTTTGCAGAGTGTGTCTCCTCCTAAACTACGAGAGTTTCTTTCTACATTGTTTCTAAGTTCTTTGCGCAATAAAGTTCATTTATTTTGTATCTTTCTATTGATGGTGCAGTATTAAAAGCCTTTTTAAAAATCCAAACTCGTTGCTCTTAACTGGAACACACATTTTTTTTTAACTTTTATATATTGTATATTTATTAAGGCATACGGGAAATCCAAAACCCCTTTGTGTCCTTGGCAGCTATTAATTCAGCCTATTTAGGCGCCTGGCTAACTAAAGTTAGCAGAATCATAAAGTTAACAATTAAAAACAAAAATCTGAAATTAAAATATCATAGTGCTGTGTCAGCCTCGGCTGACCCTTCTCATAGGAGATCGGAGAATGAGGTCCCTGGGTTGTCGCCTATTAAGCCTCCTTAGTGTGCGTGATCTGCTCAGTGCGCTAGCAAGCCGATTCCTATGACGCCCCAGTCTTTCATGGTAGCGACTTGAATGCTGGTTTATAGTATCAAATACTGTGGTAAGCTTAAGGTCTCTGTGCAGGGTTGTGTTTCGCACATACCACTCGCACCCGGAAATAAGTCTAGCAGCTCTATTTTGGACGACTTGAATCCTTCGGATTTGGCTATCGCAAGCCAACCCCCAGATCTGGCACCCATACCTCCATATTGGTGCAATTATAGTTTTATAAATTGTTACTTTGTTGGAAAGTGACAATTTGCTGCACGGGCGGAGTAGCCAAAAGTGCTTTGCAATCTTTGCACGTATACGTGTTTTGACGTCGGTTATGTGTTTTGAGAATGTGAGTCTGCGATCCAAAATAATACCGAGGTACTTTGCTGCGTTAGACTGTGGTACGGGTTCTTCATCTATGTAGATGGCTGGTGGAGTGTTTCGTTTGAGGGTGTAGCAAACGTGGAACACACATTATAATTACAAATTTGCGAATTCATTGAGCTTGTAAAGGTATCTGTAGGTCAGTCTGGCCATGACGAAGACCTTTGCGGTCAGTTGAGTGCGATCGCTGCGCATGATCGGAACGCTTTCTTCAATGCCAAGAGTTGATTACGTGTCGGGAATCTTAAGGAAGGGAAGATTAGTAACGTATGGAGTTCTATAATGTGTGGAACCATGTTTTGGAATTTTAGTTTACTTGTAAGTTTGTTTTACTTGTAAGTTTCTTTCCAATCAAGAAGAGAAGCTATACGATTTTTCGTACTCTCCGCCTTCTTTCTCCACTTAGATCGGGTTTTTCTTGCTGTCCGTCCGGGCAATATCCGACATCAGCTTGGCCACCTTTCTAGCCGAGGTGAATCAACGTCTGGGCATACTTTGGGATCAGGAATCCCTTTCTCTGTTAGAGCTTGAGTTGAATAGCTCCAGCAGCAATCAGCGATCCATAGCCCAGGCCAATGAGAAGCTGCATGGTTATGTGACGAATCTCAACTCTCGTGCGGCCAAGTTTAAGCGATTGCACTTGGGTGATGCACTGCAGCAACGTCAATTAGAGCGTATGCCTCAGCTAGGCTACGAGGCACTTGCTGGTGCAGAGGTGGATGAGGTCTACGTTCTGCTGGCCAACATGAGCGATAGCCAGAGGCGGGTGAGGCTGTGCGTCTATAAGCAGCCACATAACTGTACGCTGCGTCTTATTCCGGAAGTTCAAAGCATTTTGCAGAAATCCCGTAATCTGGAGGAGATTGAGTATTATTGGTTAGAGTGGAGACGCCGCACGGGTTTGCCATCACGTGCTCAGTTCGTTAGCTTCATGGAACTGTACAAGAAGACGGCCAAATTGAATGGATTTAGCGAAGCCGAGGATTATTGGTTCCGTCAGCTGGAGCAGAGTGGGCAGAAGTCGATGGGTCTGCTGAATAAACTGATGACAGCGTTGCGCCCACTGTTCCTGCAGTTCCATGCTCATGTGCGAGGATCGTTGCGTAGGTTGCATGGTGAGCGACTGGTGCCACATGGTCGTCCCTATCCGCAGCATCTGGCTGAGCTGTTCTTGGGCAATGCCTTCAGACGTCCACAAGTCGAATGGTTTCCAGATATGCCCGCAGCTCAGCTGGGTTGGCCCAACATAACCGAAGCACTTCAGCGACGTGGACTGAGCAGCACTCATCGTGTTTTCTGGAATGTCGCCGAGTACTACAGAGGATTGGGACTACCCCAGCTGGAGCGGTAAGCAGAGAGGGGATGTGCGTAATGAAATAAGACTTCTAGGTGCCTTCTCTTTGCAGCTTTCTTTGGGAGAACGCTCAGCCTGTGGCCAATCGAAACGAGGATGAATGCTGGCACAAGATTTGGAGATTCCATATGCTGCAGCACAGCAACTTCAGCTATTGCCCGCTTCAAGATGAGGAACGCTTCTTCGGCATGTTCGAGGCACAGTGCGAGCTGCATTACTGGCGAGCTGCTGTCCGCGTGCAGCCGACACTGCTGCGCGAGGAACCCCTTCCGAATTTCATTGAGGGATTGGGCAAATGCTTCTCTCTTGCTGCCTCCTCGCCACGTTACCTGCGCCGACTGGGACTGCTGCAGGGTGAGCAGGTGTGGGCATTACCCGCACGTCTCAATCGGCTGTATGTGCAGGGATTGCGTGTGATCTTTCTGTTGCCCGTTTTTTATGTTCTCGATCGTTATCGGGTTGAGGTGCTCACGGGTCACATCCGGGCGGATGATAATGAAGCCTTCTGGCGACTGACAGAATTGTATACAGGCGCTATGGAGCCACGTCAGCGCAGCAACAAACAGTTCGATTTGCCAGCCAAGCTGCTCTTGGAGGTGGACGATCAGTACACAAGGTTAGCCCACTATGGATTAGGTAATCCATTCTTATTCCTAATTTGTGTATCCCCTTCCGTAGTCACTTCCTCAGCATCGTGCTGCAGTTTCAGCTGTACAAACATTTCTGCAGCATAACGGGACAGTTTGCGGAGGGCTCTGCGGATAAACCGCTCGATCTGTGCGATCTATCGGATCAGCCAGCGATTGGTTCCATTCTATTGCGTGCTATGTCCCTGGGTTCATCTGTACATCACAAGGAAGTGCTGCAGCAGCTGCTGGGCACACCTGAGCTGAGCCTGGAGGGGATCTTGAGCTATTTCAAGCCATTGCAGGATTGGTTAATGCAGCAGAATCGTGATCGTGGCTTGGAAGTGGGCTGGTAGTAGTATTTTCTAGCGGCAGCCTGAAAGTATGCAACAGAAAAGGCAGCGATTTTAGCAGGCAGCTAAAAGTATGCAATGGAAATTGTAAAAATTGCGAGAATCTTATTGGAAATATATTTAAATATTTATTAAGGCATACGCGGACAGCTCCGACAGCTCCTTGTGTGTCTTTGGCAACTATTAATTCAAGACCGAGAAATTTATGAATTTATCTTTTGAATATTTTCTTAAACTTAACAAAATCAATTTACTATATAAAAATATATTATATTCCTTATTAAATGCACACATGTCGTGCTATAGTAATTATTATAATCCCCTTTTTAATTAAGAACAATTTTCCTGTCGTACAATTAATTTGTGCACAGACCAACCGGAAAGAATTTAAAACAAAATAAAATAAAAGTAATACCTACAAGTACATAAACGAGAGACTGTAATTAAAATGCAATTCATTATGATGAGTGCCACGTAAATAGTTGAAATAAATTAGCATTAGTTGTGGATAGTACAAGGGAAGGGCGTGTCGGGTATTACTGGAATTATTCATTCATATGCGAAAAGTTCAATTAGTTACAGACACTTGCTGGAAATTGATTTTCCCACGTTTGCAGTCCGGCTCTAACGTACTGAACTATATAGTATAGCCGACTGACTCTCTTCAGATCTTTTGCGAACTTGACCTTGACTCAAAGTACTCCAAAAATATAGCTGGTACTTAGATATACTATTGCAGTCATAAATATGTCTCTGTATACCTATAGTATTTATATGGTTTCCAACCGCAACAAAAGGTAAAGCTAGCGCTAATTTATGAGCTCATTTCCGAGACCGAGAACCCCTATCTGAATCCCAGACTAATTACACGCTGACTCAGAACTCTTGATTCGTATGCTTGAAGCGGCAATCAAAGCATCAATCAGTCGGGAGTTCCGACTCATGAGTATCCCCTTCAGTTAACTTTTTATCCCCTTGGTTCTATCACAATCGATCAGTCAGTCTGCCAAGTTGGGTATTCGTGAGTAAGTCACTTAATATACAGTACTATATCTCTGTCTTCCATGCATATTTTTCTCCATATTCTCGGCTGATGTTAATGATCAATCTGTCGCCTACCCCGATCATGAGTACCCCTTCATTTAGCACCTTTCTTTCCGCTTCTCCCTCTCTCTAACCTCACTGATCTTCCCATTGATCTCTACTATTAAAACGTCTCCCTCCTCCCGTTTCCCCCTCGATATTATGTACCTGCATGAGTCAAAACACTTTTCTCATATGGCTAGGTCAAGAGTGACTAAAACAAACATTCCACAGACCCCACAGACAGGTTGGGGTAAGCGTGCGGCTGCTTTGCATCGCAGTGGAACGCAACAGCAACGCTGGCTGCGACGGCGACCGCGACCGCGACAGAGCTTGACGCGCTGGCGCATTAGGAAAATTAGTTTGCAAAATCATTGAAGCATTTAACGATAATAAATGATATTAAGAGGGGGAGAAAAAACAAATCACACTTAAAGGTAATGAGAAAACGCTTTGAGAACGGAAAGAAATCAGAGTTGAGCTTGATTTTATTAGGTTTGTTTTTGTAGTACTTCATATATATTTATTATATTGTTCTCCAAAGTTTTACATGCGGAGTTTCAAACTCTACCTAATACAGCATCTATGCAGTTACGCTCTCTCGCTCAACTCTCGCGCACTGTAGATCTCTCAGAACCGGCGACTTATTCACTTTATTCACGTGCATTCACTCAGGTTGTGAGTGATTCTCTGTGACTTTCTCACAGTAGTGATTGTTGTATCTTTTAATACCCTCTGATTATTGAAAATGGGTATACTAACTTTGTGTATAAAAGGCAAAGGGAGTAACCTACTAAGCGTGTGTTTGTTTGAACGTCTGAATCTCAGCTATTATAAAAGCTAGAGTTATCAAATTTGACTTGTAGATTCCTATATACCATATGGAGATCTAGTTTATTTAAAATTTCCTATACCACGCCCTCCACCCACGAAAATTGGTATTTTGCGATAATAGTGTGAAGTCTTAACTCCCTGCTCGACTGTTGCTTTCATTACTTGTCTTTGACTGATTAGTACTCGTATGAGTATGAGTCTCAGTTCGAGTACACTCGTATTCACGTATTCATGTGGCGCCCTCACCCTCCCTTATAATTGCAAACATGCAAAACACTCACACACACACACACACACATGGAACCCATTGTTGTTCCCAAGCTTTAGGTTATTTCACTTTTGTTGCTGGTGATGTCGGCGCCAGCAGCGCTGCAACTGCGACAGAGCCCAGTGCTAATTGCGATTATCTCACACAACATATAGAAACATGATGGGGCTGCGTCGACTGCGACTGCGGCAGAGACAGCTACTGCAACTGCGATGTCGCGTCGCGTCGTTGAAATTTGAATTCATTTTCGAGTCGAAAAAAAAGTCACAAAGTAATTTCGAAAAAAATTCTTACACTCACAAGTCAGTAGAGTTTTAGACGCGTTACGTGACGTTACGTGGGTGTATGAGAGCTCCGGCGGAAGGCCTCAAGCGGTACGGTCAATTGTGCAATCTAAAAGTGTGGGAAAAAAAATCTATAAATTTATAATAGTGTTAATAAGAAGCTAAAAGTGAAGATCCGGAATTGAAAACTGAAAGTTTTTCGATTTTTCTGAAGACGTTCTTAGTTCTTATTGCAATCCATCAAGAAAAGTATTGGGATCAGTGTATATATCCAATGGAAACAAGTTCAGATTCTCAAGTAGAAGTGAGAATTGAAAATAAATAATAAAAAATAAAAAAATATATCCTTTCTGTATATATATATTATATATATATATATATTCTATATATTATTATCAAAATCCTTTCACTGCGTTGATTTCTGTTTTTAAAATCGTGTGAAAGTTAAGTTTTCTCTCCTAAAGTTTCCGTCTTCTGCGTTTGGCTTCAAAAATCGCGTGTGTCTTGGTTCGTGCTATAAAGATAATGCCCTAAGACGGTAATTAAAATTGTTAATTGCTTGTGAAAGATCTAATTGGCAGTGCGGTGCAAGTTGACCTTGAGAGTGTTAAGTATATAGATCGTATTGTGGGATAAATCAAAATGTGGCAGAGTCGTCTCTTCATTTTCATGTGCTCTACAATTTGGAGTTGCGGTCTATGCAATCCCCAGTTAAACTTGCCCTTGCCCACACCCCAGCCGGAGATCTTTTACAACGGTTACACGCCCAATGTGGCAACTACCCCGGCCCAGATGAGGGCCGATCGTGATCGCAGTCAACGTTATGGACCACCCTATGCCGATGATGGTGGAGCTGGGGCAGGTGCTGCAAGTGGTGCTGGAACTGATGATGGATTAGATGATTTCAGGGTGTGTTTTTTTGTGAATCGATTGGAATAGTTAGAAAATTATTAAAAAAATTTCCTCGATCTCAATCTCATTTGCAGTACGGTCAGACCTATGATGAGCGCATGCGATTGGGATACGCCTATCCCACACCCCGTGTGAATTTCACCGATCGTGCCAATGATTCACCCTTCAGTCGATCAGGCGATACTCATCGTTATGGATCGCAAGATAATCGTTATGCGAATCACAACTATGGACCGACTTCGAGCACTGATCGCAACTTTGGCAACTACAACGATCTCAACAACAACAATCTGAATAATGCGCCCTTTTCGAGGGCCAACGATCAGTTTAACAATAACAACATCTATAATGATAATCCGAATCCGAATGTGGAATTTGTCAATGTTAATAATCGCAATCGTTTCGAGAATCCCTACCTATCCAATCAGGATCGTTTCAATCTGAATCAGGGATATTTGGAACGTCAGCGCTATCAGCAAGATCGTCGTTATCAACAGGAGTTGGAAAAGTTGCGTAACCTTCTGGTCGAAACAGATCAAAAGGGATCGCAGGAGTGCACTGCCAATGTGGCAGCCCAATGGAATTTCGAAACGAATGTTAACGATTTCACCCAGACAGAAGCGGTAAGTACCATAACTCCGGGGAGGTAGCCTCAGATCACAACTGATCAGTTCGTAACTTGTAATTTGGATTTGAAATTAAAGTTGAAAGATGAATTGGGATCGGAATCGGAATCGTGGTGGCCAGGCACGCGATCTCTGCCTTAGGTCTGCGTGTGTTAGTCTCCAGTGTCGAGTTTTCACATCAACTTGAGATCGTCTCATATGCAACTCGGTAATTTTCTTGCCATGACAAATAGACACAGCACACATACCTTGAAGGTCTTTGCCTGCCGAGATTCCCAGGCAGACATGCCAATGTCAAAGTATTGTTATCTCAGTGTTTTGGTCTAAGCTTCTCTTGAGCATATCAAGATCTGAACATGTCTAACAAAATAGACTTACGACAGGAATATTAAGATATTAATAAATTTAAATTGCTGCGTTGAATAAAGTCGAAATTATATTGATTAAATATATCTATAATAATGAAAGAAAACGATTTTTGCAAATTTGTTTAACAAATTCTTGAACTTCGTCTGTATGAACACCCAGATTTCAGCTATTATAAGAGCTAGGGCTACCAAATTTGGAGACAGTGTGTCTTATTACTGTACATATGTTTTAAAACCTAATCACGATCATATACGACTCCATAAACTGAAAAAAATCGAAATTTTTAAGACTTATGCCTTTCCACAAATGATTTCTCTATTTAATATGTCTCTTTTCCTCTAAAACCCCCCCCAGTTGAATGCTCAACAGCGCTACGTAGAGTTTCAGCGTCTGACAGCGGAACAATCGAAGCTTATTAACAAGGATTTGATTTTCGATCGTCGACTCTATCGACAGTTAATGCTGCAATCGGAAGTGGGACCTAATGCGCTACCTTTAGATGTCTTGGATAGAGTAAGTTCTTGCAAATATTACAATGTCTTAAGGGTCTAAGATAATGTTTTGACTTTGCAGTACAATCGTCTGTTGAACGAGATGTTGTTTCTGTACAACGATGCGAGTATCTGTGCGTATCAGCAACCCTTTCAATGCGATCTACACTATATACCGCATCTCAAGGATATCATGGCCAAGAGCAGAGATTGGGATGAACTGCAGCACACGTGGGTCGAGTATCATCGCAAGGCAGGGCGTGGCATGCGCGATGATTATGAACAACTCGTGGATGTTATGCAGGAGGTGGCCTATGTGAATAGTAAGTGGATCTGACTGACTCCCAAGATTATGACTGATATATTTTTGTAAACTTTTAGATATTACCAATGGTGGCGAGTACTGGTATCTGGCCTACGAGTCGGGCAACTTTCGACAGGATATGGACATTGTCTGGGAACAGATTCGTCCGCTCTACGAGAGTCTGCATTCGTATGTGCGTCGCAAGCTGAGGGATTACTATGGACCCGATCGTATCAATCGCATAGCACCCATACCCTCGCACATATTGGGCAACATGTACGGGCAGTCTTGGTCGAATGTGCTGGACGTGTTAATACCCTATCCGGGTAGAAAACTCATTGATGTTACGCCCCGCATGGTCGAGCAGGGTTATACGCCCCAGCTAATGTTCCAGCTGGCCGAGGAGTTCTTCACATCGATGAATATGTCCGCAGTGGGTCCCGAGTTCTATAGGAATTCCGTATTCGAACAGCCGCTGGATCGACGTGTACTCTGCGAACCCTCCGCCTGGGACTTTTGTAATCGTCACGATTTTCGTGTGAAGATTTGCACGGATATCAATCAGCGTAGTCTGGTCAGTGTACACCATGAGATGGCGCACATACAGTACTTCCTGCAGTATCGTCATTTACCCAAAATCTTCCGGAATGGTGCCAATCCCGCCTTCCATCAGGCTGTGGGCGATGCCATCGGTCTCTCCATCTCCACGCCAAAACATTTACAGACCTTGGGTCTGTTGCAGCGTTCGCTGGACGAGTCCAGCTACGACATCAACTACTTGTTTACCATGGCCATAGATAAGGTGAGGAAATGGAGAGGAATTTTATTGAATACTTATGACTCTACTACCCAATTCTTTAGGTCGCCTTTCTGCCCTATGCCTTGTCCTTGGATAACTGGCGCTACGATATCTTCAGTGGAAATGTGAATAAACGCATTATGAACTGTCATTATTGGAATTTGCGGTGAGTTTGGATTGGGATTCAATTCCTCAAAGGAATACTTAAGATCTCTTTTTTTCACAGTGAACGATATGCGGGCATAAAACCACCGGTTCTACGTTCCGAACAGGACTTTGACTTGGGTGCCAAATATCATATACCCGCAAATATACCCTATATCAAGTGAGTACAATAATTTGTTGGATTTATATTGTGGCATATATCTATCTATCTCAAGGAATATACAATGTTGTCAGCAATATATTGTTGCTTGTATTTTTATTTTATTCACTCATTTACGTTTATTTCAAGTCAACTTTTCATCGTTTATCTATTGATTTATATAATGAGCTTCCATTTTCCTAATTAGTCCAGTTTCGCAGGCGCACCCGTACTTCAATTTATCTCTCATACGCATGTTCCTCTTTATTTTCCTCTCATTCCTTTGATCGATTACATATTATATTACCGCACCGCGTGTGTTTCTCTTATCTAATTTGCCACATAACGCAAATGCAGCAATTAAAAAGCAAATAAACTAAAGCTTGTTATTAAATTCGCCTCTTTTCGATTACAATTTCCACACACACTCACACTCGCTCACTTTCTTTGAGTATTTTCCGTCAAATTGGCGTCGATTACGACTCGTAATATTCGAATTGTGGAGACGTCGAACCGTCGAACTGGCCACAAAGTTGGCCCACTGACTACACATAATGACGGACAGAGACGGACGAGACGGATGGATATAGATATAGAGAAACACACACATAAGTCTGTCTCTCTTGTCTGGAAATGAAAGAAAATGAAACAGAAAACTCGCATGTCGAATATATTTCCCGCATTCACTTTCCACATGGCTGCTGCCACCGTCGACCACGACGGTTCGGACTGGTTCGGCCTAGCCCGGCTCTGACATCATTTAAATAAGCCGAAATAGCAACAATTACAAACAAACATTAACAACACCATACACCATACTCCATACCATATATGTCGAATAGTCCGCCAGGCAGGCCGTTGCGTCTGGCAAACTGACCCATTAAACCAAACCAGATGCGAGTCAAGGAGGTTGCGACTTAAGGGTACCCCAAAACTTGGGAACTTAAGTGAGCTGTAGGAGAAATATAGCAATGAAATTGTGGATACGTTATAATATAAAATATATATCATATGATACATGTATTGAACTTATATATCTGCCTGTATAGGTAACTTCATATGTATAGCTTATTTGAGAGCTGAGAGACTTAATAGACTATTGTGAATGCTTATTAAAAATCGTAGTCTTTTGTTTTTCGTATCTTTAGGTAACTAAATTATCTGTCTGTTTTAAAAACTTCATATGCGTAGCTTATTGAAGAGATCTATTTATAATACTTTTTTTAATAATTAGAAAAAGATTTTACCCGTTTCAGTTAGAGTTTGTACTGAGTATCTTAAGTATATACCTGTATAAGTAACTTCACATATCTACATACCCGCTCTATTGCAATTATCTACTGGGTATCTAAATCACACGTTTTTCCGGCGAATGCAAATGCAAATTTGTGTCACCACAAAGCGGCGCCGAGTGGAGCAATGGCGGTGTCAATGACTTGGCCATTAGAGCTGACCATGTCGCCCAGTTGGAACAATGTTTTCAGTACTTTTGTAAGCTTAAGTTTTTTTTTTTTTCCTTTTTTTCTGTCCCGACTTTTCATTCGCAACTCGTTGCCTGTAGTTTTATTTTCTCTCCCCTCTGTCTACATACTATATGATATTTAAAATGTATGACAGGGCGTTGAGTATTATGACAGGCCCCACCAGAGTGGTTGCATAAGGTTTGCTTAGGCTGAAATGCGGTTTCGTGGCTTTTGGCTGGGGTTCTTTCAAGGTGTAGTGCAAAATTGTGAAAACTAACCAATAAATCCCATATAAATCGAGTTAAACTCTTTAATTAGCCAATGAAAAACCATTAGGTAGATTTATATTGCTGGAGGATTACAGGGGAAGCGGGTGGCGGGGATTACGACAATCGCTTGGCTATTGTGTGTTGATTATTTATTGCATAATCCATAAACTGCAAATGCTACAGTTACATAAACAAACGCCAAGCCAAGCCAAGCCACCAAGAGAGTTAGCCTAGATATGGTAATAAAACCAAAAAGCCATAGTCCGACTTAGACTCGACTACGTTGATGTCAGAGACCAGAGAGTTGGGGGAACTGAACACTTTTCATTTCGTTTCACAACACGTTTTGCATGTGCCTCGTCGCGTCGCGTCTCGTCTCGTCGTATGGTATGGTATATATCGGTTAGGAGCACATGTCCTACAAACCGACTAAGAAAAACGTGATAAATCTATGCCCCACTTAATGCGGGTACCCGCCGAGTGGGTACCTGAAATTGCACCATCGAAATGCAAATTGAAACCTAATCTTAAAAGTCTCTTTGGCCGAAGACTACGAGGCAACTAGCTAACTGAGAGATTACCTGATTACCGCATACCCTGTAGTCCGTTATGGCCTATTGCATGTGCAAACATTCGAATTTCCTTGAATTAACAACACGATACAAAATATACGATGTGTGCTTAATTAATAATATATAGTATAATAATAATATGGTAGCTAGTAACGATGTGTAATGAAAGCTGTTGCAAATTTGGGAGTATTGTAAATATTTATTAATCCATTGTGATGAAATTTAAGGATTAAATACATAATATCATAGGCAATAGGTAAACTAAACTTCACAATTCCCATACTTATATTATTATTATAATTTCGTAAGTTTTCAACGGGAAGTTGTACTGTCGAAGAATAAATTAGTTTTGGAATATATTTTGAAGCTTTTTCAAGAGACAATCCTGAGGATTTTCCATTGCATTGCAGGGTATCGTAATTGACAGGCATAGGAAAAAAGCACACCAAGATCGGCGGTGCTAATAAAAAGTAATGCCACCCGCAAAATAAACGCTAGGAAATGGACGCCAGTGCCGTCAGCGGGTTGTCGTAGTTGCTTTTGTTGCAGTTGTAATTGTGGTAACTGTTGCTGTTGTTGCAGCAACTGTTGCTGTTGTTGTTGTGTCATGGCAGGCGAAATGATAAACACATAGTGTGGCAAATGTAATAAACATGTTGCCTGCCGCCTCTCGCACTCGGTGGGCGAACGAAAGACATTTTGAATATGCAATTATGAGTGCCAGTCCATGTCTGCCCCTCTCCCTCTCTGCCTGTCTGCCTGCCTCATTTGAAAATTAGATAAGCCGTTTATGGACTTAAAGCCAAATGACTTGATTTCTGTTGCTATTGCCATGACTCGACACTTTTCATTTTTTGCCAATACCATCGCTGGGATGGGAAATAACATCATCATGTGCCCTAGACGACAAAGTTGTCAATTTCAATAGATCCGGTACATAGAAGCATATGGAGATTTATGTAGAACTTTAAATTTGTGAGCTATTTATTTTAATAAAGTAATTATTTAAGTTATGATCTTTACATAATCTTTTAAAAAAATAAACTGAGTAAATAAATTGTATTTCAAATTATAATATATACTTTGATATGTGTATTATTCTGTTTAGTTGACTCTTTTTAGATTGCACATACTATTTTATCCAGATCCAGAGATTTTCCTTGAAAAAGAATTGAGATGAATACATGCAAAATTGTAGGATACCATCTGTAGAGACTATGCTGTAGATTGCAAAAAATTTAACAATTATCTAAACTGTCAGCTTGAAAATTGGTTAGTTTCGTTTGAAACATGATTTTAGAAATTCTGTTGAGGGTCTTACTTGTCAAATTTGTATTTTAATTAAAATAAATTAATTTTATTAAATAATTATTAAACTGTAATTATTAGACTGTAATAAAATTTAAAGTATTCCAAAAGTTGAACTCTCCTAACTGATTAGCTTATCGCTTTCCCCCAATTAGAAATAAGTCAGTTTTGCTTTAGTTTTGATCACTTGGTTTTCCATTTTATTCTTCGCATTCATCAGCTTCATTATCTTTGTAGTTGGTTTTTTATAGTTTTCATATTGTTATTGTGTGTTTACAGAGACAAAAAATATTTGGTAAATTAAGTACTTTTTATAAATCCGTTTCAACTGCTTTCTACAATAAGCAAAAGAACTATAGATATGGTTGGTTGGTTTTACAAACTAAACATAAGTAGATAGCAAAAATATTACAAATAATACAATACGTTCTCTTGTTTACTAAACTGACTTAAATAGGGCAGAGACCGCCTGCGATGCCTTATCGAGTATACACTTAGACACTAAACAGAAGTCTTATATCACACGCTTACAACTTGAATTAGATCGGAGTATGAGCTACCTATCTTTATAACATATATATGGTTAACTAAACACAATCGAACCGAACCGATACGGGTGCACAAGTCGGTGGACCAGAGAGCAGAAGGAGGAGGAGGAGCAACCGCAGCTGGAGGACAATACAGCAGCAGCCGACCACGACCACGTCCAATGTACCCAGAGTCAAAGGCCAACACATCCACATCCAACCAACATCCAGATCCTTCGCAGGTTTCATAGGGTGTCTGGTGTGTCATTTGTGTGTGTTGGCTTTGTTATTGTTGTTGTTCTTTTTGTTAGGGGTCGATGTTCGTGTTGTTGTTAATAGTACTAGGCCACTGGGCCCAAATGTGTTCTTGTTGTATCTTGTTGCGTTAAGTCTAGTCAATCGTCTTTCGATTTCATTTCATTTTTCGAATTCTTTTTTGTCTTTTATGTGTTTTTTTTTTAAAGGGTTTTCCTTATGGCTTAGGCTAGAAGAGAGTTCGTTGTTGGTTAAAAACTAAGTAAGTTCGTCGTCATAAAATTGATATATCTGAATCTCTATCGTTATCACGTTCTACATAGCAATGTGGAATTGGAATTGGTAGGCATATGTTATGATATGGAATAAATGGATGGATGGATGGTGTGTGTGTGTTTGTTCAATCTTTTTTGGGGAAACTTTGTTAGTATTTCTTTTTGAATGTGTGTTTCTATTTCTTTTTCTAGTGTATTATCCATTCATAACCGTTACGCTTACGCTTTCGTTTTCGCTTTTCAATGCTGTAAAGAGAGAGTGAGAGAGAAAGAAATTCATTTCACCAATTTAGTAACCATGATATGAGTGATAATCATGATAGTTAAAATCATGCTCCACCTCGTGCTCATGTTCTTGATGCTCCTCAATGGGTGTGGAATATGAGTGTGAGTGATGATGGATGGGCTCGTGATGTTCAACATGATGATGATGATGATCCTCCTCGATGTGCTTGTGATGGAACTCAGGCTCCTTGTAGGTCACATGTTTCTCATGATATTCGGGCACGTGTTTCTCGATGTGCACATGGACGGGCTTCTCCACTGGGATTTTCACGGGGTACGGAACGTGTTTCTCGACCTTAACGGGGACCTCCTTGATCACGGGGTAGGGCTGTGGCACATGAACCTTAACCTCATAGGGCACTGGCTTGTCAACGTGCACGGGCACAGGACGATCATAGGGCACATGGACGGGAACGGGCACCTTCTTGATCACAGGCACGGGTACGGGTTTGTCCACATAGTGAGGTACTGGCTTGTCCACATGGTAGGGTACTGGCTTCTCGACGGGCACCTTGACGGGGTAGTGAACCACCTTCTCGACGGGGTATGGCTTGTCGACATGCACGTGCTTCTCAACCTTATAGTGGACAATCTTTTCGACTGGGTACGGTGCGGGAACATGAACCTTTACAGGCACATGGACCTTCTTCTCAACTGGGTATGGGGCAGGCACATGAACCTGAGAGGGAAGAAAGGGGTTAGTATTTCAATCCTTAGATCCATGGAGTGTCCTCTCTCTGTATACCTTGACTGGCACTGGACGATCGTAGGGCACATGAACAGGCACGGGAATCTTCTTCTCGACTGGGTATGGCTGTGGCACTTCGTAGGGCACCTTCACGATCTCCTTAACCTCATAGGGCACATGCTTGACCACGGGATAAGGCTTCGGCACCTTGACTTTCACGGGCACATGAATGTGTTTCTCAACAGGCACATGAACGATCTTCTCGATGGGCACTGGAACGGGAACCTTCTTGATCACCGTCAGTGTCTTCTCTTCATGGACGGGGAAGTGAGGCACATGATGATGATGGTAATCCTCATAGTGATGCAGGCCACGTTTCGATTTTGTGGTATCTTCGCTGACTGCCTCCTCGGCCTTCTTTTCAGCCGGCTCAGCAGCCGCCTTCTCCACAGCGGCGCTCTTCTCCTCCTCGGCCTGGGCATAACTGGTGGCCAGTAGCAGCAGCAGAGCGACCGTTGTCGCCGTACGCTGTAAGGCAAAAGGGTTGACGAGGTGTAAGGAATGAGTTAGACTCTAAGGGTTAGAAATGTTACGGATCAAGTACACCAGGTAGGGTTCTGGAGCTGCTGATTAAGCGAGGATCACTTGTGGATCGTTAGATACTCCTGTTTGGTAGGTAGGATAGGGTGCCGGTGATATTGGTTAAGCGAGGATCAGTTAATGATCAATTTAGGAAAAGGATACAGATTCATTCAGGAAGTAACATTGGGGGACTTAAAGCCGATGTAGATCAGCATTAGAATTGATGATGTTGGTTAAGTGAAGATCAGTTAATGATCAGTCAAAGAATAGGTTAAAGATTCGTTGAAGCTGGCCAGGATCAGCGCCGTTCTAGATCTCTTTTTGGTAGATGTTCTTGAGAGATCTCAGATGTAGATCGATAGATTCTCTTGGATCAGTTCGGAAATCTATTATCATCATGCACTTCTTAACTTGTGTGTAACTCAGTTCTTTTTTGGCAAGTTCTTTTCCTTGGACACTTCACTACACACCGTTGCCATCCTTATACATACCATCAACTTCATGTTGCTGGCGTTAGTATCCCTGTGTTTTTCAAAGAGATCCACCGAACTTTGTGTGTGTCCCGTTTGTGCCGCACGATCGATTCGGGAAAATGAGTTACAAAAAAGAGGACGGTTTTTACTCGATCGATCACACTCTTTCTTTTGTTTTTTTTTGAGCTCTCTACACGTTCCGTACCACACACTGTGCACACTGTTCGATGGTTAACGGTTTAATGATGCCAACTGCAGCGCCTGCGCGAACTTTTATACGCTTTAGGTCTGAATGTGCCGACCGACTGACGATGCCAAAGCCCGAGCCAGAGCGACAACAACAACAACAACAACAGCAGCAACAATGCTTCGGTATAATAATAATCGCAATAGCCCCAAAACACATGAGGCGACTGGTGAATGGTTCGTGGCCGTCGTCGTCATCGCCGTCGTCGTTGTCGTCATTCGGTTGATGGTTTGGTTGGCTTACCTGGTTGGATCGCTTGGCTCGCTCGGATCGGTTTGGTTGCTTGAATTTCGGAGGCGCGAACTCGACGCAGCCAAGTGGCAAGCGGCGCCGCCAAATGCAGCAATTGCAACAACCAAGCCAAGCCAAGCCAAGCAGGCAACTCAAGAGGGTACCCCAGAGATTGAGATAGACAGAGAGGGGGGTACCCGATCGGGCAGGGTAGGCTGGGGTAGGGTAGGGTACTGAGCAGCAGCTCTATGGATGCGTGCCATTTTGCTGTTTAATTCGACTACCGTCAGCTGCCTCTGTTGCCTCTGTTGCTGTTGTTGTTTCTTCTTCTTTGTGGTTTCTTAAGCCTTATACGAGCATTGACTTGTTGCCACAACAACAACAGCAACAACCACAACAAACATCTTCAACCGTACTAAACCACATTTTTGTGGGTAATTGAATAATACCCAAATGCAGCTGCCTATTTTTGGATTTTAATTATATGGATTTATATATGCTAATTGATCATCCTAATATGGCAACATTTTGCATGTCAAAAATGGTAATTTGGCCAGGTGATTGTTATATAATTAATACACTTGTAGTGCTAGGAATTTAAATCAATAAATAAAATTATTATTTATGTTTTGCAGATTGACATCGTTCGCATAGCATATTAATTAAATTATTGCATGTTTACACATTTTTTAGTCGTTATAATATTTATTTTATTATTATAACTTAAGATATGATTATAATATATTTTTTAATTTAATCCAATAAAAAACAAGTCTCAAAAAATTATTTGAAAAGTTAAATCTTAAGTGAAGAACTTCATCTATCGAGTCCTACGAGCTTTTTGCAGTGATAGTTTTTTGTTTTTTATTTATTTAATCATTAAAATTTTAATATTTTTGTATTTTTTTTATGTATATTAATTTTTAAATAATTTAATCTAAAAAAAGAGATAATAAATTTAAAGAAATTCAAGATATGAGCTGCATCTCAAGATCTTTAAGATGGTTTTGTTGAGGCAGATTTAATATTTATTTCAGTGTTTGTATTTACTTAAGAGTTTACTTTTTCTTATTTAATTTTAGTATGATTATTATATTAGTTCAGTTTTTCCTCTACTTTACCATTCCTTCGCCCCTGCCAACTCTAGCTAAATCCCTGCAAAGTTCATTTCTCATCAGCATCTTAGTTCGTGCGCAGTCGGTTTCCTTGGTTTTCCGTCTGTCCTGCACTGTCCTAAGATATCTGTCAACTGCAGCTGCAGTCCTTTTACTTTCCATTCACTTGACCAACCCAAAAGTCAAGTCAACCCGACTGGTAGGAGGGTTGCGGAGGGGGTTTTCAACTCTTCTCCAGGCCAGTTCCGTTTGCAGGTGGCCATAAAAGAGGGAAACGTTTGTCAGCCCCGTAGAGTGTGTCACTCGGTCATTTGGTTGTGTCACATGGGTGTGTGTGTGTGTGCGGTCAGCAACCATAACCTAAGACACTGGCAACAAGCTTGGGGTAGGGGCAGGGGCAGGTGTAGGGGCTGTGGCACTGCCAACTCGTTTCAATTTCATCTTGTGGGTCGTGTAATTGACGCCCCAGTTGCTGTCGAAGACGGTGGCAACGACTTGGGTTACCTTCCTCGTTATTATGTCAATGGGTCTAGCGGCTCGACGGTCCGCCCAGACAGACAGACAATCGTACATGCATGTGTGAGATCGAGACAGAGCGAGAGAGAGGGAGACAGACTTGTTACGAGTTGTTGCATGCAACTTTCGATTTAGTTTCATTCGCATTGCTTGCATGTCTTGACCACATATTGTTCAATAGAGAAAGAGAGCGAGACGCTAAGTGAGAGCGAGAGAGGGAGAGTGTGTGTGTGTGTGTGTGGAGGCTGCCGTTAGACGCCACAGCTGATTATGTCATGGAGCTTGCATGGGGGCGCTACAACTGTTTGTTTTGATAGACCGTTTCGAGTGCTTATAAGCGGCATTGTCTCTAATCCAACATAACAATTACACACTTCCTTGAATAGCTTCAATAATAAGATAGATCTGTCTGCCTCTCTATCTCTCTCTCGTTCTCTCTTTGTAGAGATAAATGTGCACAATATATGACATGATTGTTGTTCATATTTGAAAGCAATCGCACCACGCACGCTTCTTTATCGGCCTGACCTTGTCTTATATATAGTTAAAACGGAGCTTAACATAAATTTCGATGTATGATTATCGATTTGTCGCATCTATTTTTGAATACTGTCGGCCTGTATCTAAGACTGCGATGTCAACAAAAGTGTCCAAGATGAAGCATCGATCGATTATTCATCATTGGAGGCGTCTTCAGATCGCATTTGCATTCGAATTCGAATTTGCATTTGCATTTATCATTTTCGAATTTGTGTAACAATTTCTGTTTGTTTGCAACTGGATGGGGTGATTCGACATGCGCATTCCATTCCATTTCGTTCCTCAACTGACAGTTATGACATTTTATTGGCCATCTATGTATAAAAAAAACTCTTTATATCTTTTCCTTTTTATTTTTTTTTAAATCTTTTCATTTTCTTTTGATTTTTTTCTCTTTTTTGTTAAGCTTTGAGCGTCTTGTAACTGTTTCCAATTGTATGCCAGATCTCTTGGGCAGACACTGCAGGGTTCATTGCATTTCTGGTCAAGGTCGCAGTTGTAGCTAGTTGTCTCTCAGTAGGTTGCGCCGCTTGTTAGCTTGGCTAAGTGACTGCAAAAGTGGTTGGAGTAATTGTGACTACGTCGCTGTTTAGGCAGCTGCAATTGAAAGGTACCGAAAATTACTTTCAATTCGCTGAGAATTTTTAAAATCTTAAAATCAAATTTAAAATAAATAATAATGGCTAGAGAAAAATATATCAAATATTTTTTAGTTAGCTAGAGAAATCCTAAATAAACTATAAACTTTAGTTATGTTTTTAAAGTTAGCTAGAAAGATCCTTAAAAACTGAACTATTTTGTCTGAATGAACTATATAAATCTTTAAAAGCTTCACAGCTTATTGCTCTGATCTTAAGAGTCATTTTCGACACTATCTCTCAATTACAAAACGAACTCTTTAATGGTCGCAGGTAAATCAGGTAAATTGCAATCGCGCAGCAGCCCTTTCAATCAGCCGCCTTTTCATGACATTGAGGCGTGCTTAAAGACGTGTTGTCTTTTGCCGATACGATGTCTTTAGCTCGATTCGAAAGTGTTAATCACGGCAATTGAATTGACGTCTGTCTTCTGCCAACTGTTGTTGTGGGCAAAAGAGGTCAATGGCAAAAGCATTTGAACTCTTGTGGTGCGCGTCTCTGGTTTATGACCCACTCGGTTGCCATTGTAAGCGAACGCGTGAACGTGGCTCGCGCTTGTTAACTTGGCCAAATTGTCACGCGTCGTTGAATGCTGCGCCCCATTGATCGAGGAGGAGTTGTAGTTGAAGCCTGAGGAGCTGTGAGGGGCGGGGCCGATACCTGCCCAACCTGAAGTCCACTTAATCAGGTTTGCGGCTTGAATTACAGAGAGCGAGAGAGAGAGGGAGAGTGAGATCTCTTGAGCTTGCTCAGTGAACGCGATAAATAAGGAAGTTGATCTAATCCGCAACTGGGAAAATCTATGCAAATTTACTCGTGCCAGAGAAACCAGTCAAAAAACAATTTATTATCATAATATAATTCCGCCTCCGGTGCACTGCAGCAGCAGCAGCAGCAGCAGCTCAGGTAACAGCTGTGCCGCTCAAGCTTTCCGGGTTGACGGAGGGAGGCGGAGCACTGCAGCAACAGCTTGACCCATTGACTTACACAGCGCGCAATTTGCATAAACTCAACCAAACAAGACAAGACAAGAAATTAAAAGCAAGAAAACTTACAAGAAGATAAACCATATAATGCCTCTTAAGATTTCTGTGTTGTCATACAATTTACTGGCGAATTATACTATATACTATACTTCTTTTTGAGGGGGTGGGGGTGGGGTGGTGTGTTGGTATTTCCATTTTCTGTTCATAATTACAACAAAAGCAAACGCAAATTACTGTTGGCAATCAAATGCCAACATCAACTCTCTTGATGTTATTGTTGCTCTTACAGTTGCTTTCAGTGTAAATTGCGTAAATTGAATAAACATTATGTATGTAATACATACTATGTATGTATGTGCTTGGAAGTCGACTTTAGTTGTACATTTTGTAAATCTATTCGGTAGCCTTTGTTTCTTTTTTTTTTTTTTTTTTGATTTTCGGTACCGTTTCAATGCGTTTCCCTCTTCGTTTTGGCCGCACTGAGGCGTAGAAGTTGTTTGTGTTTTGTGGCAGCGAGTGGCGCTAGAATAGTTTGCAGAGAGGATTCCCTGAAAAAATCTCTGAAAACCTAGAGACGACTAAAATAATACGGCATCACTTTTTGAAGCATCTCTTGGTGAATTAGTTATTAGTTCTCTGTCAAAACCTAAAAAGTAAGGCTTATAGATGTGCTGGCAGTGTAGAAGAGTAAGTTCTTCCAAATATGGAATACCCCAAAAGTAGAATGGGTAAAACAACACTGTATCACTTTTTTACTCGTTGTGAATTGGAGGCGTTGATTTCAAAATAATCTGATGGTAAATAGTATGAATTAATACTTATTATAATTATAATAGAAAGAGAGGGAGAGAGAGTAATAAGAGGGACTACAGGTACTGCTTTACTTTAGTTATTTATATGTTTGTAGTTAAATATTTATTAAAATGTTTAATATTTTCCAAAATAAATAATCAATATATATTTCTAAAGCAAATTTCAAAAGTTAAGTTTAGTTTTCTAGACTTACAAGTCAAATCAATCTTTTGAACGGCCCTCGCTAGTTGTATATAGAGCGAGCCGTAATTAGGCAGCACTAAAATGTTCGTAAATTAACAAAAACACAAATAAAACATGAAATAATCAAGATATTGCCCAAGCAACAAGAAACTAAAGCATTTGCAGTTTGAAGATTTGCCTAGCAAAATGCGCAAAAGACGCGGAAAACCCAAGGAAAACCGAAGGAAAACATGCCAAAGATAATTGCCAAATGCACTAGAATGTGTGTTAATTGTCCCATTAGTACAACATACATTATGATTTTAATAAGCGACAAGTAAATCGATTATATTTATGACTTAATCGAAGCTACTCAACTGCAGCAGGCACGAGTGAAAATCTCTGAAATGGGAAACTTAAACTGATCAAGAAAAGCCCATGCGTAAGCGGTGTACTTAAGCGTGGTCCATTTTGATTTCATAAATATTGGGTAAACAAGTGAAATATGGCACACACGAGTCTGTAATTACAAGTCTATAATTAAATTCGATGAAGGGGCAAACCCGCAAAATACATATACATACATATATAGAGTTGCCTATAGAAATAAGAAAAAATAATACATGCAAATTACTGTGTTGGGTATAAGTCTCGAGACTTTTTGGTATATGTAGTATTTCAATATATAGTTTAAATATGGGAAATTATATACATAAAGTACGCTTTAGTTGCTACTGATTGTATTCTGAAATTTTTCTTTAAACTGTATAACATACTTATTCTTATTCTACCTATGATTATATAAAAATCAAGAACAATTAAGACATTGTAATAAATTTTTATAAATCTATTTTTCTTTTATTTTTGGAACCACAAGAACGAAATACGATTATGTTATCATAATTATCGTATTTATTTCCTCGAGTCTTTTTATCTATTTTTAAAACTCTCGTTTCCCATTGCGATTAACTCTTTCAGAAAAATACTCTATGATAAATGCTCGTAAATTACCCCGACACACACACCGCACACATGGGGCTGGGGACTTGTCGTGGTCTTTGGGTTTCTCTGGCGGATTGGCAACTATTGCAACATATTTGGCAAATTTCTTTGCAACCGAAAAGTTGCTGCAAAAGAAATTGCAAGTCAATTACCGCCAGCTAGACGGTCTGCTTGGCGCCATGACGCAACCGCCACATGTGGCAGCGACGAAGCGACGTCAACGTCGCAGCTGCAGTCGCAGTCGCAGTCAGCTGCGACGTCGACATCATCGCATAGCGCTAATTGATTGCGTCTATGCGACGCAGTTGTTGCATTCACTTTGCTTTGGCGGCTTTGGCTTTTCATTTTCATTTTCGCTTTTCGTTTCATTTTCCTTTTGCTTTCGGTTTTTAGGTCGTGCCATTCTCCGTTGCCACATGTTACATGCCACATGCCACATGCCGCACTCCACACTCGACTAAGACTTCTGCGGCAGTTAGAGCACAAGATCAATGTTGTCTGTGCTTCGGTCAAGTCAACAGGTTCTTGCTGTGGCAGTGGGCCAAAACGAAAGACTTGGGCAACGAACTTGAAATTGATTTTGACACCATTTGTCATTGCAATTAATTGCGCTACATTTGGGCGTATTGATCCAGAGAGATTGTTGACTGTAGACTGCATTAAGCCTTACGCAATCGCAGACACCTTTCGCCCCGCTGTTCACTCTACACTCTACACTTGGGCTTAATCGGCCGCGTTAAGGCGCGTAAGAGGCCTTCCAGTTTTATTGTCCGTAATGCTATCATTGCCATTTCAGTTGATCAATTATTACACTTTAGTTTGCTTACTCTGAATGCGTATATCGGTTTAGTTATACGACATCACTGTCGAACCAAAATTTCTTTTTCTTTTTTTAAGAAACTATACTATAAACCATACTATATACTAAGAAATTAATTAACATACTATGTGTATATTATCCATTCAAATTGCCGATATATTCCTTTTTTGTCCCACAAATTTTTTTATTTATATAACTTATATAATGACACTTTAGTCAGTTTGATATTGATATCTTGTTAAAGAAACTAAAACTTCTTTGATAGTTTGATATAATATATCTGTTTCATCTGGCTCCTTGAGACTTATGTCCGGCGTGCTATGTGTTTACCCAGTTTTATAAAAAACTATCGCTTATTTCTTTATAAAATCAACTGAACTCAATTTGAAATTTGTTCATTCTTACCCTTTTTTCAAAAACTACTTTAAGGAAGCATAATGATATAGGGTTCGTAATGAGTTAAGAAAATAACGATTACTTGTGTAGCATTGATTTATATATAGGGTATATTTATGTAAATGTTTTATACGATCTACTCATGTTCTTAAGTTTATACATAATTTGCAAGAATGTTTTAATTTGTAATCTGCAATCAAATAATTGATTTTTTATACCCTTGGGCGTATGGATATTACCAGGATTCAAAGGTGAAATATATGCATGTATGTACAATTATGGAACACACATTGAGGTAGGTAAGATGTTAGCTCTCATATAGGAGAAAAATATTTGTTTTTCTCAATGATATGATAACGCTTTGAACATATTTTGGCTCAGGCTCCGTTTCGAAATGTGACTTTAGTTCGTTGTACCCCACCGGGCAAATTTTTAATTTCGTCATTTTGTGGAATGGAGATCGGCGTGTAGGGCGTTGGCCTCTAAATGGTAAAGACATTGATAAGTGCGAAGGTGGTTCAGCATAAACGTGCTATACTTACCAATGAACCTGATGTAACATGAGGATCGTCGATCTTGAAATCGTTGGAGTCGCTCAAGCAGAGTCCTGATGGTCCTTTTTTGTAGCCCTTCATGCACTGGCAGGTATTTGGTTCGTGGCAGTAGCTGTTCGGACCACACTTGGTACTACATATGGGAGTGCATTTGCCTGCCTTTTTTTCATAACCAGGACAGCAGGTTGCACTATATTTGTAACTTGTTTCCGGCTTTTATAAACGATAATTGATCGATAAGTTAACACAAACTTGCAGTACCTAATCGTAGCTTAAACTAATGAATACTTACATTCTTTTTTGAGCAATATCTTTGAAAATGTTTATCATCACCCTCACCCACATTCTTATATTCATTCCCATCCATGTTCTCATTATCGTTCTTCTGTTCGTGCCCATCTTCGTTCTTATTCTCGTTCTCATCTTCGTTCTTATGCGCGTTGTCATCCCAGTTGATATGCTCGTTCTCAACCTATTTGATTATATATTAATACACAGTCTTCAGTCAATGTAATCAATTATTTACCGAATCAGATAAATTCGATATATAGATATCAAATTCATTCTCTATTTCTTCGTCGGTCTTTTCAAGTACGTTCCCATCCTATTTGATTATATATTAATACACAGTCTTCAGTCAATGTAATCAATTCTTTACCGAATCACATGAATTCGATAGCACGTTATCAAATTCGTTCTCTATTTCTTCGTCGGTCTGAGAGGGTTCAGGAACACATACGCCATTCTTCGAATAGAAGCCTTCGTCACACTGGCAGGTATACGGTGCAATACACTTGCTATTAGGTCCACAGTTGCAGGATTTCTCTTGATCTTTCTCTTTATCGGAAATTTTAGACTTGCAAAAATCCTTCTCATTTTCCTTTTCGTAGCCCGGACGGCAAACACGACGTATTACCGTTCTGTAAACTGTGCGCTATGAAAGAGAGTCAGAAACGGAACTACAAGTAGTGCCTCCAAATACGAACCGTGAATTTTGGCAACGTTATGTTATATTTCTGGAAAGTGTCAATAATCTTCTTCGGATGATTGTTGAAGTTGATCGGCACCTTCACCTTTTTCAATTCCGAATTAGGATCTTCGCTGCGCACACAAGGTGATTCCTCGTCTTTTCTTTCGAAACCATCACAGCAATCGTTTTTATTAATAATTTTAGTTTTGTGCTAGATTAGAGTAATTAGATAATATCAAAATAATATAAATATATTACTTTTTCGCAATACTCACCACTTTACGAGGAGGAACTGATAAATTAAATTTTTTAAATAATTCGCTTATATTTTTACCATAAGGTACCGTTTCTGTGTAATCTTCTTCAACTGTTTTAAAACACAGATTTGAATTGATATAAATAGCCTCACTTGCCACAATTACGATTAAAAATGCCCACATAAAGAAATGATCTGCAGGCTCCATAGTTAAATCAGTTTATAAAATAATTTAGAAAATTATAATTATATGAATCGCTCCGTCCGTATGTGTGAGCTCTGCAGCGGGTAAATCAATTATGGCATGTGCGTTCAACAAATTTTAATTCCGAAACAAAATATGCCCGCTCTCTCTCTCTCTCACACACATACACGCACTCACTCACACACACACATCACATAATCTTCATGTAAATATTTTGATTTTTTTCCTCTCTCTATTCCCGTCGTTATATGCTTTATATATACATATTTCTGATAAGAACATGTATAAGAAAGAATAAAATAATTGTACTCTTTAGTTCATTTATATTTTTTATATTTCCACAACCATAGATGATTAAAAGAAAATAATATATGCAAGCTACAATTATAGTCGGGAATTAGATTAATTAATCCCCAATAATTTTGTTATTTAAAAACGAATATATTTTATATATATATGTTTGTTTTTGCATTCACTTTATAAATTATTGACTTGTGGCAGACAGAGGCTACAGAGTTGATACCCTGATAACCTTTTCAATTTCCATATTATACATATTTTTTCATTTGCAATGATTTCTTAAAGAGATTATATATATACAGCTATATAAAAATATAATTATTTTCAATGGAATTTCTTTGTAATAATCTAGTAGCGGAAAGAACTGTGCTCGACTTGAGTTTTATTATTATTCGCGTTCATTTGATATCATATTATACTTCATATATATTTTATGGGCTCACATCGGAAATGCGATACAAATAATCAACATATATAACATAAAAGTTTTTTGAATGACTAATGCTCGATTTCTTGGTTCCTAAATCCATATGGGACTTGCATTGGATCCGGTGTAGTTGAAGTTGTGGTTGAATGTGTAACTTCAATCGGTGTGCAGATGGGAACTTTTTCGTTTGGAATCAGATCCTCAAGAACCCCTAAAACGTAGCCCTGCTTGCATTCGCATTCATTCGGCCTTACGCACTCTGCGAATATAGTGCAGCTCTTGCTACAATGTGGTTCACATTGGAAGCCAGGTCCCTCGTAGGAAGGCACCTTAATGTAACCATCATCGCATTCCCATTCGCCAGGTCGTACGCAACGACTGTTACTGGGGGCTTCCCCATTGCAGGCAGGTTTACATGAGTCCGCGGAGCTGGTGTAGCCCTCAATGCACTTGCACTCTTCATCCGCAACGCAAGAACTGTGAGCTGGACAACCCTGAGCACAAATTGGTGTGTGGTATTTAAGTTGGCACAGATCGCCCTTGGAAAGCTGCTCATATGCCTGGCAACAGAAGAAATGTTCCTCTTTTCTGGTTGTGTTCTGTGATTGAAAAAAGAGTTGGCTCAGATAAGCTAAATTCATAAGGGTTTGGCGCAGTGTCACAAATCTTACCTGATGGTATCGCATGCTTGGGCTGCTTACGACCTCGGAAATGTCACTCAAAATACCGTGCTTAACTAAGGGAGTCAGAACCGACTTGACATAGCTAACTTCATCTGTACGGCTACACAAATTGGGATCATCGGTCTTAAAGTCTTCGGTCTCACTCATGCATACATCATCGGACTTTTTCTGGAAACCCTCAAAGCACTCGCACAAGTTGGGCTTTGCACAGTACATGTTCACTCCGCACTCGGAGGAGCACACGGGTAAGCAGAGAGATTCCGTATCTTTCCTTTCATAGCCCACGCAGCAGAAGTATTCAGTTTCCTCCTTTAGAACGACATGATATCAGCTCTAGAGTAGTATGGGAGGTGTCTTTCGAAATCTCTACTTACATCGAAATTAAAAGGAAAAGTGATATTCAGTTTCTTGAACTCATCCCTTAGTTGAATCCACTCCTTCGAAGGTTGATGGGTGGCCGGGACTTGCTTACTGCACAAGTTGGGATCATCTAGACGACAACGAGGTTTAACATCAACATTTTCCGAAGATAGCTTGATGGTTGAGAAATGAAAATATATAATAGATATATGACTAAAGTGACTAGAATATTCATTATTGAATACTTACAATAGGAAGATTAGCAACCAATCTCGATAATTCGCCAACGACTTCGTCTCCATGGTGTTTCTCATTCTGAACCTCCTTATTGATACATTCTCCATTCTCGTTCTTTACAAAACCCTCGCTGCATTCCGTAGATGGAAGAGGAGTCAAGGCAGCAACACATCCAATTAAGAGGAGCAAAAGTCCCCAGACTAACTTATAATCTTTGCGACTCATAATCAAACTCAACGTTGACTGTATGCTTTGACTTCTAGACTGAGAATAATCGCTGCGAGTCGAGTTCGCTCTGTTATTTCAATTTATACAATGAAAAAAGATGTACATGTATTGTATGTACATTTTTATAAAGAAGTGATAAGGATTGTAGTATGTAGGAAATTATCAATTTGCCGGGGAGAAACCCAATGACATCGGACTGCAAATGTTATCTTTAAATTTCCAAAAATAATGAGATGATTATATGAGTAATACATTTATATATTTAGTATACGTGGACGAAATATGTTTTGAATACACGTTTTTGTTTTCACATAGCTGTATATATGTATAATATAAATATGTTATATAAAAACATTAGGTAATATATTTGTTAGTTATATAAATTTCCAATAAATTATATAAAAGACGCAGAACGTGGGCAGACCAATTGTTTTTAGAGGGGAACCAATTGATACCAATGCACCTTCTTCTTTTTTAGCGGTCCCTAGAGTAGTCGCATCCATTACAGGTTGACAGACCTTGTCATCTAGGGCTGAGGGCTCGTAACCTTCACAGCAAACTTCACGTGTTTCCAGCCTAGTTTTTATCTGTAAAATTAAGTCATTAACTGCGCTTATTTTTTTTTTTTTTTAATTTTTCGATCCGAAAACCTACAACTTCTTTCACTTCACCCTTTACATCCAATTCCTTGAGTATGTCTATATAATCCACATAATGTTCGAGTGGAGTTCGTTCGGTTGCCATGTAAGTCACTTTAACATCCCGAATACACAAATTTGGATCTCTAGCACCGATTGCTAATCGAGCATAGAGGCTTATTAAGCATAATAAGAATACTTTTTCCATTGTAAATTATCGAAATGGAGCGCGATGTCTACGAGTTAGCGAGCAAATATCAACTAAAAATGAAATTACAGCGGAATTTTGTCAACACAAAGCCTAGAGATATGTGAATGATATGTATACATATATACATTTATATATGTAGTATATTCAAGCAATATGAAATCAACCACAAACCCTAAATGTAGTATGTACGTAGTTCCGGTCGTACATTAGTCAAAAAAGTTCATGTACTTGTATATATAAAATTCGGCAAAAATATAATATATAATAAATACATTGGGCTGTGTTGTATGGTTTATGAAATAAATAACTACTATTAAATTAAAACTCAATTTTTTATATTTAATTTTGAAAACTCTACATAAATTAAATTTATTAAAATGGCATTCCAACACGTGGCTTGATTTAAAAGCCCAATAACATATATTTTAAATTTATAGCTATAGTTAATCGACAAACATATTCCTAAGAAAAAAATTGTAGTCAATCTTAAAAATTCCCCAATGAAATTAATTTCGTTGTATTTGATTTACTCTTTATTACCTTGAACTTCCTTATCAACACAATGCTTAGAAAGAAGACAAAGAATAGGAATTTCCGTGCAAGTTTGACCGGTCGAGCCTGTCAGATGGAATACAATTAAATGCTGGGAGTCCAGAATTTTGTTTTATATTTAAATCTAATATATGTACATAACATAGATGTAGAACATAGAGTACATATCATATTATATTTTGAGAGAGTATAAATATGATAGCTAAAAAAGTATATAAATGATTTCTTACCCGCAAAAAAAAAAATTATTCGTCATATTGCGAGTTTGTTTCTTTTTTGTGCTTTAGATATGTGGTATATGTGTACAAATAAAAATACATTTAAAAAATATTCATAATTTGAATTAGGTATCGGAAAACAATGATGTGCAAGCTTCTAGTTCATTGCAATTATCATGCATTTTATCGATTCTATAGAGAAATCCTCTATTTTTGTGCAGGAAAGTGACCACGCCAATAAAGATTATAAAAGTCAGTAGAGAGAAAGAAAAAGCAATGATCCATGGCAGGCATATATTACTATGCGGTTCATCAGCTGGTGCAACTGTGGTCGGAATAGGTTGGCAGGTCTGAGAGTTTTGTTCAACAGGCTCATAGCCGGGACAGCATACTAGACGGGACTCCAGCTTAGTTTTATTCTATAAAAGAGAATTCATATTAATTCAGATAGGTATCTCTCAAGTTATTGAGTCTCTTTACGCACCACATTTCGAATAGAACCTATAATTCCAATCTTTCTAAAATCCTCAGCAAATCGACCATATTCCTCTAAGGGAATTCGTTCGGTTATTGTATATACTACCTGCTCCTGCCTCTCACATAAGTTTGGATCCTGTGTCTGCAGCAGTACATTTGGTAGGATAATTATCAGATATATTATTTGTAAGTTATACATATTTGAATATCGTTTCGGCGCAATGATCTTAGCTTGGATGCTCTTAAGTCAGAACTGAATAACATATTTAATTCACTCTTCGGACGAGGTTAATAGCTGATTAATGTATCCTACACTCATTGCGAATGGATCAAACAGGGTATACGAGATGGGTGTATAGATGAGTGTGTGTCATAAGTGGATGGAAATATAAAAAACATTAATATAAGATAGTTGTGTTGATAAAAGGAAACCCCTTGTATGTGTTGGATCGAAAAAGTTATTTGTTTTTATAATTTAATACAAGGTATTAAATAGTTGTGAGTTTGCCACTGTTGGACTATTTGATACACACACTAGTGGATGCAACAAAATGAAATAATCAACGGACTGTATACTGTGTGCTGGGTATTCAAACGGAAATACCTACAGTTCATTATGATGGGTTGCATAGTCTTAGGCATATCAAATTGTCGAGTATTTTGAAAAATACAGCATACTTTTTGTTATGTTCATATTATATTTTAAAAGCTTAGTTTCACATATATGTGAAATGGGCTTAAGCTAGCCATAAACCTAAAAAGCTCTGACACCCTCAAGCTTTCTTCGTAGGGGTATAAAGACTTGAAAAGACAAAGAAAATGAAAAGGTTTTTTAAATTAGGTTGAAGAAAAGTTAAAAGGATTTGATCCAACATTTTCAGAAAGCTTTATATGTAGTTCAGTTAAATAAGGCTATGCATGTCAGAATGCAACAGACTCTTAAAAATAGTAGGTTTATTAAATGAGAAACATAACGTGGGTTTCATACACTTTTCTTAAATAAATATAAATAGCCAATTTGTTTTCATGAATATATGAAAAAGCAATATATCAATCGAGCATATATTGTAGTTATTTATTTTTCAAGAATCTTGTATGTCAAATCTATAATTTCTATACCTTCTCATACAAAAAATATTTAAATTTTCACTGACTGTCTGACCTTTCAAAAGATATTAATAAAGTATTGTAAACTTTCATTGTTCTCGTTTTTCGTGGCGCAGCATTCCAATACTAAATAAATAAAAATAATAATATATTTTTTTTGGATTTTTCATTTTATTTACATTATTAAATATGTACAAACATTTCATAGAAAAGAAACTGACGTGAAAAAGTCGAAGGAGCAACTGATTTTGTTTGTTCTCTTTACAAAAAAAATGTACATACGGAGGCGAGTGATACGATACAAACACAAGCAAGGCTTGGCAAGTTTAAAGAGGATTCTCTTATCGGAATGCCGCATTTGATCATCGTTCTGGTTGTTGTTGATGTTGCTTCCTCCTTGAATTTCGGTTGGTATCACAAACTAAATCTAAATTGTAAGTCGTACATTGAGGGACTGTGGATTCGGGTACGGGTATAGGTTGGGTTCCAGTTTCATTTGGATTTCGATTTGGAATTAAGAACTTCGACAGATTGTTGATGTGCTCGCCGTCACCCGATTTCGTTTCTGTTTGGCCCTCCATAGCGTTAAATTGATCTACTTTTTGTGGAGGTAGCCACCGTGGCTGGAGATGCCGTACGAGGAGATGCCATGGCCAGAGATGCCGTGTCCACTGCTGTAGGAGATGCCGGGTCCAGAGATGCCATGGCCAGAGATGCCGTGGCCAGAGATGCCGTGGCCAGAGATGCCGTGGCTGATGACAGCTGGAGCGGAGGCAACGGTGTGGGTGATGGCAACGGCGGGCTTCACATGGCTCTCAACATGCACGGGGACGGGCACCTTAACCTCATAGGGTACGGGGCGGTCGACATGGACGGGCACCTTCTGGATGACACGCTTCTCGACGGTGTAAGGCACTGGCTTCTCGACAGGCACTGGGTATGGCTTGGGCACGTGCACGGTGTAGGGACGATCGACAGGGATCTTGACGGGCACCTTAACGATCTTCTCGACGGGGTAGGGCTGTGGCACCTCGACGGGCACCTTGACGATCTCCTTCACTGGGTAGTGGACGATCTTCTCAACGGGGTAGGGCTGTGGCACTGGCACCTTGACTGGGTAGGTGACGGTCTTCTCCACGGGGTAGGGCACATGACGTTCCACCTGGTAGGGCACCTGAACGGTCCTGATCACCGTGTTGGTGTGCACCTGTGTGGGCAGGGAGACAGCTGGTGCCACAGCGATGGGTGCGGCAATGGCAGGTCCGGCGCTCAGAATGGCACCGCCACCAATCGAGGATGGGCCATAGCCGTAACCGGTGTGTCCAATGCCACGCTTCTCCTTCTTGTTCTCGGTCGTCGCGCTGCTCTCGGCAGCGGGCTCAGCCTCGTACTTCTTCTCAGCCACTGCCTCACCGGCGCTGACAGCCAGCACGCACATAGCCAACAGGCCAAAAATAAGCTGCAATGCGAAAGAAAGAAAAAGCGTATAAAGTGGGTTAGCTCGGCTATTACACAATGCCACGACAGCACTTCCGTCCCCGACACTCCATAATTACGAATATGACAATTATGCAATGTGTTGAAAGTGAATCGGCTAACTGGCAAGCCATGGCCGGGCAGAGAGCCAAGTTCAATGGTAGCCAATTGGCCAACTGCTGGTTGTGGCTATTCATGTGCAACGGGGCGCATACTTAATGTGCAAGAAAGAATTGCATTGCCAGAGGCACTTGCATAATTTGCTTTGTGCGAATTGCGATCGGTTTAAGTTAGGAAATATTTTCATCTTTTAGATGAGTAAAAGGATTTACAAAAAGAAGTTTTCAATAGAAAAATACAACTGGCTTAGATAGATTCTTAAGTTATAATATTAGTATTATATTTTTAAATTCTGTCCAAACTTGGAGAACTCTTTAAATTTATTATTATCCTTTTCATGTTGTTTATTATATAATATTTTTAAATTCTTTTCAAACTAACTTAACTAGAAAACTCTTCTAAATTGATTATTATACTTTGAATCTAAAACTAATACAAATATTTTTAATATATGTCCCAGCTCACTAATCTAAAATAAACTAAGAAATCAGGTTTTAAATAATTTATATTAAATATCAGTGTCTGGTTTTGTGTTTTTTTTAAAAAGTGTGTCAAAAAACGTTTTTAAAAAATTCTTCCAGGAAAAATTAATTGCAAGTTAATTTATAATTATGATAAATTTTAAATTATTTATTTGCTGTATTTTATTATATAATCTTTGATTGCTAAGCTTCTAAATTACTTTCAGGACTAGAACATTTTGTTTCATATCTGCAGACACTCATTATATAATAATCAAGTTCTGAATGTTTTTTTTTCACAAAAAAATTCCATCGCTTTTAGATTTGTAATTTATGACGAAATTATACAGTACACTTTTTAGAACTTTGAACGTTTTCGATCGCAAGTTTTGTATTTCTCTATATAGTATAGTACGCTTGAACACAACATACCATGGATTTCATATTGCACTTTGTTTTTATCTCCTAGACAGGCGCACTCAACAACTTGGCCGGGGTGTGTATGTCTCAACCAACCCGCAACTGTTAACTGAATAATTTCGCACAGACATTGCGAGCTTTTATATGCCGATGGTGCTGCTGCTGATGCTGCTGCTGCTTTGCGGTTTCTGCAATGGCCGATCTTGTAGGCAGAGCAAAAGCTCTCGCGCTCTCTCCCCTCCACTCGCTCGCTCTTGCTGCCTGCCCGCCATGCCAGCTGTACTCCCTCCCCCTCCCCCCTCTCTCTCTCTCTCTCTCTGCAAGACTGGCTCTCTCTCTCAGCGATTCTCAAAAGGAAATGCTGCAACACAATCGGTGTGTGAACGAAAAAAGCTTTCGGCAAATACGTGTGCCGAGCGTATACGGTTCGGCTCACACGTACACTGTACGTGTATACGAGCAATCCGTGTGAGCCGAATGTGTCTGTGTGAGTAAGCGTGGCTCTTGGCAGGCACGTTGAGCGTTCAAGCTTACCCAAAGTACTTAGTAGACAACTGGGGGTACACGATGGTAAAAAAGTTCCACGGTGCTTAAAATAAACCGATCGAATGATCGATATTCAAATCATTAAACATAATAAAAATATATTTCACTTAATGAAATGAATAAATTAAAAAAACTATATGATTCTCAACAACTTTTGGAGTCAACTTTGAGGATTTTGTAATTTAAATGAATATAAAACCTAAATCTGATATGTAAACTTAAAACTGTACATGAAAATGAAATATCGCGTTCGAGAGTGTTAAATACAGTGATTTTAAGATTTTCAACAATTCTGCAGTTCTAAATACTGTTTACATTTATTATGAATAATCCTGAAAGTGTTTTAGATATTTTGATGCAACAATTGCATTTAATTCCCCAAATATTATGGAAGCTCATAAAAAGTTAAAGATTCTCAGTTCATTTGCAGCGGTAAATAAAGTTTACAGTTAATGTAGAATGATCTTGAAAATGTTTTAGAAATTAGATTCTACGGTAACCAATTTTAAGAACTTTAAAGTTCTCATCAATTGTACAGATTTAAATACAGTTTATGATCTTGAAAGTGCTTTAAAAATAAGATTATTCGATTGGATTTATGATTTATTTTTATATATATTTTCTATATATTATAGAAGCTCAATCAAATGATTCCAACCCATTGATAACTTTGAATAATCATGCAAGAAATACCATAGTTGTTGTTGCACAAGAAAATTGTTTTTCACGTGCTTTGGGGTACCCCGCTAATCGAATACAGCTGCCTTTTTTGGAAAATGCAGTGTAATTTTTTTTTAGTTTTTTTTTTGTCTTTATAATTTTTGGTCTATGCGCCGTTTGGTCTGTGAGTTCTGTCTGTGCGGATAGTTCGGTTGGGTTCGCTTGGGTTCGTGACTGAACTTTTGATCTCAGATTTTGGCAGAGCGAAACGTATTCGAACTGTAGGTGCAATGATTGAGTGACTTTTGTGAGTGTGTGTGAGTGTATAATTTGACATTTTAATGTGCATTGGAAATATACTAAAACAAGAAAAAAACCTTATATTATGCAGTATATACCCATGTCGGGCAATACGAGTCTAATCGTTTGCTGGCCATGTAAATGGAACGTGTGAACAAAGAGTAGCCACTCCGAGAGAGAGAGAGAGAGAGAAAGAGAGCAGGGGAGAGAACAAAGACGAGGCGAGAAACGTTAGATCTATGAATAATACTAAAGATGTTATGTCGTCGTCGTTATAACGTTGTGCATTGTAATGTGCAGTTGAAGGCGAAGGTCAGACCCAGCTAGCACGATCATCACCATTATCATTATCATTACCATTATCATTATGGAGCGATGTTTGAACCACATTATCAAACGAAATCCAAAAATTGAGGCCTTTGTCTGGTTTGTCTAACTTGCCATTGTGCCTAACAATAACCCAAACGAAGACCCAAAGATCGGCCACACATAAAGAACGATGCAACCAACGATCAAGCGGCTGACCCCAAAACTGGTCATTGAGAGTAGCTAAAGAAATCAACAACTGTAGATGGTATAGTAATAAATAAGCAAAGTGAAGGGAGCGTAGCGGTTAAGGCCCAAAATTAAGTTCAAGTTCAAGTTTCTTGCTTTTTTATTTCACTTTTTATAACATTATCGCGATGAGCTTTAACTTTCATTGCGCACACGCGCCAAAAATAAAGTGAGATTGAAATTCTTTTCCAGTTTTCAAGATCTTTAGAGAACAGTTAGTGATCATCCATATATGCAGTACATATTTTTGAACAGATATCGAATCTAAGACAAAGGAAGAAATGACAATCAATTAAATGTGTTTGATCGTGTTTATCGTCTATCGACTAATTTTGCATTATGAATTTGTTTTTCATTTTCGTTAAATGCGCTATAATAATCCGATCTATTCTTACCGATAAATTTATGATGATTCGATTATGCAAAGTTATAATAATTATGTAGTCAGACTCTGTCTAAATGCAGAGCACAGCATTTGCATAAAATATCAGAGGGGGCCCATTAGCTAATCTATTTGAGATCGGAATACCGGGTATCTTTGCTAGTTGTGAGATCTGTCAGACAGAGTTTTTTGTTAATTAATGCCTAATGCCGGGCTGACTGGCGTTAAGGTGAACCAGTTCTAAAGACAAATAAGCAAATTTGAAAACATATAACATGATTTCTTTTTATACCCTTCGACCATTGAAAATGGTCAAAAAAGGGTATACTAACTTTGTGCAATGTATGTAACAGGCATAAGGAGGCGTGGCAGACCACATAAAGTATATATATTCTTGCTCAGGATCACTAGCCGAGTCGATTGAGACATGTCCGTCTGTCTGTCCGTCTGTCCGTCTGTAGGGGGAACGGATCTCAGCTATTAAAAAAGCTAGAGACACCAAATTTGGAATGGAAGTTCCTATATATAAGAGGCAGGTGAAGTTTATGTTAAATGTTCGATGCCACGCCCACCGCCCCCGCAAATCGGTAATTTACGATTATTAAGCAAAGTATTAAACTTAGAAAGTTCTGCTTTGGTATGTATAATGCTAAATGCCATATAAACATATCCCCCAAATTACAATCCGATCGGACTAATAACACAGAAGTTATTCAAGTCAACGTTTTCAGTACAAATGTACGAGCAGCAGCCTGCGCGCTGCTTTCAGTAGTTGACGCCGACGGTGACGTCACTCTTAACGTGCGTCGCTGTGTGAGTGTGAGCGAGAAAGCTATATTTAGTAGAAATATTTGTGCAAAATTTCTGTTTGAAATTATGAGTGTGGTTACACGTTTGTAACGGATTTTAAAAATTGGGAGAAGGGTATCCTACTGTCGGGCGTTCGACTGTAGCCCTACCCACTTGTTTTTTTCTCCTTTTTCTTCTTTTTATATATTATGTATATCATTGATTTGTTTTTATTAGTTCTTTGTGTGCGTCGGTTTAGCATTTCTTTATTTAGATTATTCTCGATGTTTGTCTCATTTGAATTCAAACATTTGTTAGCTTTTAAAACAGACGCCCCAAAGTGTTATACAATCGACCTATTTGAATTGCAAATCGATGTAGTAATCGAGACGAAGAGAGGGCCAGATATAAAGAGAGAGGAGCAATCAAACGGCAGTGGATTTATACTAAACTAAGATATAGTAAAACTTTAATTTATTCTTACTATGCACTAAAAGATTCCACTTTAAGCAACATGCCGAAATGCTGAACAAGTCTATAAAGTAGTAAATCGTGTGTGGGCAGAGCATGTGCTGTGTGTGCACTTTGTAGATCTTCAGAGATTAACTATACACATTCAAAACTGAACTAACCTTCTGCGAATGTTGCACAAATTGAACCGAATTGAGCATAAAAAATGATTCTGTCTTTAATAAAAACACTTTACGTGTTTTACGTGTCGTGAGGCCATAAATTATAACCGAAAATTTAAAAAATACCACAATCAAATTGGATTTGCCATTGTTTATTGGATGAGAGGAGCTACAGGGAAAATTATAGACTGCAGAATGCTCTATAATTGAATTAAATTGAATATAAGGTTTATTAATTGAGCGGACTTGTTTCACTTGAAGTTTCAAGTATTATTTTATTCTTATTTCTTTATCTTATATCTCAAATTCTTAAGAGGGTATTCGATTGAAACCACTGTCAGTTTGCTGCCAAATTTTTGCTTTATAACAAGCTTGCATACTTAAGAAGACTGTTTAGACTTGGCCACGATTTATTGGCTCAACTGAAGATTTGTCATTCGCCATTTAATCGATGAACCAACCGGGTAGGAGTCACTATATGGTGTGTTATGGGGTCTACAATGTGCGACGTGAGCAATTTCTCATTGCATTTGATCCACTTTTAAGATGCTTCGCATTTGTCAATCGATTAGGTTTTTTTTGGGTATTTTATTTTTATTTTGTTGTTTTTTTTTGTTTGCCTCATTTGCTGCATTTTTGCCGCATGTTTAAAAACTTTTTGCAATCGATTTTCGAGTCGGAGACTCAGATGCCGAACATGTTTTGCTGCTCAATCGTGACGCTATGTTGAAAAAGTGATTAATTTTAACTTTTCGAAGTTGAATTGCTTTTGTTTTTTTGTTTCAGCTTCTACTAATTGTGCTTTAATCACGCTAGAATTGATTTTCAAATTTCAAAACTGGAGCGAAGTAAATACAAGTTTTTTTTTGTGAGTTCTGTAGTTTAGAAATAAGTAATTAAATATTTATTTAATTTTTTTTAAGCGCTTGAAAGCCCCGAGCAGTTGGGTATTCTCGAAATTAAACTCTTACTCCATTATCGTGTCCATTATTACATGCTCCAGGGTCAGACTACGTGGGGGTAATCAGTGTAAAAGATCTGTAAAATTTATGAAAATTAAAGACGGCAACGACGACAACTCAAGCGACACAATTTTGCCCTAAATTTGCGGTAAGATTTCTTCGCCAAACGAACTCGTATTTCGTGCCCCGAGTCGGTTCATGTCGAGGTTGATTGAGGTAGGTCCGATCTCGGGTACGGATAGTATGTATTTGTCAATTGAATCGCCGGACCTAGACGGGGTCTCTTTCGAGAGACAATCGTGCAAAACCTTCGACATTTAATTTGGCCACATTTTGTACTCGGCACGTTTAGTACCAAAGAAAACGGGCTGAAAAAAAGTTGTTGTTTACATAGACCACAAGACAAATAGATAAAAAAAACCCAACAATTTTCAGCATTCGGTTGTTGTTGTTGTTGCTTTTGTATTTTTGATAATTGCGCGAAAAGGTCAGGCCAGTAAAAACTTTTTGATTTCACTGCTAACCCAATTTACTGTGTTATTACTGTTATTATTTTGGCTACGCTCTTGAGCGACCTCAACACCCTCCGAAAATATGGTAGGAAAATATATAAACGGTAGCTCTGACCTTTGTTTACGTTGTCCCCAAAAACACACTTTTCGCACCTAAATTTCCTCATAATCTTTTGGGAAAATACTTGAAAATAGCTCTCGAAAACAAAGACCGAAATGGGCAATCAGAAAACTCGCTATTTTTCTGTCCATTTGACATTTTCCATGCGATTGGCAATTGTGGCTAGGGGCACGGCCCGGTAGACCTTGAAATTTCCGAGTTACCTGCAGCAGACAACTACACAATGCCAGGCTTTATAATACCAACAACAGCAACAACAACAACGAATCTTAGAAAACACAACACGAAATGCACACGGAACCATAGAGAGAGAGAGAACCTAATCGACTTGCAGACTCGCCTTGCCATGCCTCGCCACGGTTTGTGGTGTCGGCAACTGACTAAAAGAACTGGCTGACACGCCCACTCAACGCCCACAGTCACACTTCAATTGCCAAGAGGCTGCCGAGTAGCACAGCAAGTTTAAATGCAAAAATAAATATAATAAACATTTGTTATGGGCAGGTTTAGGAGAAGCCAAACAAACTTGACATCAAATTCAGCATTCAAATTTGAATACGAATCGGAAATTCGATTCGATTTTTAGAAAATAATGCAATAAGCAATTGAACAAAAGCTTAAATTATTATATGTATACACGTTTGAGAAGAAAATTATAATTTCTTAATATATATTTAAATCATGAAATATTGAACGAGTTGATTTGCAAAAGAAATTTTAACTTTAAATGGAAATAAGCTAAGGAAACATTTAATATTCCCTAGCAGAACGTTGGAAAGGCTTCTGATCTATAATTTATATGTCCAAGTAACTTGCCTAATATGGAATTTTAATATAAAAGTATTTTTAAGCAGAAAATCAATAATTTTATTATGTATATACAAAATAAAACAAATAAGAACCAAATGATTTGCAACAGAAATGTGTGTTTTTTAACAGAAATAAGTTAAGTTGATTTTTTTTCAGTAAAACAATATAGCATTCTGAAGAAAAAGTATAGCAACTTTAGAAGATATTCTACAGGCAATACGCTCCAGACAACATGGTTAATTAGGAACTTTATAGTCAGCTGTCAATTTAATCCTTTCACTGTAGTCGTGCTGCGCTCATAAAAGACATTTATCATTTAGTTCATTTGTTGTTAGGGTGTCCACTTCATCTCGAGAAAACCGCAATTAGCGCAAAACAGAAACAATAAGATCACGAAAAAAACAAAAAAAAAAAAAAAAACAAAAATAAAAGAAAAAACAGAGAGAAAAATATAAACAAAAGTCGAGAAACAAAAACCCCTGCACCATGGGAATTATGTCGTTTGCTCGACTTATGTTCAGTTGTCTTGTCTTTTGCCGTTGCCGTTGCTGTTGCCTATATGAGGTGTGTGTGAACCACATCTGATGCTGTTGTTACTGTTGTTATTATTAGCACCTGAGCAATGGTAATTCAAATCTAAATTTATGTCTTTATGGTGCAAGGTATTGCTGCAAAAAATTGCATAAATCCCACTGCATAGATAAAAGGGGGAAAAAGAGTCTTTGTTGAAAGATCTAAAGTGTCTTGAGTTATGCAATTAGTAGAAAAAGGTTTCACGTGGTAAAACCCATCGAAATCGTTAAAGTAATTTGCTTATGATTGAAATCTTTACAGGGTACTTGGAGAGCTAAGAAGATCGGTTGCCAGTTCAAGTTCAACGCATTTTCAAGGGCTTGAAGACGTCTGATATGATCTATCTCTCTCTCGAGCACTTTTAAGTACTTCTAATTGCTGTCATATTATATCTGATCGGTGATCTTAATTGAGCCCTAAGCCCTTGCAGAGGTTCTCTATCGGTTTTAGCAATTTAAATTCTACTCAAGATTCATTTCACTTTTTTAGAATTCCTCAACTCGATCTACGTTTTGTTTCACTTTGATTTTCGTTTTCGGCCTAAAGACGATTGCATAAATTTCTCATTTGGCATTTCCCAAATCGATTCTGTATGGACAAAATGATTGTGACACGCCTATCAAAACTATCTGCACCGTATAAATCAATTCGAATTAACGAAATCTCTGTTTATGTTGATTTGACCAGCAACGACAACAATAACATCAGCACCAGCGGTATAAAAATAATATGCAGCATGACAATGCGATATCTCGAATTACTAATATCCAAATTTTCAGACACAAAAGGCCCAGCAACAACAACAACAACAGCAGCAGCAGAAACAGCAATAACAATAACAACAATAAAAGCGACTGCGACAGCGACGTTGACTCTTGACTGGCCTAACTCAAATGCCACAGTGACACACTAACTGGGTGACTTCCAAGGCAGCAGCAACAACACAGCAGCAGCAGCAACAACATCAGCAGCAGCAACACATGCAACTGCGCCACGAAGTCGAAGAAAACTCAAATTATGCAACATTTGCGAACCGTCGCCGACGTCGCGGACAACTGCTGCTGGCAGTGGCAACAGCGGCAGGAGGAGTAGGAGGAGGTGGCAACTGGGGGGCAACATCGCGGAGTCAACTGCTTGCCGCATTTGGGAAGCTGCAGGCATTCGCCTGGCTATTTATGTTGCATTAGCCAGAGATGTTTTTGAGATATGTCGCATTCAATTACTCTGCAATTGCTGCCGCTGCTGCTGCTGTTGCTTTGGTTTACTGGGAATGCCCTCAAAAGGTAAGGGGTGGCACAATTCCCCAATTATTTATTCAGTTGCTTGAGATAGAGAGAACTTTAAGGAGCGTGCCCAACACTTTCCATGCGGAAATGTGCAGAATGGTTGAGGCGAGTTCGTTGCCTAAGTCTTTTGTTTTGAGCAGGCAGGTGAAAGGATCACAGGCAGCCCACTTGCTCTCTCTCTCTCTCTCTTTTTCTCTGTGCAGGTGTGTGTGTGTGTGGTGTCTGCTGGCACAGTTTCAATTTCGTCCACGACACACCCCAAACTGAAAACTGCTGCAATTTGGCGCTATAATTCATATCGCGCATGGCAGACACACAGAGAGAGAGAGAAAGAGAGAGGGAGGGAAAGCTCTTTCGATCAGCAAATACTCGTGCGCCGACTTGGAAAATGCCATGGTAAATGGTCGATGGTCGATCCGCCAAATGGCAAAAATGGCCTGGCCAGCACCATTGCATAATAATAATCCCCGCAGTCAGACAACCAGACGCGATGCGATGCGATGCGGTAGCTTTTATGGCTAATTTAATTGTTGCCATTTCAATGCAAGAGCTGTGGATGTGCTCCAATGTTCCATGGTCGGATCGGCATGAGTTTTATAGCTGCCCAGGTGCGAGAGGTCACACATTTAAATACGGTTAACAGATAATTTTGTTAATTTCACTGTGAATCTGTGTATAATCAGACGCAGAGTGTTTCCCATGTCGGAAAAGGAAGTGGGGCAAAGTTTAGAAAATTATGTCAAGGAAATACAAGAGAAATATGCTTGGTATGCAAAGTAAAAGATAATTTAGGTTCATAAAATAATAACTATAGAGGTGGCTAATAAGAGATGCTGCTAAAACTGTAGAATCATTTCAAAAACTTTTAATAAAAATGCAGCGAACTGTTCTGTTTTTTGCTCTGACATATTCATTGTTATTTAATTTAATTTACTTCCTATTATACCTTATCTAAACTGTTTTATAAAATGCTAATAATAACTCTCTTGAATATTTATGATATTTATAGTCAATTTTACTCGTACATCACTTTAATCCTCAAGATATACTCTTCTTGTTGTACAAGCGAACATGCTCCACTTTCTTTCCATTTTCGACTGCAATCTCCGTTCGATACCCCAGCTGAATGTGCTCTTTAATCAAACATTTATCAATATCCGATACATATGATACATATCCTCATTTCGAGCTGGAGGAACTCTACATTGATTTCTCTGCATCGATGATTGCGGCATTTACGCAATTCGTTTCGGCCACCCAAAATGATGGCAAGACATGGCAACAAATTGCGGCAACTTGCGATATACTGCGAGGGGGTGGGGGGGGCAATTAAAACAATATTTCTGGCCAAAAGGAGATCTCGGTGGAGGAAGAAAGATGGGGAGGGAAGGGCACGCATATTTGTTGAAATTAATTAATTGCCACAAAATGAGACAGAGACAACGAAAAGAGAAGTAAACATGGCAAATGGAAAAACTCAAAATGTAATTTTTCGCAATTTCAGTTGTATTTTTCGGTTTTATCGTTGTCGCTTTTTCAGTTTTTTTTTTCATTTTTGTTTTTGGTCTGTTTGTCTTTTTGATTTTGTTTGTCTGTCTGAGAAAAAGCCCAGCGAGACGTTGCACATTTTGCTCTAATGAGCGACTATACAAGCCATGCCAGTTGCGAGCAGTGTGAGCTGATCTAGACAGCCAGTTTTGGAGGTCATCGCCGTCGCCGTCGCCAAGTTGTCCATCCAATTGAAGCAAATGTCTCGTTGTTGTAGCTGTTCGGTTGCGAAATGAGTTTGGCATCGTTTTTGGCCAAAAAATGCATCGAATTCGCGTCAGTTGGCAGCGAAAACGCCAAACGCTGCAGGTTGCACCAGTTTCAACGCAAACGACTTGAAAAAATAAAAAAAATAAAATAAAAACGAAAACGAAGCTTAAACGTAATCGAAATCAGCCTCCGAAAACATTTGCTGCAGCCAGCGTGGGCAGCAACTGCAAATCCCTTCTGCCCCCCACCTCCTTATGTGTATCGTCTTTGGGATTCTTTGACTGCCCTGCATTTGGCTTTCTGCATCGCTTGGCCGGCTGCAAAACTGCTTTTCATATCGCTTCATGCGTTGCTTTATACGATGCTTTTTATTTTCTGGAGCAACCGAAGTCATTGACTTGATGAAATGCCACCAAAACGACCAAATCGACCGAATTCAACTGTCCACGGGGTGCCGTGGGCTTTATGTCCAGACAGACATGGATTACTTTTGAGCGTGTCAGCTGTACGACTTAATCCTTGGAGTTTTGGCAAACTAAAGTGATTACCCATTGTATAACTACTCATTAGTGGTCTGAAAAAGTTTTAAGTTTGAATAATTATAGTAATAATATATCATAAAACGACTTTAGATTTAGAGCGTAAACTAATGATTGATATTTAAATTTTTTATACCCTTGCAGAGGGTATATTAATTTTAGCCAGAAGTTTGCAACGCACCTTAGGAGACATCTCCGACCCTATAAAGTATATATATTCTGAATCAGCATAAATAGAGGAGTCCAAAACTGGATGTCCGTCTGTCCGTCCGTCCGTCCGTCCGTCCGTCCGTCCGTCCGTCTGTTGCAACGCAAACTAGTCTCTCAGTTTTTGAGCTATCTTCATGAAACTTGGCATACAAGCTTCTTATTGCTGCGAGCTGTAAATAAGTCGGAACGAGCCAGATCGGACCGATATATCGTATAGCTGTCATAGAAACTATCGGCCGATTTTTGTTGTTTTTCAAGATATTGCAACAAGATTTGGCAAATCTTATTCTTATTACGTTCCTAATGTGCTGTCAAAATTATATCAAAATCGGACCACTATAACATATAGCTGCCATAGGAACAATCGGCTGAATTTAGGGTTTTTGTATGCAAACCTGTTTTGTTCTTGGAAATACCGCACATTATCAATACTTTTTAATGTTGAACAGTAACCCGGCCTTAGTTTTGCCATTTAAATATATCTGACGTTTATATTCTATAGCTGTTATCGGAACAATCAGTCAATCCGTCTGCAACGCAAATTAGTCCCCCAGTTATTGAGCTATCTTCATGAAACTTGGCTCACAAGACTCTTATTTCTGCTCTCTTTAAATAAAACTGAACGGGCAAGATCGGACCGATGCATTGTAAGGCTGTCATGTTACATATCATCCAATTTTGTTTATTTTTCAAGATATAGCTATCAGGCTTATCACATCCATATCAAAATTTGGTCATTCGATGTACTGTTATAATTGTTAAATTAATACCACGGAAACCGGCAGCAATCCAAATTTATTTTATATTTAGTATAACTGCAAGGGTATAAAACCTTCGGCAAGCCGAAGGTAGCCTTGCTTTCTTGTTTATAGATATATTAGAGAAACAAAATCTAGCTAACTGATTGTAAATATTTAAAAATAGAGGCAAGAATATAATAACTTTATCTGTCTAGTCATAAATAAGTAACTACAAAATATTATAATACAATAAATTACAATATAATATCAACATTGATCTGAACATGTATTTACTCTGATTTGTATTCTGGTTTCCACCTCAATTCGATCTAATAATAAACCTCTAATTACGCGCTGCATTCTTGTACTCTTTAATCTGTCTCAATTAAACCCTAGAAAATTGTCGGTATAATAATTATGCCTCATTGAGAGATCCGCTTGGTAATAGTCTCAGTCTGTTGGCGTTATGCAACACTATGCCATAAGTGTTGCCACCTACATGAATTACTAAAATGAATCCCTAAGTAGGCAAAATAAATGATGGAACTGAAAATGAACTAGTTATTCTTCTTGAATACACGCGTAAGTGCAGTGGCAAATGCAAAGATAGATGCCACGCCCCCTAATTGATTAATTATATTCGTTATTGTGGTATATGTAAAGCCGATGACCTTCAGGGTGATATGAATTCTTTTTTCTTAGGAACTGGTTCTCTGGGACCACTACATACACACACTCTAGAGTCGTGGTCTAAGTAATCTGGGCTTAAAACAAGAATCGGTTCGAAAAGAAAATTAAATCAGAAATCAGACAACGGCTTTTTTATTAGAAAGTTGTTTTAGTTCCGTCAGCAGTGTCCTTGAGCATATCGAAAGGTGACTGCGGGTGCTTTGGCCCCAAGATGAGATGCGCCACAGATCTTGGATCTCAAACAAATCAACAGCATAGCCGGGATGTTTGATATATGGTCGTCGCGTTTACAAAAGCTTTATTTATTTATTTTTTTTTTTTTTGGTCGTTTGTTTTATGCCCGCCCATTAAAACGGTTCGTGGGGAACCAGTTTACGGATGCGAAAGATCTTTCTGTTTGCTCTTAATGTTTCATCTTCTAATTGCTGCTTGAAAAACCCAAATGGAAAATGTAAAATAGTCCTACATTTTTAAATGCCTCAATTCATCACATTCAAACCAAATAAATGTTTCGCCTTTCGTTTTTTATTTTATTTTTGGTTGTTTTTTATTTTTCTGGAATTTTATGATCAATTTAAAGTGCTACCCGTGCCTTTCGCTCTTAGAACCTGCGAAGAGTTGCAGTTGCTTTTGAAAGTTGAAATTTTGGTCAAGAAAAAACCCAAAATGCCGCTAAATGACAGATCAAGTGTCCGCGCAACGGATCTGATCTGATTTCATTATCATCTGTTTGTTTGTTTGGCTTCTTTTTTTTGCTGTTTTGCACGCATTTTGCTAAATGTTATTAAAATTTACGAGCACTTCGAGCTGCCAAGTGACCTTTTGGATGAACCCAGTTGGAAACCGAGAGACAAGTGCTCATCCGAACGGTCTGGAAGTATGGCCTTGGTTCCGTCAGATCTGTCAGATAGATTACAATTCGCATCTCGATCTCAACTGTTTCCCTATGTGTCATTTGCAGCACTTGGACAGCTGAACAGTTGGATAGTTGGACAGAGCGTAATGAGTTATGGATCGTCTTGATATTGTCCTCCAATGCCAATGCAATGACATGCAGTTATTCCTGGCACCAGGCACCTCGAAACTGGGTCAGCTGTAAAGGCACTTTAGATTGTCCGTTGGTCAGAGCGAAGAGTGAATGTGCTGCCATTTGCTGCAATCGATATACGATTTATGATCTTTAAACTAAGACCCAATCAATACAAATGTCAGCAGAGACATTAAAAGTAGATTATAATATTAAGATTCAAGTAAACATTGGTTTTAAAGCCATAATAAAGACTACCTCATTATTATATCGAAAATATTTATTATATATTTGCCCTTGCAATGAGTGGGGATATTAAAAGGTGAATAGTTAAGGTTCTTTTAATTTTTCTTCGTAATAAATAATTATATAATAACGTATAACACCTAAACTTTATATCTATTCCAGACCAAATCGGGAATATTGAAAAAAAATGCAAATCTAAAAAAATGTTGCTCAATAACTGTTTGCATAATTTATGTTAATGGAGTCGAGTAATTTCGAGTTTACGAAATATAGAGGCTTTATAAAACTTGTTTCTTAAATTTCGAATTTAATTGATTTGCTCTAAAAGGCTTCCAGTTTGCATATTATAGGCAACTAGAGCAGGCGGCTAGTCAACTAATTGTAATATATGGAGTCTGCTTATAGTTCTTTATTATTATTATTATTTTATTATTGCAAATATTATCGATGAATAGCTGAAGTACTGCAGTAATTCAATGAACAATTAGTTCCAACTTAACCCAATTTTGTAATCGAATTTCTTCTCAGCTGATACCCATAAGAACTTATCAAGCAAAAGATAAATATGTTCATTATTTTATACAAGTTTATTTCTTAAAACATTTTTACATCATGTTTGTTGTTGTTCAATCATTGTATGACGAAGCCTTTAACTGATAAACATCCACAGCCAAAATGTCTATAAAACTTACAGATCGTTTATAAACAATTAACCGGGATTTATCCTTAACTGTAACATTCATACATAACAATGCTCCATGTGATGGTTGGCGTTGGTTTGGAAATAATTTACAAAAGGTTATTGTCGTTCTTCCTGGGGGAATTCTTAAGATCTAACAGAGTGGCAGGGTAGGAAGTTCTACATGAACCTCTTGGAAATTAAATTGGGGGAGCGCAGTGAAGTGTTTCGCTTCTTTGTTGTTGGTGTTGTTGTTGGTTACGCTTGGTAAAGAATTGAAAAAATGTTGCTAAATTTGATTCGGCTCATTCGTGTGTTGGTTCAGTTCGCCTGGCTCCAATTAGACTCCGCTGCCATCTTACTTGTGGTAACCACTGTGGTCGGCGTAGACGCTGGCATCGTGACCAATGCTGCTGATGGGGTAATGGCTGACAGCAGGGACGTGGCTGACGGCAACGGCGGGTGCGTGCTTCACGACGGAGTGGGAGACAACGGGCACCTTGACGTAGACGGGGTAGGGACGGTCGACGGGCACCTGGTAGGGCACCTTCTGGATCTTCTCAACGTAGACGGGGTAGGGCTTCTCAACTGGCACGGGGTAGGGCTTGGGCACCTCAACGGGCACTGGACGGTCGACGGGCACATGGATGGGCACCTTCTCGTGACGGATGACCTCGTAGGGCTGAGGCACTGGGACGGGCACCTTCACGTATTCCTTGACTGGGACGGCAACCTTGCGGATGACCTCGTAGGGCTGTGGCACGGGCACCTTAACCTCAACGGGCACACGCTTCTCATGCACAACCGGGTAGGGGCGGTCCACATGCACGGGCACTGGGATACCCTTGGTGATGGTGATGGTCTTGTGCACATCAGCCTGCTTGCTGATCACATAGGGAGCGGGTACGGCATGCGACTGAACGGCAATGGCGGGTGCGCTGTGGCCGACGGCGATGGCGGGTCCACTGTGTCCCACAGCGATGGCGGGAGCAGAGTGTCCGTAGCTGCTCAGACCGTAGCCGTGTCCGGCCAGGGAGCCGTGGCCAATGTGGCCAACATCGAGACCAGCATGGCCGTAGCCATAGCCAAGATCGAGCAGACCGCGCTTGTCCAGCTTCTTCTCCAGCGGTACCTTCTCTTCAGCAGCATCGCCGGCGTAGGCGGAGGCCACCAAGAGGGCAGCTAAGCAAATCTACGAAAAAGATATAAATGCATTTATAGTTCCCAAAGTTTTCTAAATTGCAAGTGCAGTACATGCGCCCTAAAATCGAAATTCATTTAGAATTCTCAACTGGTTTAGGTGTGAATTAGAACAAGTTCTCTTATATATTCAAGTGAGAGTTAATAATTCCCAATGGATTCTAGTGCAATTTGCAATACATTTTATGCAAGTGTGGCATATTTTTGGAAATTCATTTCTAATTCGCAACTAGTTTTAGCCTAAAATAGAATAAGTGCATTTATATGTTGTTTCATATTTAACTAATTGGTAAAGTAATCTTTTGTAATTCCCAAACGGTTCTGGTGCAATATATTCAAATTGCAACTAAAGGTCGCATATAATTCTCAACTGGTTTAAGGTGCAAATAGAACAAGTTCTTTGATATATTCTTCTACTTGCTAACCAAGTAAGAAATCAAACTAATTCCCAATCAGTTCTGGTGCAATGCCCTATGTGTGTGGGAGGTGTGGGGAGGGACTTATGCAACCGAGTAGCACCAATTGGCCAGCGACACTATTAGGTAATCAGATTAGAAAGTGACGCCGCGATATGACGATCGTTTGGCTATAATGTTGTCGCCTCATTTCGCTTTCAAATGGTCAAGTGAAATTCGTATGTGTCGCGCATGCGTAATGCAATGCAGAGTGCGTACTACCCTGCCCCACCCCACCTGGGCTCAACTTATGAGAGACATGAGAAAATGTGTGTGTGCGTGTGTGTGTGTGTGTGGAGACGTCACGCATGTGCACAGAGGAGCAGGCCCCACTTTTGAATGCATTCAACCATTGGTTGTGTTGCTATTTTAATTGATTATTTAGCTGGCTTAGTTTGATTACAGTTAAACGTGACTTGATGCCAATTTAGTTATGATTGCCGAGAGAGTCGATTGGCGATTATCGATCGATTTGTTCAAGTTGAAGTTTGCCGTTTACCGTTCGCTTCTCTTCGCATCGTATTTGGGCTAACGCATATATTATGCAATTAGCCGACAGGAAGTGAATATACCTCGGTCAAGCACCCATGCAGAGCCGGATTATTCAGTTGTTACAATAATATTATTATTGCAATCGTTTATGGGCATGGTATTTAAATGATTTCTTAGAAAAAAGCATGCTATAGTCTAGTATAATCTATGTGAGAATCGCCATGAATGGGAATACGATTAATTAAGATCGCGAAATTCTCTCACACTTAACTATGCAATTTATGGATTCTTCGACCGCAATATTTACACATAATTGTTACAAAAATCGAAAGATGATGATTGTTATTATTATTAAGGTATAGTACTTACGAATACTTTCATTGTGGAGTGTGTTGGGACTTGCCAAGGCTATAAGTAAATAATAGAAATGATTTGCGTAATTAATCAATTGTTCAGTAAACGCGGTACACAGTTTCGAAAATTTTGAAAAATCAACACAAAATTTTGAGAAAAATATATTTTTTTTTAAATATTTTGTCTTTAAACTTAGCACAAAAAACTTGAAACTAAAATTGAACACACAGAAACTTACGAGCAACTCAGATATAATATCGAAATGAACTGTTTAAGGATTGTAGAATCACACACGATTCCAAACCTTTGACTGGATGCTGTCTGTGGTCAGTGGCGCACTTTTATACCCCCAAAGAGTTTTTGTGTCAAAACGAAACTGAAAACGCCATCGTAGCATAAGCAAGCCGAGCTCGGGCAAAAGCTTTCACGAGACGCTTTTGCGCTCTCAGCTCAACTCCGAAAGCTTTCAAGCAGCCGATCGTTAGTTTTGTGCTCGTGCTTTGCTAGTGTGAGTGAGCTTCGGTTGTGTGCGTTGGGGCTCGGAAAGTTTTCAGCGGAAGCGATCACCACTACCATGAAATGTTACCAATACCATCGCATTGCCCGCTCAGCTCTGTCAGTGTGTTGGTTTTGAGGAGCCGCATTTGCGAGATTTTCGAAACTGATCAACTTTTTGAAGTCATTAAAAATGTCTGACTCGGCCGTAAATTACTTTCGGTTAAGTGAAACAATATGTTGTCTGGGGAATTCCAGAAAAATGCCTTATTTATCAGTTTTTTTTTTTTATTCCTATATTGTTTTGAGGAGTATGACGCTAGTTAAGAACAATAAGCGCTCTGCAGAAATGTCAGATGATTATTTTCAGAACTGTTAATGGCTTTTTCGGGTACGGGTTTTTGAGCCATTGGGGGAACCTGATTTCAATACACCACTAGAATGGGCAAAACCCAAAAAAAAAGGAAAGATCGTATATTGTCTTCGGTGAAATAAACCTACAGACTCGCCTAGATTTATTGCCTGATCAGATGTAGTATAATAACCAAAATAAAGTATAAATTATTTTAAATTATTTGCATTTTATGATAAAGCAAATAATTAATTAAATCCTAACATCTTTATGCGATATCCCACATTTCCCACATATCTCATCTCATCTGATCCGCAACTCGAATTGCATAATCTGACACCGATCTGACCACAGCTTCCATAGTTTCCGACAACAATCGTGGTCTAATTTTGCGCATAATTATGACTTTATCAGGGCTCAAAGTGCACTCAGCGAAAAAAAAATACAAATGAATAAGATACGTACATCTCGTACACTAAATTTCTTAAAAAGAATTATGAATTTTTTATTATATTATAAGTAAAATTTTTATTTTTTTTTATTTATAGTATCATAAAATATAATTGTTTATATTTATTAAAATATAATTCGAATATATGCAAAATTTCTCTGACTGTATTCACTGCGTGTCGCGTCTTGAGCCAAGTGGAAGCGGAAGTGGGTGGGAAATTCAATATGGGCGGCTCGACGCTTGTGATCTTTGATAGGGCCCCACATCTATTGCATATTTCACGCACATTGGGAAAGTCTTATGGCTGATACCATCCATCTGTTGCAACTGTAACTGCTGCAAACACACATAATCATGTGGCAGCAACAGCTGGAGATCGTGTTTCTAATTTGAATCACAATGTTGCAATCTGTGGCTGAGTCTGGAAATCAAACAAACTACGTTAGTATAATACGTAAGTAGCTACCGGAGTTGCGCTGGATCCCGGCTGATTGGCTGTCGAGTCTAGTCGAGTCGGGTCTGTCGAGGCGTGGGGGTTGATGGTAGAGCATTAGCTGGAGTTGGAGATTGAGATGGAGATGAAGGAGGTGCCTCTGGCCTATTGCCTGTTGCTGTAATGCGTGAGATCACTGGCGCATTGCAGTGCAGCAAAAGTGAAAGGCTCTTTGGGTCGCACAAATGAGATTATATGATATATCAGATGCCAAGTTGCGATTGGCCCAACTGGCAGGTAGCATAATTATCAGAGATGCGAAATGGAAACCTGTCGGGCCCTGATTTTGTTTTGCTATCATTAGTCTATTTGCATTTTCTATTGTTTTCTTGTTTTGATATTTTTCTGTTTTTGAAAGATTCCACACTGAGATCAGAGTTCTAACTGGAAAAACAATAATAATAATATTGAAACTAGTTGGCCAATACGAAGTTTGTTTTTGGTTTTTAAATTTAAACAACTTTCCAATTTCAAATGCTATAGTTCTTTGTCGATGATCGTAAATGTTTAAATATAAACTTAATATAATCTTAAGCTGATTTGCCGATTAATATATAACTCTTTCAGGTGAGTTAGTGGAGCTAATAATGGATTTTCAAGTTTTAAGGTTAGCATAACAAATAAATAAATAATATTTACATAAAGTTCATAAACAAATATATAAGCGATACTAAATAAGTATGTATGAGAAAAATATAATTAAAAGTTAAAAGCACTATAACTTTTTTATGCTTCTAAGAAATGCTCTTTAATAATATTTATAAGAACTATTGTCAGTTTAGAGTAAGCCATTAAGGTTCTAGTTCCATTAAAGTGTGAATAAACTGTATTAATTCCAGAAAATTTAAAAATTGAGTAAAAAATAAAACTAACGCTTTAAGGATTTATTTTCAAGTTTTTATCAATATTAAATGATCCTATAAAGATTTACATATTTTACGCCATATTATATTCAAATAAGCTGTGGTTTCTTACGATCAAATCATCTTTTAGATCTTAGATAACTATTTAAAATATGCTAAAAAGTTCTATCAATTTTGGTAAACGATTTTCCATTTTCACATTGATTGTTGCATGTTGCAAGCGACGTTGCCGGCCACGGTGGCATCCACTTAAAGGCGCAACTGGACAAAGTGGTCAACTTTTACTTTTGCAAAATGTGTCGTTTTCTATGTTCGACCAGATGGAACCAAGCCAAGCCAAGTCGAGTCGGGTAGAGTCGAGCAACGAGCAACCAGTGCAGCTGCCCACAACAGCAGCAGCAGCAGCACCAACAACAGCAGCAGCGGCAACAACTGCGACAGCGACAAACGTTACGATTCTGTCAGACAACGAAACCAACAGATGCGAGTTACAATTGAGAGATGCCGTCGATGGAGCAGTTGCATGGGGGAGTGGGGGGACCCCTTGGAGGTTGCATGTGGCTGTGGAGGTTGCTGCTGCTGCTGCTGCTGTGGTGCTGTGTGACTTGGCATGCGACTTGGGCGCTTTGTTGCATGCGCTCTCAATTGCAACATAGTACAAAAGCCAGAGGCAAACGCTTGTGGCAGCACCTCCCCCATCCCCCATTCCCCTCCCCACTACCTCAACAATCCATGTTGTTGCTGTGGCACACTCATGTGGTTGCTGCTGCTGCTGCTGCAGTTGCAACTGTTGTTGTCGAAGTCTGCAGTTTTTGTGCTTCGCATTTCGGATTCTCATGTTCGCCATCGCCATAAATTGTGGTCAACCGATGCAGCCGATGCGACGTAATTCATTGATTATAACGACAACAATAACTGCAATGCAATGGAGTAAAGACCCCCTCTGACCATCACCCCTCGCCCCTCCCTCCTTTCCACTCTCCCTATCTACTGATTTATGGCCAATTGTCGTTGTATGTTTGCTTTGCCAGACCGAAACCACTTGATCAGCCGATTGGTTTTATTTGTAATCGAATATGCGAAAAGGCCGCCTAAAATTAGCTAATATAATTACAGATTATTACGGCCACAAAGCAGACAAGCAGACCGACATACAGGCAGACAAACAGACCGACAGACAGGCCTGCTGACATGAGGCCCACAATCTGCTGGGCCACTCTTTTGTTGTCTATAATTCACACAATTGTGCTGCACCAGAGAGAGAGAGAGACTCCTATATGGTATAAGTACATACCATACCATATGCAAGTAGATCATTTGCATCAGATTGCAGTGGGCTGTACGGACTGGGGGGACAGACAGACAGCTTACCAAACACACTGAGAATTTGAGTGATGCCACAAAGTGTGTCAAAACTCACACGCAGCAAGAGATTGGATAGGATAGGATTGGCACAGTTTGTTGAAGACAGCTAACAAGCAAAGCGAAAAAGAAACTGATATGGGATCTTAAATTTTAAGCGGTATATGGGGAGTTGAAGACCGTAAGGAGCTTAAAACAAATACCATAAATAAACAGAAACAGAAATGAAAACCATAAGGAGAAAGCTATAAGAATTGGCTAATATGAAAAGAATATACAACTTTAATATGTTACCAATTTTTGTAGAAGCGATCTTTTAAATATTATTGTTATTAATATTGTTAAGAGTATCTAATATCTCAAGAAACTTACAAAATAACAAATGAAAATAAAGAAACAAAACAGAAAGCAAAGTTGAAATAAATTTCTTTATTATGTTTCCGCATAAAATAAAATGTAATTATCATATTATAGTGTATATATTTATATTTTTAAAGTGCTTAAGAAACTTACGGAACCAAAATTAAATCACAGGAAAACAAACGCAAAGAGAAACCTTTAATTTAAATCCACAATAATTGTAAAAAAATATTATAATAAATTTAAAATATGTCTCTTTAGTATAACAATATGTGACCCAGCCTAGGAGTTCATATAATGTAAATTTATGATTTCTAGAGTGTCAAAGCTTAATTGTATAATACCTATGCACATATTCATCTCCAGCTTAAATGATCTTACGATCGGATTCCTTTCATTTCCGTATAGCAGTAGAACCAGTAATCCTTTTACATTCATTAACAGTGAAGTGAAGGGATCCCATCAATTAAACCCTTTGACTTCCATAGACTTTTTCATATCATTAATTTGGTAACAACTTTTCGATTTATTTTAATTTCAATTTTGTTTAATATATGCGCATTCGAAATGACCAAAAAAAAAAAAAAAAAAACAAAGCGATAAAAAAACTGGTCGCTTGTCGGAAATCGGTAAAGTTTTTCACTTGATATGTCAAAATGCCAAAACGTTGCAACGATCGAGGGGACAATACATGTGTATCTATGTGTGTGTGTGTGTGTATGCCAATGTGTCTATATGTCGTAGGTATTAAGCATACGCCCTGTTGGCCATTTGCACGCTTTTTCGTGGCCAGCCGCAAATCACTTAAGCGCCAGAGGCGTGCAACCAGCTGAAAACCAGCTGAAAATATCAACAACAACAACAATAACATATGCAACAACAACATGGCCGTGCAATATAGAGCACAGCTTCCTTTAGACATTGCAACTTGCGATGGTTTTTCTTTTCTTTTTTTTTCTTTTGGCCACTCGCCTTTTTGGCTGCTCGCTTTGGCCGTTTAGAAACATTGCGGATGCAGTCAGAGACAAGAAGTTGGGGCCGGTTTACGTTTTGGCCATAAATAGAGCCGACGTTGTCGCTGTCGCACGACGAGCTGCGAGGTGCGGTGCGATGCGTTGCACAATGCTCGCAGCTTGAATGCACTTTCAGTTTCAGTTTCAGTTTCGATCTCGATCTCGATTTCGATATCGATTTCAGTTTCGATCGCGATTTCGATTTCGAATTTCAATTTAATTTCGGCTGCGCTTTAATTTGTGAGACTTGCGAAGAGTGCAATCGATTGAGAGACTTGTGTTCTATTCTCTCCCATTCTCAGTTCCACCTTACACTAATTTTAAGTTAGATCCGTTTCTAATTAGCATTTAATTTGAGTTCATAACGTCAGCAAACTGACCCGTTCTCCATTGATCTCGCGAGATCCGTGCCAAGATCCGTGCGCATAAATCAATAATAAGTATCGCAGTCTCAGTTCGCGGGTCTCTGTTCTCTATTCTCTGAGAGAGAGAGTGAGCGAGACAAACAACTTGAACTCTGAAGGCAGTCAAGATATGCGACGTAGTTTGGCTAAGAGAGAAAAACAAAAACAACGTTCGAACTTGATCTAATTCTTCTTAAAGTGCAATACAAGTTGATCGACTTAAGTCGTTGATTTCGTATCGATTTGTTAGCGACTTGTATTGTTTGCAAGCTTACAAAGAATTCCATTGAATTCTTCTACTTCTTTTTCTTCTTTTCGCTGGCAATCTTAAGTCTTCGCAGCATAATTATGTATTACGCTATAAACAACGCAGGTCAAATCTGAAGTCGCATCGAGTCGTGTTGTGAATGTCACGTAGTGTGAACACGTCAAGGTCGCTTGGACACACTCGTATGCTATGTGGTTCAATGTCCAAGGCACAGGCATCGCCACTCCACCTCGAACCTCGAACGAATGCAGTCTCTCCAATCGTCTCGCTAGACGCGTCTGACCAGATACAAATGCCGAAATGCCGAAATGCTGGGCCAACCCGTCAAGAGACCAATCATTTTGGGCATGTAATTTCCCCCCTATCTCTCTCTCTCTTCTATGTCTATCTGTCTCTATCTTTCTGCTACCCTTTTTTGCTTGTCTCTTTTCTTTATTGTGGTTGCTTTGTTGTGCTTGACAAAGCGAAAATGGACGCAACGACCTTGACATTTGTTGGTTTGCCAACGTAACCAGAGCCGGTGGGTTGGGGCGATGTGAAACTGTTGTAATGGAAATTGTGGAAAAGCTATAGATGATCATACCAGCTACACATATAGAGTAGAAGAGTATTATAACTTTGTTGAAAAAGCAAATTCGTCTTGAAAGCTGTAGAAGGTATATCCCATATATATTCTGCATCTGTGTCAGAAGCTAAGTGGATATATCCACGCCTGTTCGTATGAACACCTATATCTCAGCTATTATAAAAGCAAGCGCTACAAAATGTTGTGACAATATTCCTTATTATAGCACGCAGTTGAAGCAATATAAAATTTTTCTTTAAATTTTAAATCGTGTGAATTTTCCTCTAATCGATTGTGGGCCAATCGATAATCGCATATTTCACACATTCCCAAAGCATTTGCCAATAAGAATGTTGCAAGAGTTCGAGAAAAACTCAGAAGACGATGAAGGAGAAGGTGAAAGAGAAAAATACAAAATATGTTTAATGCAAACTTTTCACAATGTTCGATCACATCGAGTCGCGTCGCCTCGCACAGCAACAACGTGTCAAAGCGCCATTAAGTGCATCGGCAGCAGCAACAACAGCAGCAACGGCGACAACATTAACGTCACTGGCAACAGCAACAACAACAGCAGCAGCAGCAACAGCAACTGCTGGTGGTGTGTTATGTTTTTGGCACTTGGCAGAAGTTGCCACATCGTCGCCACATTTTCCCAGAGAGTCTCCGTTCGAGACATGGCTGAGAGGGGCGAGGGAAGTGGCCAGGCCTGACCCAATAACAGGGATTAGGCAGCACGGCAGCTGCATGTCTCTCTCTTGGCTTGTGTGTGTGTGTGTTGCCACTGCCACTCAATCATTCAATCAAAAAGACTCCGACTATAGCTGGGCCTGGGCGACGGGGTTAGCAGTCGACGTCCAGTCAATCAGTCGCCCCAGACAAGCGCACATTGTCGGCAATTAGTCCAGTTTTTTCGTGCTGCTGTTGTTGCTGTTGCTGCTGATGTTGTTGTGCTAAAATTAAGTGTTGCGAAAATTCTTTCAACTGTTTTACGGCACGGACATGAAACATGTGTTTCGGCGTCGCGCTACGTCGCAATGGGAAATATTTGAAAAATCTTTAATTCTTCCAAAAGCCATTCACACAAAACGGCATCAATTATTTAACCGGCTACGGGGCGTATGAGCATTCTCGTTAAGCTCCCCAGCCAGCCAGCCCGCCAGCCAGTTAGCCAGCCTGGTCTAATGAATGGTTCCATAACACTCACATATTCACTATTCACTTTGACTCGCTTTGATGCAGGCATTCATTTGGCAATCGGAGTAAATATTAGGAGATTTCTGTGACCATTTTGCACGTACGCAGCCAACGAGAGAGATCTCTGTGGCGATCACGCCAAATCAAAAGACTTTGGCCGCAAACTTGTTGCTTAATCAAATGCTGCCAATATGCAATTATCAAATGTTTTAAACGAGTGACACTCGTTTTTTGAGACAATTAGAGCATTTATTTGATTTCGATCATAAGAAATATGTTTTATCTCGTATTCTCTTTTCTACAACATTCTCAGCTAAAATTGCAGTTAAATTTATTATATAACTCAAGCAGCCGTCTTTTATTACTTCACATAAATATATATAAAGATTTACTAGATCTAAAAAATCAATAATTTTTTCAGCTTATACATACTCAATGTTTAATGTTCAAAAGAAAAAAATCACTTAACTTCAATGTCTTATTCTTAAAATAGCAAAATCATCATTAATCGCAGACTGAAAGGTTTTTGTTTAGCATTTTCTCCGAATTTTTATTAGCTCATAAAAATCTATTTATTTTCAACTCGAAATCTTTAATAATAATTATGCTTATTTTGTGTTTGGCGGCGTAAACAGAAACCTGTTTTCAAAATGTTTATGGTGAATCCCCTAGAACAATACAATGTATGTATGTACTGGCTACCAAGTTTCGCATATTTTCCCATCCTAACTGGTCTCATCAATATTCAAATCCAACAGCTGATTGAATTTTTAGCAAATCAAAGTCTAGAACAGTCCAAAGTTGCATAATTATGAGAACTAAATTTGGGTATGACTAGACAAAATTAGGGGATTTTTTTTTGAGTGTTAAATACAATTGGCGACTCTGTGCCTAATATCTTGTACAGCTAAAACCCGCTCATAAAATTTGCTAAACATTTTCCTTGAATTGTCTTCTGAATTGTCGAAATCTTTAAAAAAAATTTGCGACAATTTGTACAAAAATTACTCCTATTATGATTGAAAGAAACTGAACTAAGTTAATGTCAATTACCGGATAATAAAACAGATATTTGCGTGATTTCGAAATGAAAAATCAACTCGAATAAACATTGTAATTTACTTTGCTTTCGACTTATAATTGTGGTTTGACCTTGAGCCACAATAATTGTTGTTGTTGGTGGGGAGGGGGTAGACTGTACTTGAGTGTAGAGCAACTCTCACCCCAAACAATTGACAATTTTTACCTAGAATATGATCATAAGCGTGACTCTAGCCATTCTAAAAATCATGTTTTAATAACTATTACAACAATCCACTCATATGTACATATTTTCTATTGTATTTTGCAGATACTTTTTCTCCACGGTGCTGCAGTTCCAGCTATATAGAGGCATGTGCCGGGCCTCTGGCCAATATGTGCCCAACGATCCGAGAAAACCACTGCATAAATGCGACATCTATAGACAGCCAGCGGCAGGCAATATGCTCAAGTAAGTTCCAGTAAATGTTGGGAAATCTTTCGAAAAGAATAGGAAAACTATAATGTTTAAAAACAAAAGTTATGACTCTATAAGGCCATGGATTTTCAAGGCACAAATAAGAATGAGCTTCAGTTACAAGATCTTAAACTTTCAGATTATATTTGCTTAGTATTTATTATTGTACATACCAAAAGTACACATTCAAGCTATAAAGTTAAGCAAGTTATTTGAATTTTATTGATATATAGGGGCATGGCAAAACTTGTTAACAAATTTTAAAATACTTAAAATATTCTAACAAAGCTTGCTAACTCTTGCTCTAAGAGTCGCAGAGATCTAGACAAATGAACAGACAAGATCAATATCTCTAATGTAGCCTAGCCTTAGTATGGAAAAAACGGGGAACTGTTTAAGTATTCATATTGAGCTCTTATTAAATACTTCACTTCTTTCCTCCCTCCCCCATCTAGAAATCTCATGTCCAAGGGTGCCTCACAGCCGTGGCAGGAGGTGCTGGAGGAGACCCTGGGCGAGGGTCGTCTGGATGGTAGCGCCTTGCGTGAATACTTTGCACCGCTGGAGGAGTGGCTGCGCCTGGAGTCGTTGCGAACCAATGAGTATGTTGGCTGGAACTACGATGGGGATTACTGCAAGAGGAGCATCGAGACGGCGGGACTGCAGATAAGTGGGGGCTACTACAATGCAGCAGGCACAGTGGGAGGCAGCATGATGGTGCTGCTCATGCTGAGCTGCCTGAGCTTTCGTCTAATCTAAATTTACTCAACTCTCAGTCTCAGTCACAGTCTCCTCCCAGTCTGTGTGTGAAGTCACATGTTTTTCCATTTATTTTTAACATTTTGTAATATTTTCATTTCCGTTAAATTCAAGTTGTGCAAAAATCGAAGCAAGTTGAACTTGAATCAATGCCAAAAACAATTCTAAATAAATCGAAAAAAAAAAAACACAAAAAAATGCTAACAAACAACACAAAAAATGCGGCACCCTACAATATAACCGGTTCGTGTGACAGGGTATGTCTGGGCGGGATACAGGGGGCCTTACACTGATGCGGGTCATTGGAACGCCAGCGTCGCACGCACATTGCAGCAACTTGTTGTTGTTGCTTAATAATTTAATAAAAAAAAAACAACATAAAAAAAAAATAATAAACAACTGGTTTTTCTTTGCCTTTTTTGTTTTTGTTTTTGTAAATTTGATTTAATAAATTGCAACTGCAACTGCAACTTCAGTGTAAACAAGATAATCAACGCGGGGCGTGCCCCAACCGGAGGCAGCTGCAACTCACTGTCATTGTTCTAAAGTTTGTCTAAGAAATCTGACACTTTACGCGAGCCAGTGTGCAGAGCAAGTTCTCCGCCAGTCCAGATGTCCAACTGTCCAGCTGTCCATCTATCTGTCTGTCTTTCGAGGCGACACTCTGTTTACAAACCTATTAAAAATCAACAAGATAAACGAGTTCAGCTCGAGTTCGCCTGGGTGAGCCATAAAAGATACCCATATATCATTTATCTAGATGATAGCTTTGAGTGCATTTTGAGTATTTGTTTTTCATATTTCATTCGTCTCATGTGTTATTCACATAAGAAAACTCATCTTTAATCGTTGACACCTTCAATCAGCATTAACATAATGTGGGAAAACTGAGTAATAAATTTAATTAATATATCTCTACTATCCCTTAACTCAGAGTATAGATGGAGGCATCTTCAACCTCATGAGGAGCCTATTTATTCCTGTCTGCTCGTAAGTCTATCCCTTTGTTTGTCTCTATTTCTTTCCATCTATATTATAGCCCAGATCTCTGGGATAATAAAAGCTTGGGTTATGAAATTTGGTAATAATATCTCTATATATTAAATAAATTTGACTTTTAATCGATATTTATGTAAATATTAAACAAGTTTTAATGGGATATTTCCAAAAATACTATAAAGACCGCTGGGATTCTGGAAGCTCATTTAAATACGTAAATATTATTTAACATCTTTCACAAGATCATCTTAAGTTGGGCTGGAGAAATCTTCGCTTTAATCTGCTCAAATTTAATTTCATTTTCATTAATTTACGCATTCTCCCACGTTTCATCACTGTCAACGCGTCTCTCGCCCATTGTCAGTTCAGATGAAAAGCGCAACAACAACAACAACAACAACTGCAACTACAACAACAACAACAGCAAGAGAAGCGAGTTTACCTCGCGACAACAACAACAACAATTACAACGAGAACATGTTAAGGACATTAACAACATTTCAATTAGATGCAATCATTGTCGAGGGAGTGTGAGAGAAACAGAGAAAGAGAGGGAGAGAGCTGCAGCATGTCTCTCCCTCTCTCTCTCTCTCCCTCTGTATGTATGTGTGTGTGTCGCATTTCACTTTCATTGTAGAACTTAACTGTGCAGTGCGTACTTCCGCCCCAGCCCCAGTCCCAGTCCCAGCCTCAGTCTCAGTTCCCGCCCCGACGCACTGCGGCCTTCATTAGCTCGACAAAAGTGTCGTCGGCGCGTCGACAATTTGCAATGACAACAGTATATGTATATATATAATATACATATGTATTATATATATGTGTATGTGATTGTGTGTTTGTTTACTGTGCACTGTTTTTGGAGGAAGAAACACTCAACCGGAGCTGGCGTTGAATCAGAGCCAACGGGAAAATCAGTCTCAACGAGAGTCGCGTTCCAAACGCACACGCAACGCAATAAGAGCGGGAAGAATTAAGAATCAAGAATCAGATAGAAGAAAGTGTCTGTTACGATCTAAAGAAAGCAGTAGTTGATACGAAATGCACCTACAATATTGAAAGAAAGTTTAAAATCATCTAGATCTAACATAAGACCAGTTGAACACAATAACAACGAGTTAAAAAAAATGTATATATTATAAATTTATAGTAAATCACTTTTAATAAAGAAAAATAATTTAATAAAGAAAAACAAAATAAAACAGAATTTATTAATTCCTAAACATAAACATAAACATAAACATCTTTCATTATATATGATAATTTTCTAAAAATATTTAAAGTAAAAGTATAATAATAATAAGTGCAAAAATATTTATATTGATAAAATATAAATAAAATATATACATAAAAATTAAATCTATGCTTTAAATAAATAAAAATAAAATACAATTGAGAAATATATAATATTATATGATGATACATTAAATCGATCTTTCGAACTGCCAAAGAAATTAAAAATATATATTATAATGTTGCCACACCATCTCGTGCTGCTACTCCTCCTGCCCCTGCTGAGCTACACCCATGGCCAGAACCACAGTCTGCGCGTTAACACCAACCTCAAGGAGGTGAACGCCTCGGCACTGGCCTTGCCCTCGATACAGGGTGTCGGCAACATATGCACACGCGAGGAGCCCTACGTGGAGCTGCTGCAGGTGCCAGAGGTGCAGCCGGTGCGTGTGCGCACCTCCAGCTGGTGCCTGGACATACCGCCGCGTTGTGCCTCATTCAAGACGGAAATGCGCGAAGTAATGAGGACCCAGGTGAGTGTGTACCAGGTAGTGCTGCCTGCCTGCCTACTCGGCCTGCCTGCTCTGCCTAAGCGGGCTGCTATTGCATCACTCCACTGGCCACTCTTGCCCCACAAACCTGATTCCATTTTTGATCTCCTCCCCCTCCCCAGCCACATTCGACCGAATTGCCAACCAGGAAGTCGCGCGATCGCATTGCCAACCACACTTGGCCGATGCCCGACTTTGATTACATTTTTCGTAGCACTCATATTTTTCGGGTTTTTTTTTAGATTTATTTAATGCGAGTTCTGTCAATGGCAAAATGGAATAAAAAAAAAAGTGCATGCATTGCGCAAGTGCAGCCGGGGCGGGCAGGGGGAGGCTGGAGATCTCTTGCTGCACAGAACGGATATCGCAGCTGTTTGTCGTTAATTGCGACCGGTTTCTGACCTGTCTCTCCCTCTCTCTCTCATTCTCTATCTCTCCCTCACACGTGTCCTTGGCTGCCAAAAGTTGCATGAACTTTGCCTGGCCAACGCGTCGTACACGCGATATTATTAAGTATTCGCTGCGCTTCCGCTGTTATTTCGTCAAGCCTCAATTAGACACAGTTTCAATTGATTTTATATTAATGACCACAAGTGTACACACGCGCAAAAACAAAAACAGCGAGAAAAGGCGAGAAAAGCGCACAAAGAAAAAAACAAGCCAACTAACCATATATGGCTAGAATCCGGTTGCCTTAAGAGTTCGCAGGTGTTTTTCTTCATTTTTATTTTTTCAGTAGTAATTTGGGATTAACAAAAAATATAATAATAATTATGTCATGGTGTCAGTGTTGGAAAGTGCAAATGAAAAGCGGAAAATCAAGCCAGCAATGCGCTACCACTGCCAAAGGGGGGAGTGGCGTTAGAAGGGGGGGAGGGAGGTACAGTTAAGCCGAAGCTGTTGACACACTTTCGATTGCATCACCAGTGCGATACGAACGTTACACGTACATAGTGTGGCCATAAGATGCAGCCAGTTTTGGTTTAGTTTACAGTTTTGCCTCTAATTATATGTATGTACAGTGCACTAACTGGCCTCGTCTGCGTGTGTGTGTGTGTGTGGAAATTAATTTCATAAATGAAGCAAGCGAAAAGATTTCGAAACTCGAAACTAGCTCGAAATCAAAACAGAATCTCCAGCCGATTGAGAACTCTTTCCTCAATTATGCCATGGGGTTTTTTCATTTCTCCAACTTCAAGATGGAATCGTAGTTTGGTGTTATATTTCTGCAACATATCCATTTGTACAGTAAATGCCGCTGCTAATTGCCAATTTCGTTTAATTAATTAACATGAAAAATCGAAACCAAAAAATCCATTTACGAGTCAGAGGGGCTGAAAAACAAGTTTTCTCAGTCTTTGGCGGCAGTGTGCCAAAAGATTTTCGCCAAAATCAGATTTTCGTATCAAACGATTTCCAATGGAACTGTCAATCGAATCGAATCGTATCGATACTGTTTTGAGCAATCGATAATCGGAAAATAAAAAAAATGTTGCGATCTAATTACGACATTTACCAATGAATCGATATATTTGCGAAACGATGGGAATATAAATCGATACACTGAGTATCGTATTGTTGAGAGCTTGAAATGATTGATAGATTGACAACCAGACAGTGGGGACGGGAAGCTCTACGAGTTGTGGCTGTGAAATGCGAGCGATCGCAGATTGCCCAACATATATTCAATTACGCATCAAATTACAGGGTATACTCAGGGTCTTGTTGGCAGAGTATTTGTCATCGTTATGTGGAGAATAATTTTGACAAAAGGCTGCACAAAAAGCGAAGCTTAATTATGCTTACAATGAATGTGAATCAACTCGAATCGAATATCTCTGTTTATATTAAAATTTCCGCCTTATTAATTTATGCCCCACACACACATACGCTTACACAGATACAAATTCATCAGGAGAACTGAGAGAACAATGCGTAAGTTGGGCGGGAATTCGATGGTATATGGGGAATGCTACGGGGAGACCGCAAATGATTGTGAGAAGAGCTACGGTGCGTTCTTTGCGTTCAGTTATTCAATTAAATTGGCAACTCAAGGGGTGTATATGCATCTGTGTGAGTGTGTATGTGTGTGTGGGCGTGCTCTGCGGGTCTCTCGGATATATCATAATCAGCACGTTGGCTTTGTAATTCTCAAGAACTGAGCAGCGTTACAAAGTTCAGTTGACATTGAGCAAGAAGAAGTCAAGGGTCAAGATGTGCTTAAAAAATTGATTAGATTTTCCGTTGTGTCAAATGGAAAGATGAGGAAATTATGCTGTTATTTAAGATATAAACTTAGAATAAATTGAAGAAGCTTTAGATAAATTACAAATATAAATCTTGTCTTACTTCAGGCAAAGCACGTATTAAATTATTAATAAACTGTTGCATACTTTTGCGCGCAACTTTTAATTGGCAAACCATCAGCATTTTTGTTGCATACTTTCAGGCCGTGCGGTTATTAATTTGTAACATTAAATATAACTCATTTATGCGATGTTTTATATGGATTTCATAATTTGAAGTATTCTTTTTTATTTTATTGACAAAGTTTATAACGTTCCCCTGGGTCTGCTCACAAAACTGAATGAAACTAACTTAATATTCGCTTTTTATACATGCGACAAAGAGGAAATTTAATATATAAGAGGAAATATATAATATATCATATAAACAGTGTTTAGACATTTGAAATATGTTAAATTATAAAATATATGAGAGCTTCCCCAAAATCAACTAAAAGTTTATGCAACTTAATTTTCTTAGAAAACATTTTAATTATTCAAGTTCAGAAATATTCGAATGACCCACGTTAGATTAGAGAACTCAAACGTAGTCACTGCCTCAGTACAGTAGCCCTTATGCCCCTATACGATATACCTGCAGATTTAATCTATAACCACCTCTATTCGACTATAATGACTACATAATGACTATAATGTGAGCAAATTTAATAAAATACAAGACGACAAAATGTTGAATTTTTAGTTTATATTGTTTTTTATATCAATTATTCTGAAAATCATTTATAGTTATTGTATAGACCTAGTCATATTGATTAGCCATATACCTAATGAAATTCCACTCTGAATGAACACTTCAATGGGTAACGGATATTTAAATACGATGGAATTCCCAATTATCCCATTAACATATAATAGTTAAGTGGTTTTTTTTTATTTTCATCATTATCGGGCATAATTTATTATTATTTTTCCCCCCAAAACTGGACAACAACGTCACGACTCTTAAGTTCATGCATGAATGAATCATATCCGGAATATTTTTGCCTAAATCGGCCATTCTGATTCGTTTTTCGTTTCTAGAGAGTCAACAAGACCCGCGTCGTTCGCTTCTGTTGCCTTGGATACGAGGGAAATCTTTCCGATAACCATGCCAGCTGCAGACCGATATGCCGTGGAGGTTGTGGTCGTGGCACATGCCTCATGCCCGACATCTGTAGCTGCGAGGAAGGTTACACCGGCAAACACTGCACACAACGTAGGTTGAACCCATGGGATTTTCCCCGGAATAGCCCCACAAATTTGATTGATTTGATTTTGCAGGTTGTGATCACGATCGTTGGGGACTGGACTGCAAGAATCCCTGTCAATGTCGCAACGATGCTGTGTGTGATAACAAAACTGGGGTCTGTCACTGCATTGCCGGCTGGGCGGGTCAGTTGTAAGTAGAAACGAATGATCCCGCTACTGATCCCTTAACCGATTCCATCACAATCTCTTGCAGCTGCGAGCAACCTTGTCCGGCGGGCACACACGGCGTCATGTGCCGTAAGGCGTGCGAATGTGCCGACAAGCTATGCCATCCCCAGACCGGAGCATGTCTGGGTCAAGATCATGTCAGTGTGGGTCACGTTGTGCTGCAGACCATCAACTCGACCATGGCGAACCTAACGCACAATATCAACAATATTGCTAAGCGCATTGGCAGCATGTCGGAGGCCAGTCTGGATACGCAGGCCTCGCCCAGTCCGCTGCCCGAGGTTATACTGATCAAGCAGCCTGTACAGGAGGCTGCTCACACGCCCAAGATCATACTACACGAGTCTAGCAATGCCCTGCTCGAGAATCTGCATACGGCTGCGGCAGCGGGTGTGGCATCTCCAGAAGTCATACATGTCATCACAAATACCGCGAGTGCTCCGCCGGAGCATCGACCACAGCTCAATCTGGCCGGCTTTGCTGCCGGAGAGGCTAATCCCAGTCGAAGTGCACACGATCACGATGCCAGCCTGCTCAGCACCCTGGTTACCATACTCCTCATACTGATGGCCGCCATTACAATCGGCTTCCTCTATGTCTATCGACGCTATCATGTGCAAAAGGAGGCGGTCATCTATAATGCCAACGGAACGATAACCACGCAACCCCATGTAGTACTCAATCCCAATCTTAGTGCTCGACCTGGTCCGGAGGTTATGGTCAGTGACCCAAGCGTGGGAAAGATCTTCCATGGGCCACTGCCAATGCTGCCCGCTGCCACTGCAGTTAATCAGATCCAAACGAACGAGGGTATGTAAGTGTCATTCGGTTCAGGGCATAACCTGACATGGGATATACTGATACTGAAAAACTTATAAAAACCTATAAATATTCCCAAGAAATATTCAAAAACTCAACTCCTTTTGGCTCGAACAATTTCTAGCTTATTCTAGTAAAATATCTCTTTATATCATAATTTTTACATGGATACTTGCAGTTTCTCCACCGGAACTGTATGACACACCAAGCAACAATTTCTCGATCAGAACCCCACCATATGCCTACGCTAGGAAAGAGTCACTCTATTCGGTAATAACGCCCAAGTCACGCAAGGGCAGCCTCGACTCGCATCTCTATGACGAGATACGCTATCACCAACACCAGCACCAGCAGCAGCACCAGCAGCAGCAGCACCAACATCAATCCCAAAACTTGGGAGCGATTCACCCGCCTCAACGCTATCAACACTCGACCATAGCCGCCGCCTATCTGCCGCCTCCTCAAGCACCGATGTTAGTGCGTCCAAGCAATGTCCATGTCCAGAATCCATCCTCGGGCTCACATGTATCGCATTTGATAATTCCTCCCCAGAATGCAAAGTTTCTACAAGTTCCCCATCAGATCACAACACGTAAGATAGCCCATTTGTAGATTTCTACAGTTTCTTGAAAACTTGGGTTTTCTTTTTCAAAATTACGCATAAATTCTTAAAATTACAGAAATTGTACAAGTAGGGAATATTCTTTAAAGTTAAATTTAAACTTTATTGCCATATGATTTTTATTAATAATACATTTTTATACATTAAAATATATGAACTTTCTTATATATAAATTATTGCATTATGTATTATTATTGAAATACAGAAATAAAAATCAATATTCCAGTTTTATTTTTTAAAACTCAATGTCATCGTTATAAGTTTTTCAAGTGGGTTTTAAGCTGGTGTAGCACTTTTAGATCTTTGCACCATATATTCTCTTTGATTTTTTATTTTATGGATCAAATAACCGATAATTATCAATAGAACTCCACAAAAAACTGTGCCAATAATCCACCACACTCTGAATGAACTTTCCTGATTTTCATTTGATGAAAACTCGGTATTCTGAGCTATGGTACTGGTAATCAATAGGATACCGCACATAAATTCCAAAAGCCAATAGAATTCCATGATTATTTTTAATATATTATTTATGTATTTTACTTTTAATAAAACTTAATTATTGGTTTTAGAGAGAATAACGTGCTAGTTTGCAAAGTGAACCCAAAGAACTAAGCAAATTTTCGGTTAAGCAACTTTATAATGTCTTAGACCGCAACAGGAAATACGGCTTGATAAAACTATATAGTAGCATTATCAAAAATACTCAAAAAAGGTTTTACATATGTGCATGAGTATGCGTATAATTGACGCCCATACGTTATTCTCTTTAATATCCGACTCTTTGAAAGAGACTCAGAGAAGTCGCTAGGAAATAAAATAATATTACTTTCACTGAGAACGCAATAATATTTGATTTATTTATTTATAATTATTCAATCAATTTTGTAAAGTGAATTATGCCAAAACAAAATAATACGTTTTTTATATACATTACATTACAGTATATATTATATGATATTAGAGAAGTCAGTTGTTTTTTAACTCTATGCTATAGATTCATATCGCGGTCCTCGAGAATTGGAGGATTTACACTTGTGGATCAGACAACCTCCAAGCAACAAAATGCACACAACCACAATGACAATTACAGCAATTGCCCAACCATGTAATCCAGCTTTATGGGGGGCGGGCTTTGGCTTGAGGGTTGTTGTAGGCAAGGGTTTTGGGGTTGTCGTTTTTGGAGCTTTCGTCGATGTTGTCGTTGATGTTGAAGACGTTGATGTTGATTTTGTCGATATTGTTGGCGATGAAGTTGACGATGAAGTTGAAGATGTTGTTTTCGATGTGGTTGTCGATGTTGTTGAAGGAGTTGAGCTTGTCGATATGGTTTTCGGTGTTGTTGAAGAAGTTGAGGTTGTCAATGATGTCGTATTAAACGGATGTGTTGTTGTATTCTTTGGGGTTGTTGATGGAGGCAATGTTGTTGATGTAACTGTTGTAGAGGAAACTGTTGTAGGTTGCGTTGTGGACGTAGATGAGGATTGAGTTGTTGATGAAGTTGTAGATGAGGTTGTACGATCAGTTGTAGTTGAAGACGAAGAGCCTGTAGTTTGGGTTGAGGATTGAGTTGTAGAAGAAGTTGTTGTCGTTGGGCTTGTTGTAGAAACTGTTGTTGAAGTGCTTGTTTTTGGGCCAGTTGTGGTCGACAATGTTGTAGATTGCGTTGTAGACGTAGATGAGGATTGGGTTGTAGATGAGGTTGTACGATGAGTTGTAGTTGAAGACGAAGAGCCTGTAGTTTGGGTTGACGATTGAGTTGTAGAAGAAGATGTTGTCGATGGGCTTGTTGTTGGACCAGTTGTGGTCGACAAAGTTGAACGTTGAGTTGTAGACGTGGACTTTGTGGGTATAGTTGAGGATTGAGTTGTTGTAGGTACTGGTCTGGTTTGCGTCGTACTTTTTTCATGATGAGTTGTTGGATTCATATAATGTAGATTAATTAGATTTGGTCTTTTCGTGAGATCATTAGGCCCTTTAATTTCTTCATTTATATCCTTAGAATCCTCCGAATATTGATGAATTGCCTTATATCCATTTTGCAACGTTTCGTCATTATTTTCCAGTTCTGTCGTTGCAGAAACACACACAATTAGGAGGAGTGCAATAGCACATTGAAATGTGGAGATTCCAGATGTCCAATAGCACATGATACCCGATAATTTGATGTTTTTAACTACACAAGCTTCTGAACTCGACTAAATTCCACATACAAGTAAGTCAGTCTTTTATAGTTGAACAGCATAATTATTCATTTACCACAATCGGGGTAAACCCCTTTGTTTTTATTTTTCCCAATATAACTTTATAATATATTTATATGCGGGAACGTAAAATGTAAGTTTGATAAGAATTCTACGTTTACGTAATGTATATTTAATTTATGTATTCTTAAATCTTGCGTAGGCAGAAAGTGATGGATGATGGAGTGATGGATCCTACAGAGTGTACCATATATATTCGAGTCAATTTTCAAAGGACTTTCATACTCCAAATACTTTGTGTGGTCTGACATGATCTCTGATCTATTATGATCTATTATTATATATATTTCCCCTGAAGTTAATATGGTTTCTTTCGACAATTTACATACGAAGTTAAAGGCTATAGAAAGTTATTCATCACCCACATCTGCGGTTAAATTCGTGGTTATGTGTCATATGTTCTAAACTATAAATGAGAAAGAAAGGAGAAAACCAGCGGTATAACGAAGGATTTGCTGTTAATTCAATTAACTGTTAATTCAATTATATTGCTCATACTCTATATAAAATAAATACATTTATATTAATTTTAATTCACATTTTATTAATATGAATCAGTTCTTTCTATCGAATTCATATAGTATGTTTTAAGATTGATTTCAATATACATTATTCTCGTCTGATTATAATGTAAAAGCAAAGGCAATTTATAATTACAATCCGCAAATTATGAATCACCAGATTGGAAAACAAATATGCCGAACAAGTATATAAAGCAAAAAAATATGTATACGTTTTAAATTCCTATTTTATGTCTTATGGAGGATAACATTTAAATATATATTGTATTATAGTTGCCACTGAAAAAAAATCGAAAAACAGTTCCAAAGCAAAGAAATATGTGAATTTGTTATTTATATTAGTTTATATTATAAATATCAATAAAAATGCATTATCTACAAGTTGTGATATTTTTTGTTTATATAAAATGAATATTATGAATCTTATTCCACAAAATACTTTTCAAATACTATACGAACTTCTGGTCTCTAACGTGATCTCATCAAGCTCTTCGCCTGGGTCTGCTACTATATAGGAGCCATACTTTTGCCTGTGACATACGTAGCCCACATATCCTGATATACATGCGATCAGAAAAAGAGCTCCTGCGATTTCCCAAATATTTACGATTGCAGCTGATTGATGGGAGATAGTAATTGTAAGTTTCGGATCACTTGGAGATGTAGTTGCGGTTGTTGTTGTACTTGAAGGTGTAGGTCTTGTTGTAGTTGAAGGTGTAGTTGAAGTTGTATTTGAAGTTGTAGTTGAAGTTGTAGTTGAAGTTGAAGTTGTAGTTGAAGTTGTAGTTGAAGTTGTAGTTGAAGTTGTAGTTGAAATTGTAGTGGAAGTTGTAGCTATAGTTATCTTTTTAGGTTTAGAATTTGAGGTTGGAGGTATGGTGATAGGAATGTTACTTGATGTTGTATTACTGACTACATTTTCAGACAGTGTTATCTTTTTTTTCTTTTTGGGTACATTCGAGCTTTCACATTTCGAGCCTGAGAAACCTCTTTTGAATCCCTTATTGCATATACATTCACCACGCATACAGTTTTGATTTTGTTCACACTTCATGGTTTCACATGGATCCTTTGTGCACTCCTCTGAGAATTTATCTTTCTTATAAAATCCCGGAAGACACATGCATACTTTGGTTTTACTATTATATATTTGATGTTCGTTGCAATCTTCGTCGCCGAAGGCTCCGGCAGTGAGAAAAGTCACAATAAATAAAATTCGCCACATTTAGTAGCAGTTGGAAATTAAAATGTTTCTATATATATATACATATATGTATTTTTTCTTTTATTAAATCAATTTATTTGCAAAGATCATAGAGTTGCTTAAGGCTGCGAGTTAAACTGAATAAAACTAACAAAGGAATTTGCTTTTTATACAAGGTACGACATACAAGTGATTGATTGTGGTAAACAGAGGAAAAGCCTCGTGACTAAGCTTTGAGTTTCTTTGAGGTTAAAAATGTAAGCTATTATGTTATTTATATCTCCCTGAATAACTATAGTATACTTCGAAGTTACTGATTCACTGCAAACTGAAGAATTGTAGTGTTGTTTTAGTCTAGAACCGTGATCGAACAAACTCACACCGGGTCTTAGGTAGGGCCCAACTTGGGAGGGAAAGGTTCCCCCTACACTATTCTAGATTATAACATATACCTGTTTTTCTTATAATAGAAGATAGCATAGCCACTACCCACCAATACGACTATAACTATAATGATGATTCCAAAAATTCCCCAACCACCCATGCCAGAGGTAGAGGCAGCGTCGATGACATTTGGTTTTGTTGAATTTCCCGAATTTCCCGGCATTGTAACGTTTTGAGGTGCAACTGTCATTCCTGGAGACTCTGGGGTTTTTTTCGGATCAGAAGAGGGTGTGGTAGCGGAACTGTTCGTGGAACTGGATGCTGCAGCATTTCCCGAAGCTGTCGACGTTGTAATGTTTTGAAGTGAAGCAGAAGAGCCTGTGGGAGCGGAAGAATTGGTGGGAGTTGCTTCCGATGGATTTCCTGGAGCTGGTTGCGTTGAAGCGTTTTGAGGTGAAGCAGAAGAGGCTAAGGTAGCGGAAGAATTGTTTGCAGTTTGTTCCGTTGGATTTCCCGAAGCTAGCGTCGTTGTAACGTTTTGAGGGGAAGAATCCGCTTTCATGGAAGAATTTGTTGCTGGAGGTGGTTGCGTTGTAATGTTCGGTGCATTCTCATCTTTTTTAGTAATCTCTTCGGTTTTATTTTGCGGCGTCTTTTGAGGTTCTTGACCAGAATTAGTTGAATTTCCAACAGAGGGTTGCGGTGAATTTTGTACATTTGTCTGGTTCTTTGCAGAATCCTGTTCTTCCGCCAAAGATCCAACGAAGGCACAGGCCACCAGCAATAGCACGAAAATTCTCGCGAACTTGTATAACTTCATACTGGCCCAGGGTTCGAAAAATATTCCAACAAGAGTTGAACTGAAACTGAGCAAAACTTTTGAAGCCGTTTGGTTTTTATATGCTATCACGATCGATAAATGGGTTTTTTCAGCATTATTTTTCAACCGGCAATTACCAAAGAAAATTGTTGTTCATATGCGAAAGAAATCAGAAAAACAATTCATAATTGTTATAACATAAAATAAAAATGTCTTAAACTCATTATGCTATGACCTCAGAATTAAAGAACTGATTAATAATCACAATCAGAACTCACGTGGGAAGTGTATGTGAGTATATACTCTTGAGTAGAAAAGAAATAAAATTTTCTCGAAGTTTGCGATACTGATAAGGATTCTTTGGCCTAACTACTAACTTTATACGTCCGTATCATCATTATGTTCTTATATTATTCTCTTTTAAAAGCTTAGTACCTAGCTACCAATACTTCTTTCTGCAAATAGGTAATAACAAGTCATATGACACTAAAGTATTTAAAATACTCATAAATCATTTGAATATCTTAGTTAAGATGTATCCTTACATTCTTGTTCCCACCAAAAAGGGATAGTTGAATTCTATACACGTATTAAGCCAATATACCCAAATTAAATTATAAATTTGTGGCCTACAAAAAAACCTGCTAAAATATCGATAAATTTGGATGTTTGTTTGGCTCCAGCTAAAAACAAGATAACATACCCTTCGCCCAAAATCCGTTACAAACGTTTAAAGAATTCGGTAGGCGTGGCATCATACCTTTAATATATACTTGATCTGCCTATGATATATAGGATCCTCTATGTCAAATTTTATGCCTCTTTGATAGCTGAGATCCGTTGTCTTAAACAATGATCATGAGCAAAAAAGTTAGTATACCCTTTTTGACCTTTTGCTATAAAAAAGTCCAAATAAAATTCACATAATTTTTGCGTAAGGGTGTCAGACCATCGGACTTTGGATAAAACACTTAGATTATACATACGCACGCGTTACCTATGTATTCCCAGAATTTAAATATACTATATAAAAATTATATATACTGTCGAATCGAGCACAGTCCGAAGCTGATATATGTATAACCAATCCCATGGGACCGCAATCAGTAATTGCTCATTCGCTGGATGGAAATGGAGCACCAAGCATCGTTTATAATACGTAAGACGCGCTGGAAACCGAACGAGATGATGTTGACGCTGACGCTGACGTTGACGATAAGGCTGACGACGACGCTGGCAGCGACGCAGCCAACGACCAAGGCAGGACTGGAACTATACGGCGATATATATATACAGAACGAGTTCGAATCACTCAGCCAGACCCGACAGAAACAGCATATCTGCCAGCGTGAGTTACCGTAAGTAATAAGTGGGATCACAGAAGGAACTAAGAAGTCGCTATATGATTTATTCGCAGGTTCAACATATATAAAATATATATATTATATATATTAGCGATATGATGCATTTTTTTTATTTTAAAATAATTAAGTCTGTAAGGCTATCGTCGAGCACGCCCAACAGTAATATACCCTTCGCCCAATTCCCCAAATCCGTTAAAAATGTGTTATCACACTTATAATTTAAAACAAAGCAGACTGAACTTCTATGGCTTACGCGCTCTTACAAACTTGCGATAAAAACTTAAAAAAAAATATTATATAATTTTTATCTTGTTGAAATCATAAATTTCAAAAATATCGAAATTTTTTAAAAATGTATTATGATATTTTTGAAATGTAGAACCACTCAGGTTGTGAAACCATAAACAAAATGTCATTCCGCGTGAAAATCGTTTGATTTTTAAGAAAGTTACGATTGGTGTAAAATGACGGTATCAGGCCTGTTGAGTATGTTACATGTCTAATTTTTGGACCACTTCGACATGATTTTTTGGCCAAAATTAAGTATCGTTTTAAATCGATTTAAACAATTGTTTATTACTAATTTTGACCTCCGCAATCGATTAAAATGAAAAACTCGCAATTTAAAATTTAGAAAAAAAAAAATTTGTTGAAATATTACAGGGGGGACCATTGTCTAAATTTCCAAAATATCAATAAATTTCAATAGGTCTATTATGATATTATTTAAATGTAGAACCACTCAGGTTGTGAAACCATAAACAAAATGTCATTCCGCGTGAAAATCGTTTGATTTTTAAGAAAGTTACGATTGGTGTAAAATGACGGTATCAGGCCTGTTGAGTATGTTACATGTCTAATTTTGGGACCACTTCGACATGATTTTTTGCCCAAAATTAAGTATCGTTTTAAATCGATTTAAACAATTGTTTATTACTAATTTTGACCTCCGCAATCGATTAAAATGAAAAACTCGCGATTTAAAATTTAGAAAAAAAAATTTTTGTTGAAATATTACAGGGGGGACCATTGTCTAAATTTCCAAAATATCAATAAATTTCAATAGGTCTATTATGATATTATTTAAATGTAGAATCACTCAGGTTGTGAAACCATAAACAAAATGTCATTCCGCGTGAAAATCGTTTGATTTTTAAGAAAGTTACGATTGGTGTAAAATGACGGTATCAGGCCTGTTGAGTGTGTTACATGGCTAATTTTTTGACCATTTTGACTTGCTTTTTGGGCCAAAATCAAGTAACGTTTAAAATCGGTTAATAGTAAACAATTGTTTATGTTTAGTTCTAATTTTAACCTCTGCAATCGATTGAATTGAATGGCGATTTAAAATTAAAAAGAAAAACAAAAAACGGGTAAGAACACTCATAATTTAAAACAGAGAATTTTGCGCAAATAATAATAAAATAAATTGAGAATTTGCCTAAATCTTTTTTAAGATTCCTCAATATTTATTCTCTCTCTCTCTCTCTCTCTCTCCAGTGCCATTTTCTTTCAGACCGACAAGGATACGCTGGTGAGGGGCAATGGATCGACCATATACTTTCATCGCATAGAGCAGTGCTGCGAGGGCTATCGCCCCGATCCGTATACGGGCAACTGTGTGCCGGATTGTGCTCATGGTTCGCCGGATAATTGTCGCAATGGCTTCTGCCGCGAGCCGGGAAATTGCGAGTGCTTCTCGGAGTTCGTGCGCAACGAGCGGGGCGCATGTATTCACACATGTCCCATCGCCTGCCAGCATGGAAGATGCTACCTGAACGGCACCTGCGCTTGTCATCCGGGCTACCGACTGGATCCGGAGACTAGTCTCTTTTGCCGAGCGCATTGTTCGACTGCATGTGGCACGCACGAGGAGTGCGTTGCGCCGAATCGTTGTGACTGCTTGCCCGGCTACAGTCGTACCCAGGAGCTGGGCTGCCAGCCCATCTGTGCTCCGGACTGTGGGTATGGCAAGTGTGTGGCCCCAAATCGCTGTGAATGCTTTCCCGGATTCATCAAGCGATCGCAACGAAATGTCTGCGAGGCCGAGTGCTACATGTGGGTATTGCCTGTGAGTACACTGATTCCACAATCTTAGCTCATTCCCATACCCATTGCAGCAACTGCGAGAATGGCTACTGTGAGTCGAGGTACAAGTGTCACTGTCGCGAGGGTTATCGCTATGACTCGAACACCACCAGCTGCCTGCCCGAGTGCCAGGATAATTGTGGTCAGGGCAATGGGGTCTGCATTGCGCCCGGGGTCTGTCGTTGCTACGAGGGCTACGAGCTGATTGGCAACAGCTGTGAGCCCAAGTGCGAGCGGTGAGTCGACTACTATGGGGATAATAACAAGTACCCTAAACTGTTTTATACGTTTTACGTCTACAGATCGGTACGTGGCCAAGTTTCGAAATAAACATGATATGCGAACTACAAAATGACATATTGCTACCAAATTTGTTAGTCCTAGCACGTATATTAACTGAGATATTGATGTTCATACAAACAGAAAGACGTATAGACTGACAGACAGACAGATATGCAAAGTATGGTAGGATTGCAAATGCTGCCTGCCTATTAGAAACTATTCTACCCTATTAGTAGCGGATTTAACTAGTTAGATGATCACTTTTGTACTAACTCTATTGATACACCCCTCGCTATTGCAGCTCCTGTGGCAGGTACGGCAAATGCCTGATGCCCAATGTCTGCGGCTGTCGACCGGATGGGCAACGCTGTCAGCGTGGTGTTTGCGATGACACGGGACACTGTCAGTGTCCACCGGGACAGACGTACTTCATCGGTCGCTGCCTGCAGCTGAATAACATTGGAGAGCAACTGAGGAGTCGGGAGGAGCGGGAGCAACGGAACTTGGAGCTGAAACATGAGTTCGATGCGCTTATTGGGGGGCGTGTATTTAATTTGCAATAGTTGTGGGATTAACAATCAAAAAATAAAGTAACAACTTAGACGGGCTGACAACTCTGACGTCCCTTGATGCCGCTCTTGATGAAACCCGGCTTGCAGATGCAGAAGTTCGGGGCACTGCAGAAGCCATTGGGGCAACCCTGTGGGCAATGGGGCTGGCAGAGATTACGCTGCACATCGTCCACAACGTAGCCCGCCTTGCACTCGCACTGGTTCTGGCCAATGCAGACTCCGTTTAGGCAGGGCAAGTCACAGTGGGGCACACACTGTGCACTCTTGCGATCCCAGTCGAAGCCAGGAGCGCATTCGCAGGTATTGGGCGCCACGCAGCGTCCGCCATTCTTGCAGGATCTGCGAGAGAGAGAGAGAGAGGTAGAGAGAGACATGCAATAACCATACCCAAGCGATACTCACTGCTCACAAATAGGATCACAACGACCCTCGACCTTGAGGTAGCCCGTCCGACAGCTGCACTGACCCGGCGCCGTGCATTCTCCATTCTCGCAATTCTCACAGACCGGAGTACAGCTGCCATCCGCATTGGGACGATATCCTGGCAGGCAGTCGCACTTGTTGGGCGCCACACAGCGTCCATTTCCACAGCCCGGATCACAGTGGGGCTGGCAGTACTTGCGGCTAATGGGATCCAGTGTGTAACCCTCTCGGCAACGGCATTCGTTCTGCTCATCGCAGACCCCATTGCCACAGCCCAGGGGGCAGGTCGAGATGCACTTGCCCTCCGCCGTGCGCACATGTCCCGGTATACAGACACATGTGTTGGGCGCCGTACAGATGCCATTGGCACAGCCATCGTCACAGATCGGTTCACAGATGCGATAGACATGGGCGTTACGCTCGTAACCCTTGCAACAGACCTGTATGCGACTCAGTTCCGGCGTGGTACCATTTCCCACTACGTTCTCCGTACGCCGTGATCCATGCAGCAATGAGGCGGTGCTGTGGGAAGTGGATATTGTTGTATAAGAAGGTATTACGGGAAAGAAGAAGAAACCTCTCTAAATACTGTAGAGATAGATCATAGGTGTGTGAAAAATCGGAGAGAGATGAGGATCACTATGGTTGTAGATCTCTGCTTGTGATCGGAGAAAGATGAAGATCACTAGGGTTGTAGGTCTCTGCTTGTGATCGGAAGGAGATGAAGAACACTAGGCTAGTTTTGTAATGTATCAGAGTACAGTTCTGAATAGATTCAAGATGATGAAGATCACAAAATGTAAAGATGCGAATGGGTTTAAATTGAAATCAAGTTCATATTGGGTTCCATTCCAATGGAAACTACAATTACCCCAAAGAAACGAGAGACCTGCTCTGTTTTTCTCAAAATTATAGAGTATTTATCAGGGCATATTTTCATTATATCTGTAGCCGAGCAATGCCTGCGTCATAGCCTCCTCCCTCCTTATTATGTTGCTCTAGGTCTAAGCTGAGGCGCTTGATAAGCGCAGCATTCGTTTTCTATGACATATATACGCATTAGTTTACACTCTATTCAAATATATATAGTATATACATATACACTTTCAATCGCAAGACGCATTTCATTATCAAGTCCCTGAGGATGTCGAGGTCGTGAGTTCAATGTGTCGTTTGTTTTCATTAAAAGTGAACGCGATAACATTTCCAGCTTATGCAATGGAAAATCCACTTGAATTAGACTGAGAAATATATGGGATGAAGACTTACGGAACCTCCTCGAAGCAGACCCCGCTGGCCATGGACGAGCGCGTCTTGTTGATAAACAATGAGATCTCGTCGAGTACCACTGGGGCAGGAGTTGCCTGTGTCAATGGCTGCACATAGTGACCGTTGGGTCCCTGATAGGTCTCAGCGGGTATGTAGCTTGAGTATCCATTGTTGGAGTAGTTGTTCGAGTAGCTGCTATATTGGGTCTGTGTCTGTGTCTGGCCGTACTCGCTGGCATTGCCAGAAACCAAGAGATTGGCCGAAGCCGGCACAGGTTGTCGTGTCTTGATGCCCGCCGTCTTGAACTGTGCCTCGGCCACTTGACTGAGCGCCAGCAGCGCAACGCACACGATCTGTAGCTGCCACGATGAGCTCATCATCATCATGAAGTCACTCGGAATAAATATGTTTGTCAGTAATTGAGGAACTGCTGCACACGACCGAACGCTACAGCGACTGCACTTTAACTAACATCGCCGGCAAATCGCAATTCAAAATTATAATTAAAAAAATAACTCAAACCAAAGTCGCAAATCGGTTTCAGCTGTAGCCGCAGCGCCGACAACGCCCCTAATCAGCACCTCGCTCTGCGCCTATCAATAACCCGAAGGTTACACTCAGAACTCTCGGCCAGGGCACAGCCCACGCCAACAGATGTTTATAATGTTTTTCCAACTCGCTAACGAAGCTGAACTGAGCTGAGCTACCTGCCAAGATAATTTATTAAATACATTTTTTGATTCCGGGAATTCTACGATTGACTTAATGATGCCATCATACGGAATAATATAAAATAAATATTACAAAAAACAATTGAGAACGCCTACAGTCAATTTTCGACTGTATACCCATCAGTAATCTGAGATATCGATAAAATTCATCATTTTATCACATTACCATCGATTTTCGAAAGCGTAACTAAATTTTGTAGAACCTTCAATACACACGAATATTATATCCAAATTTGATGTCTCTAGCTTTTATAGTTTTTGAGATTAAGGTGTTCATACAGACAGACAGACATAAATATATCGAATCGGCTAGTGATTCTGTTGTTAGTAGGATCTATTAGTTACTTAGACTCTAAGAAACACAATAAGCCTTGTATTTTATAAAATCCAACTTAATTACGATACGATTTTGAAGATATTTATCTTTATTTCTCGAACACATTTCGGTCATTCCCCATATCTGCGACAGTACGCGTCCTCTCTGTAGTATCCCGGCTCACACTCGCAGTTACCCGGTGAGAGGCAGACACCGTTGGGGCAGTTACCCTCACAGAGGGGTTCACATCTAAGTATCTTTGGGGTACCCTGATTCACATAGCCATCGCAGCAATACGAGATCTGTCGTTGTGTCAATTCTGGATCCAGAGTTTTAGCACTGTAAATGATATTGTATTTGTTTGAGAGTAGAGTTTTCTTTTCGTTTTATAAAGAGTATTTACAATTCATTCCGGTAACAAATTCCCGAAACACGATTTGCGAGCATTTCGCGCCTCCAGCTTTCGTTTTGACTGATTGAGCTCTTCCAGAATTGTCCTTGGGTACGAGTAGGCAGATTCAATGTTAGGCTGAGGATCAGCAGAGCGCATACTGTTACTTGCGAGCACATTTCACGGCTTTATCAATTTCTCTCACTCTCTCTCTCGCTCTCTCCCCTATGCTCTTCTAATCTCTCCCAGACTTGATACCTTGATACTAGCACGATGATTACTGAGCTCGAAAGCGAGAGAAGCGCAGCTTTTATAGAGAAAGAAACTGATCTTTAGTTGTAGATAGATCATATTGTCTGCACATGGGTGTACACAAAAGGGGGGGATGGGATATAAGAAGACTTCCAGCAGAGGATTACTGATTTCTCGAAGAGCAGATCTCCAACCCTCCTCATCGTCTCGCCACTACGCCTCTGCTCTGCTGATAACAATTTCTTTTGTGCTTGACATCGAAATGTAGATCGTTTTATTTCAAAGACTTATAAACATATATGGTATAGAATTTTTTTTAGAAATACTCATGAGTGTGTGCGTGTGTGTTTATCTGTGTGTGCTTATCGCATCGCATCGTTCACGCCCACCACAACATGTCCGCCGAGCCGAGTATAAAATACTTGCCCAGCAGTATATGGAACTCATGCCTCAGCGACGCATTTACTCGCGGCGGATTCATGGATGCATACGTATTGACCGTATCCGGTGACATACACTTGTCGATGAATCGCGTCTTCCCCTCCATACAACGACAGTGTCCCTCGGCATTACAGAATCCGTGCTCACATCGCTGATAGCTGCTGTCGGGTCCGGGAACCACAGCACAACCGCACACATTGGGCGCAATGCAGCGTCCGTAGAATCCGCATCCACGATCACAGACCGCCTCGCAGCGCTGTCGATTCCTCACGTAACCGTTGAAGCATCTGCAATTTCCCGGCGATATACACACTCCGTTGTTGCAGTCATCTCCGCAGTCCGGCAAACAACTCGTTGTTAGATTATCATATCGATATCCATTCTGGCAGACGCACAAGCTTGTGGTCGCGGTGAAGCCATTGTCACAGCGCCTGCAAAGAATTGAGATTTCAGTGTGAAGGATCATCGAAGAAGCGATCGTAGCTTCGGTTGCCTTGCAAGGTCTGCTTAATGAGGTACAGTCTGGGATCACAAGTATTTAATATTCACAATAGTTAGTAAGGATCGTAGGTGATCGCAGGTGATCTCAAGTGATCTCAAGTAATCTCAAGTGATCTCAAGTGATCGCAAGTGATCTCAAGTGATCGCAAGTGGTCGTAAGTTGAATTGATCTCGTTTGAATTGAGACCTTAGGTGATCGTGGCTCTTAATCTATTCTGTTTCTAAACGTAAGTGATCCTAACTGCAGCATATTCGGTATGGTTAGCAATGATCTTAAATGATTACAACTTGGTAATTGCTCAAGCAACTTTACAGAGACTGTATGTCTATATTGTCGATACAAAGAGACTAAAGAATATCTGAAGATCTTTAGGGATCATAACTACAGAAGATCATATCAATATAGTCAACCTAAGTATGGATCGGATCACTATTCATATTTTGACTGTAAAATATTCTAAATAGTTGCAAAAGATCGTAAGATCATGGAAAATACACCCGTTTCGTTTACTCACATGTAGGAAATGACCTCACAGGAGCTGCGATTGGTGCGTCTCACATAGCCGGGAAAACATTCGCACTGATTGGGTCCCACGCAGTGACCGTAGCCACAGTCGGGTATACACATGGGCTGGCAACCCAGGGCATCGGATTCACGCAGACCCCGCGAAAAGCCCTCGGCACAGACGCATTTCCCTGGCTCGCTGCAAATCTCGTTGTGTCCACATGTGACATTGCATTGCGGCTGGCAGAAACGTTTCGATCCATCCAGCTCGTAGCCCTTGTCACAGCGACAGGTGCCGTTCAGAAAGCACTGACCATGTGGACAGCCCAGCGGACAGGTGGGTACGCAATTGTTGCGATAGTTGAGCACGAAGTCATCGAAGCACTTGCATTTTCCTCCAGGCAAACAGAAGCCATTCTCCAGGCAGCGATCACCACAGTCTGGCACACATCTTGACCAATCGTATTCGTAGCGTCGCCAGCCCTTGCAGCAGACCTCGATGACATTATAGTAAGGATTGCTGCTGCTATTGCCCACGATCTTCACCTCCTTGTCGTACTGAAAGAAGACCGCACTGTGAACAGAAAAACAAAAAAAAACAAAAGATTTGAATAAAGCGCCTTATCTCATCACATCCGTCCACGACTTACGGCACTTCACGCTGACATTTATCCGGATAAACGTTACGCTGCGGCAGCGACAAACCCTGCGATATTATGTAGGGTTTGCGGGTGCTTGTAGTGGAGGAGTAACGTCGCAATTGGAGCTGATGTTCGCGTTGCTGTTGCAGCATCTGTTGCTGATGGTTGAGACGCAGTTGCTCGTCCAGATACTGTTGCCGCAACTGTTGCTCGTGCAGCTGCAGCTCCATGGCGTGCAGCAGGCAGAGACAGATCAGCAGCAGAGCAGCCTGTAGGGCCACAGTGCGCAGCAGTTTGGTCATTTCTAAAGTTCTTCGAGGTTCCTTTGCCTTGTAGTTTGTGATGTTTCTTCCACGTTTCCAAATGCGTGTTCTTGGACGCACTGCAGCCCGCTCAAGACGCCGCTGTTCACTGCTGCCGTTGGAGAAACGGGTCAGCGTCTAATCGCTGCCTGGGTGGGAGTCCGACGATAAGCGGGCGGGCATTTAATTAAAATATTAGCAAGAGACTACAAGTATAAGAATTAAGAGCACTTCAGGCTGAGACAGAGCAAGAGGAGAGAGAGAGAGAGATGAATAGCCGCTGATTGCGTAGGCCTGTGTAAGCAAATATCGCAACCAATTGCGTTTTATATTGAATTTTGGTAAATCGAAACTATATATTAAAATAAATAATAGTAATAATAGTAAATATATCTTGTATTTCATATAACAAAAATAAGCATAGCATAAACTGCGGTAGAGTGAACCCAAGAATAAGGTAGCAGCTATCGTATAACTGCACTGAATCTTATCCGATTTAATTTAAATTTTAGGAAAATTCTCATATAGTATGCAACTATGTATACAGCAAAGCAGAATTATATACGTCAAATACTTTGATTAATAATCGATAATTATTGATTTCCATAAACACGGGGAGTGGCATATGAAATTGGAATTGAACACCAAGATCGTATGGTATACCAGAATATTATTGCCAAATTTGATATCAGTAGCTTTAACAATAGTTGAGATCTATGCGTTCAAACAGACCCAAATTTAGTATACCCTTTGTGATCATTTTCAGCGTTCGAAGGGTATAAAAATGTATATGCTCATGAATTTCGCAAGATGATTTGAGAGAACTAAAGCAAAACAACTACTGATAAGCGCGCTTCCCAGCTTACTGGGGCAGTGGAGTAGAGGAAAATTCTCCGAGAGTTTTAGTTGGGATTTAGCAAGTGCTTGGCAAGCACAAACTGAGAACGGGAAACGGGAAATGTGTATACTTACGCAATGCCAGAGACAGACCCTGGCGCTGTTTGTGCTACTGCTGATGTTGATCACGGGTCCAATCCACACAGAGGGTTACCTACCTGGTTACTCGGAATACGATGCACCTGCACGTTTCGACAATCGACGTGGTCAGCAGCCGGCACAGCGTTGGCAACCCGGTGAGGAGGGTGGAACCAGGCAATTGGGTCCCATGCCAAGGAACTTTCAGCAGCGTCCAGTTGCTGGCACCAACTATGAGCAAGGTGATCCTGTCCTGCCACAGTCAACGAGACGTGAGTACATGCCGCGTAGCCACGAGAGCGTTTCGAGTCGCGAGCTACACAAATGCCGCATCTGGGTGCCGTAAGTTGTCGCCCCCTGCCCGTGGATCTTTGGTTAATACTTCTCTCTCTGTCTCTTCCTCTGCCAATTAGCACGGACGTGGTGGACAAATACCAGTACGCCAGTCACATACAGACAGATGTGGCCAATAAGCTGACTTCCCTCGAGGTCTGTTGCACGGGTTACACGGCGACCCGCCTCAAGGGGGTCACTGTCTGTCGACCCATTTGCGGCTGCACCAATGGCAGCTGCCGTGTGCCCGGCGAGTGCGATTGCTACGAGGGATTCGTTAAGAACGACAATGGGGATTGTGTGTTCGCCTGCCCGTTGGGCTGCCAGAATGGACGTTGCTTCCTCGACGGCAGCTGCCAGTGCGATGCCGGCTATACACTGGACGAGACACGTCGCTTCTGTCGCCCCATCTGCAGTGGCAGCTGCAGCAACAATCCGCGTCACAATTGCACAGAACCGGAGGTCTGTAGCTGTGCCAAGGGTTACCAGCTGACCGACGAGGGTTGCCAACCCATGTGCGATCCGGACTGCGGCATTGGCGGCATCTGTCGGGAGAACAACGAGTGCGACTGCGGACCGGGCTACAATCTCAAGGATGATGTCTGTCAGACCGATTGCTATCAGTGAGTACAGGGTATTTGAATTCCATACACACACAGTCTCAATACGCTTCCACTATCACAGAAAGTGCAACAACGGTGTCTGTGTGAGTCGCAATCGCTGCATCTGCAACCCTGGTTACACCTACCACGAGCAGACTATGATGTGTGTGCCAGTCTAATTATCGACTTTTCGAAGTAAAACCATCGATACTATCGATTATTTCAAACTATTAATGTGTATGCTTACCCTTGGGGTTTCATTGAGCGTAAATTCTATCGATAGTTTTCATCGAAACTTACTTCTGGGCTTAAATGCAATTAATAATTCGAATTCTGTACATAATAAACTAATAAATATATATCGATGGGGAAAACAATCTATTAATAATAATACAAATTTAAGATTCATCGATAATATCGATAGTTTCACCTATTATTCTCCTTCTCTAGTGTTTCAGCCAGAAAGAGAAAAAAAATCAACTTATAATATAAGTTAAATTAAAACATTTTATGTTTAAAGATCATAACAAAATTCTGTGAGTACAGATAGATCACTAATAGAGGGCGTAGCGTGCGCCTGTTTCCATCTACGATTCATATAGAAACCCACGAGAATGATCATCGAACCCAGCAGTACAACACTGGAGACACACCATACCAGAAGTGCGACAGAACTCGGGCTGCGTTTGCCAGAACGTTGACCAGCTTCTTCACCAGACTTCTTCTCATCCGCGCAGAAGTAAACTTTCTCCTTGCACATGAGTTGATCACTTTGAGGATCGCACTGACACTGCCTCAGATCAATGCAGGACAGGTCGATGCTAGACTCGTCCAAGCACACATTAGCGCAGCTGGCCGGCAACGAAAGGTCCTCAGTAAACTCGGACCAACAGACGCAATCTTTGGAGCAATTTTGGAAGCGTTGAGTTGGCTCAGTCGGAGCAGAAATTATAGATGAAGGAGAAGTTGCTGCGGCAGAGGAATCTAACAAGGATAAGGTGGATGTGTAAGTAGAAAAGCCAGTAGTACTTATTGTTCTTAACTGACAACCTAATTTAGTTTTCTCAGATCCCTCAGGACAGAGACAAGTCTTGGAGGCTTTGCAGATTCCATGCTGACAATTTGAATTCTTACCACAATCCTTGCAAACAGGACTACAAGGGTATCCAGCATATCCAGCGTTGCATACGCAAAGGTACGGAACGGAACAGTGCATATTTTCAGGACACCCTCCATAGCAAATGGGCTTACAATTGTCAATTGATCCCTCATAGCCAGTACAGCACTTATAATGCGTTTCATATTTGTAGTCAGTCTAAGCAAAGAAATATTATAATTGTGTAATATATAGTTTAATCAGAATATGACTCAATTTGTGTATATAGTGACATATCCATTCTACACCCACACTTTAAACTCCCCAATCACATACACACACACGCACATTATTGTAAAACGCACATACACACACTTATGTATAAGCACAATATGTAATCAAATCATAATGTAATCAAAGAACGAGAGCCCTTCGATTAACTTTGGTTCCCACAGATCATAAATCTGGAAACCCGATCACCCAAATAATTGTCCCCCAATTCGACCACTTGGCTAGCCCCAATGTTTACAGCGAGCCAACTGAAATAATAGAACCTGATCACCCAAACAATTGTCCCCCAATTCGATCACTTGGCTAACCCCAATGTTTACAGCGAGCCAACTGAAATAATAAAGCTTCATCACCCGGGTCTCCGCCCAATGTTTAGAGCGAGCCAACTAAAATAATAAAGCTTCATCACCCGGGTCTCCGCCCAATGTTTAGAGCGAGCCAACTGAAATAACAAAACTTTATCACCCGAGCTTCCGCTCAGGCACTTGTCTCAGGATTCTCCAATTACCCCTATTTATCGGGAACCTCTCCCTCTCTCAATGAGAGAACATCAAAATCAAATCAGTCAAACTCTCTCAAAGAGAACATTAGAATCAAATTAGCCAAACTCTCTTAAAGAGTTTGCTCTCTTAACACCCACTCTGCCTATATAAACCCAGGCGCGCTTCCAAGTTCAGTTCAGTTCAGTTCAGGAGAGTTCAGTAAACTTTCAGTTTAATTCAGCTTAATCCCGATCACCGAGTACGCTATCAACCGCGATAGCTCACTAAAGTCTATTATCAACCGAAGATAATCTGATGGCTCTAGTTCTTCCTTTGGAAGAAAAATAAAAAGTGTTTAATTAATAAAAAGACTTAGAAAACAACTGTGTTTTTGTTTTTTTTATTAAACCCTCGGTCTGAATTCGTTAATGGCGCAGCCGGTAGGATAAAACGGAAAAGTTGTGCGACTCGTTTACCGATATCAATCTAGTGATAAAAGATCCTTGTACGACCAAGCGTATCTTTTTGTGATTGAACCACGCGAATCGGCGCTAAAGTAAACTTGACCTCGTAATACAATAAAATCGTTTTATCCGCCAAAGAACTTACGGTGATTGACACACAATAGTCAATCTACTGCAAGAACAATAAAAGTGTAAAAACAACCAAGAACAATAAAAGTGTAAAAACAACCAAAAACAATAAAAGTGTAAAAACAACCAAAAACAATAAAAAGTGTAAAAACAACCAAAAACCAAACAAACCCTGCTAAAACAAAATAACAATGGCAACCGAACAAGTTCAACTATTGTCGGAGCCCCACCTTAATCAGGCATTAGGTCAAGTAAGACAAATACCTGTATTTAACGGAAACACGCAAGAGCTCAGTGCCTTCATCAAAAGGATCGAGTTCATACTCCAACTATACCCAACAAGTGACAACAGACAGAAGCATGTGTTCTTCAGTGCCATTGAGATGCAACTCACAGGAGATGCCCAACGCGTATCCCAACTTTCAGGAGCCAGAAGCTGGCCAGACCTAAGGAGTGCCCTTATCGACGAGTACAAAACCCAAACACCATGTGAGGAGTTGTTACGACGTCTTTACAACACACCTTTCCCCGGAACTATTCGTAAGTTCGTTGAAGATTTAGAAACTAAGTCATTTATAATATCAAACAAACTCATGTTAGAAAACGATATGAATAACACCATATATTACACAAATGCATTAAACACTACAATTAAAAAAGTAATCAAGAGAAAGTTACCTGATAGGCTATTCATGACTCTTGCTAGATCTGATATTTCAACAGTATCCAAACTTAAACAAGTAGCGCAAGAAGAAGACGTATACGAATTAACTTACAACGACAGAACAAAACCCCAAAATAATTCTAAATCAAATCCTTCCCAAAACTCAAAGAGTAAAGGACAAAATCAAAATTTCGTGAACAATGCAATGCATGTCACAAATAAATCTTCTCCAAGCACTAGTTCCAAACCAGTGGAATCAAATCCACAAGTTTTCAATGAATTTAAACAAAAACTAAATTCGGGTAGAGCCCAAAATTCCCTTAATTACCAACAACAAGGTAGCAATGCACCAAACCCTCCAGTTAAAAGGCAAAGAGAAAATGCTAGTGGCCAATACAAAATGGACACAGGCGAAAATTTTCTTCAACCAGCCTCGGAATCGGAAAGCGATTCAGAAGAAGAGGAAACCCATTCTTAAAAATTAAAATGAATAATATTACCCTTAGATGCCTAGTAGACACTGGTTCATCTATCAATATTATGAAACAAAATTTTTTCAATTTTCCAACCAAGCCTTCTAAAGTAAAAGTCCACACTATAAATGGCACTATAGTATTAAACCAAAGCGTTTCATTGCATTCAAGCAAACTATGTCCTACTAAACAAACCTTTTTTATTCACAATTTCTCAGAAAATTATGACTTACTGTTAGGTAGAAATTATTTAGAGTCAACTAATGCTCAAATTAACTACTCAACTCAAACGGTCAATATAAATGGATATCCATTTAAAATGTGGTACGACCACACCCAAACAGATGAGTCCAAGGTTACCAACGAGTGCCCTAAGTCATCTAACACAGAGGAAACACCTCTACTTACCCCAAAAAAGGAGAAAACCCTCCTAGAAATTAAAACGTGGAATTCCCACGAACAACAAGATAGGTCCCAAGTTACCAATGAGTACCCCAGTCTATCTGACCAAGAGGAAACCCCTCCTAAAACACAAAAAAGAAAGAAAACCTCTTTCAAAAAAGATAGGTCCCAAGCTACCAATGAGTGCCCCAGTCTATCTAAAATAGAGGAAGAACCTCTAAACATAGAAGAAGTCCTTCTAGAAATACCCTCTAACTTCGCCTTAGACGACGAGTTAAGAGAATCCAATGTATTCAGATTGGAACATCTGAATACAGAAGAAAGGGAACAACTTTCGCATGTTTTGTTAGAGTACAATGATATTCAGTACAGAGAAGGTGAAAATTTGACCTTCACAAGTACGATTAAACATTCTATTCTTACAAAGCACGAAGACCCTATTTATAAAAAACCTTATAAATACCCCCAAGCGTTTGATCAAGAGGTCAACAAACAAATTAACGAAATGATAGAACAAAATATAATTAGGAAATCTAAATCCCCTTATTGTTCTCCAATTTGGATTGTCCCAAAGAAAAGCGATGCTTCTGGCAAACCAAAATTTCGATTAGTCATAGACTATCGCAGTCTCAATGAAATAACCATTGACGACAAATTCCCTATTCCTGTAATGGACGAAATATTAGACAAGCTTGGACGCTGTCAATACTTCTCAACTATTGATTTAGCTAAAGGTTTCCATCAAATTCAAATGGACCCGCAATCAATATCCAAAACAGCATTTTCAACAAAACACGGACATTACGAATATCTTCGTATGCCCTTTGGTCTGAAAAATGCACCAGCAACTTTTCAACGTTGCATGAACAACCTCCTAGAAGATTTAATCTACAAGGATTGTCTAGTTTACTTAGATGATATTATCATTTATTCCACTTCATTAGAGGAACACATAATATCATTGAAAAGAGTATTCGAAAAGCTACGATCAGCTAACTTAAAATTGCAACTTGACAAATGTGAATTTCTAAAGAAAGAAACTGAATTTCTTGGTCACATTATCACAACAGACGGTATAAAACCGAACCCCAACAAAATAAACGCAATTATTAATTTTCCCATTCCTAAAACCACAAAAGGAATAAAGTCTTTTCTTGGACTCTGCGGATTTTACCGTAAGTTCATCCCCAATTTTGCAAAAATAGCAAAACCAATGACACTTAAATTAAAAAAAGGAGCAATAATCAATACAGAAGATACCGATTACATGTCCGCTTTCGAAAAACTAAAAGTACTCATCACGTCTGATCCAATACTAATATACCCTAACTTCGAAAAGAAATTTTCATTAACAACGGATGCGAGTAATATAGCTATAGGTGCTGTATTATCTCAAGAGCATAAACCCATTTGCTATGCAAGCAGAACTCTTAATGAACACGAGCTCAATTACTCAGCAATAGAAAAAGAACTATTAGCTATAGTATGGGCAACAAAATATTTCAGGTCTTACCTATTCGGTAGAAAGTTTGAAATATTAAGCGATCATAGGCCACTTGTATGGCTAAGTAACGTAAAAGAACCCAATATGAAATTACAAAGATGGAAAATAAAGCTAAATGAATATGATTATAATATCCAATACCTACCTGGTAAGGAAAATCATGTCGCTGATGCCTTATCCAGAGTTCAAATTCAAGAAAACTTCCTAGGAGAAGATAACCCAGTTTCCATTACTACAGCAGCTACTGTGCATAGCGCACAAGAAGACAACCAAAGCCACATTTCCTTAACCGAAAGACCCCTCAATTATTACAACAGGCAATTAGAATTCTTAAAAGATAATTTTGACGATGTCCAAATAATAAAATACTTTCATAAAACTAGAATAAAAATTAGTTACAAAGAAATGACCGACACCCTTGCCAAAACCTTAATTAAAGAATACCTCTGCACTAAGAAAAGTGTTATTTACTTCCCTAACGAAGCCGACTTTAAAATCTTTCAAAATGCTTATATTCAAATTATAAGTCCCGACAATTTCACTAAAACTATGAGAACCAGTGGTAAACTAATAGATATCCAAACATATGCTCAATTTAAAGAAATTATCCTCAAAACACATAAAGAATTATTACACCCAGGCATAGAAAAAATCACTCTTCAGTTCAAAGAACTTTATTATTACCCCGATTATCAAAAACTTATCCAAAATATCATAAATGAATGTGAAATCTGTAACATTGCAAAAACCGAACATAGAAATACAAAATTAGCCCTGGAAACAACCCCAGAAACCTTCAACCCCAGAGACAAGTATGTCATGGATTTTTATTTAATAAACAATAAACAATTCCTATCATGTATTGATATTTATTCTAAATACGCCTCCCTGATAGAAGTAAATAGTAGAGATTGGCTTGAAGCTAAAAGAGCTATTTTACGTATATTCAATGATATGGGTAAACCCATAGAAATAAAAGCCGACAAAGACTCCGCCTTCATGTGCACCGCACTCAAGCTCTGGTTAGATTCAGAAGGAGTAACCTTAAACATAACAACGAGTAAAAATGGAATTTCTGATATTGAGAGATTTCATAAAACTGTCAACGAAAAACTAAGAATAATAACAAGCGAGAATGAACCAGAAAACCAATTCACTAAGTTCGAAAAAATACTTTACGTATACAATCATAAAACAAAACACAACACAACTGGTCGAACACCAGCAGACATCTTCATTTATGCAGGCACCCCTGCCTATAACACGCAGCAAAATAAAATAGACAAAATTGACAAACTCAACGAAAGTAGACAAGACTACAATATAGACACTAATTTCAGAGAATCTCCTCTGGTTAGATCAAAAACAACTAACCCATTTAGAAAGACAGGAAACTTAAGACAAATAGATGATAAACACTATGAAGAAACAAATAGAGGTAGAAAGATAATACATTATAAATCTAAGTTTAAAAAGAAAAAGAAAATTAATAAAAGTAAATATAATAATGATAATTCCAGGCTCATTCCCGATCATGATAATCATGTTATGCCTACTATCAACAATTAGCACGCAAAACCTAGAAGTAACTCCTATTCAGGCCAAAAACGGTTACCTAATCTTTCAAACCGGATCAATTAATTTACCTATAAACTATGAATATCATTACTTATCTATTAATTTAACTAAAACCGAAATAATCTATGAAGAACTTATCAAACAAACACAAATTTTTGAAAATTTACCACAAATTCAGTACCTAACAGAAAAACTCAATAGAGAAATGAATGGCATTAGAATTGCAAAGCGCAACAAACGCGGTCTTGCAAATTTTATGGGAACTATTTACAAATACTTATTCGGCACATTAGATCAAGAAGATAAAGAAGAATTACAACAACAAATAGGTAATATTTCCAAAAACAATATACAAATAAGCGAACTCAACCATGTAATAGAAGCCATTAATGAAGGAATAAAAGTAACCAATCAATTAAACAATAATTTTGAAGGAGACCAAATGTTAGCCTTACTAATTTTCAACTTACAACAATTTACCGAATACATAGAAGACATAGAACTTGGTATGCAACTGACACGCTTAGGTATCTTTAATCCAAAACTTTTAAAACATGATTCCCTTACTCACGTAAATTCTGAAAAAATTCTTAATATCAAAACTTCTGCTTGGCTTAAATCTGACACTAACGAAATTTTGATAATATCCCACATTCCGAGAGAAATAATTAAAACACCTATTTTCGAAATAATACCATACCCCGACGAAAACAATAACATACTAACTGAAACAATACATGACAAATATTTTTCGCATAACAATCAAACTTTTATAGCAAGTTCTCAAAGCTTGATCATAAATAAATGCATAACAGGTATACTTAATCAAGTCTCAACACAATGTAGATACAGTAAAACACGCTCTGATTTTGAAATAAAATATGTTGAACCTAATATAATCACAACTTGGAACCTTCCCAAAACTATGTTAAATCAAAATTGTATTAATAGAGAAATTATAATAGAAGGTAATAACATGATAAAAGCATTTAATTGTTCCATTCAGTTAGAAGAAATTTTGATTACCAACACAATGTTAGACTACACTCAAACTATCTATGTAAACAATAATGTAACAAAACTTGAACCACTTGAATACATCCAGGCAAAAGAAATAATTGAACAACACACTCAAACTAATAATGTCTTCCAAATAATAACAATCACAACATTGGTAATAATAATTATAATCGCAGCATTATACTTCATTTATAAATATAAGACTATACCACAAAAATTAATTGTAAAATTCAAGAATCAAAATCCAGAAAATGAAACTATCATAAGTCCTGAAACAGAAAATAATGTACCTTCAGTAAGTAACCCTGTATTGTACCCTAAAGTTATTGCCTGAGGACAGGCCTTTTTCTTAAGGATGGGGAAGTGACATATCCATTCTACACCCACACTTTAAACTCCCCAATCACATACACACACACGCACATTATTGTAAAACGCACATACACACACTTATGTATAAGCACAATATGTAATCAAATCATAATGTAATCAAAGAACGAGAGCCCTTCGATTAACTTTGGTTCCCACAGATCATAAATCTGGAAACCCGATCACCCAAATAATTGTCCCCCAATTCGATCACTTGGCTAGCCCCAATGTTTACAGCGAGCCAACTGAAATAATAGAACCTGATCACCCAAACAATTGTCCCCCAATTCGATCACTTGGCTAACCCCAATGTTTACAGCGAGCCAACTGAAATAATAAAGCTTCATCACCCGGGTCTCCGCCCAATGTTTAGAGCGAGCCAACTGAAATAACAAAACTTTATCACCCGAGCTTCCGCTCAGGCACTTGTCTCAGGATTCTCCAATTACCCCTATTTATCGGGAACCTCTCCCTCTCTCAATGAGAGAACATCAAAATCAAATCAGTCAAACTCTCTCAAAGAGAACATTAGAATCAAATTAGCCAAACTCTCTTAAAGAGTTTGCTCTCTTAACACCCACTCTGCCTATATAAACCCAGGCGCGCTTCCAAGTTCAGTTCAGTTCAGTTCAGGAGAGTTCAGTAAACTTTCAGTTTAATTCAGCTTAATCCCGATCACCGAGTACGCTATCAACCGCGATAGCTCACTAAAGTCTATTATCAACCGAAGATAATCTGATGGCTCTAGTTCTTCCTTTGGAAGAAAAATAAAAAGTGTTTAATTAATAAAAAGACTTAGAAAACAACTGTGTTTTTGTTTTTTTTATTAAACCCTCGGTCTGAATTCGTTAATATATATATTTTAATCGAATATTGTCGATAAGCTAGATTTTGATTGGTATTGAAAAGATCTTTAAGTTGTCAAGCTTACCTTTGAATCAGTATACCATTCCACACGAGACTTCTTCGAAAATCCGAACCAGTTTTGGGAATCATATAGAACATATTTTGATTTAAGCACGGAAAATGTGTATTGTTTTGCTTGAATTTCTGAACATACATTCTTTTCCAGTGATTTAATAGGAAATGAACTGTAAGCAACCAGAAACAAAATAGTCCATAAATTCATGGTATTTCACTAGAATGTAGTTCTTAATTCCACTGAATTCCTCTGGAAGTGTTCACTTCTGGTGCGCGTCTTTAACTGAGTTAGTGATCGCATCTATACAAGACTTATAAACTATATGCCCATACATGCATGTTATATATAGTTCTTTATATACACGATAACTTATCAATTTTAAGTATATTTAACGAGCCTAAACAAATGTGTACCCTTGCTGAATATTACATACATATATCTATCATATATAATTTAATACTCTGTCAAAATTTCATCAAAATTGGACTTCCGAATTAATGGGATTTGCCACATTATTATCTGAACTGTACAGAAAAAAGGAAGTAAGGAATTTTATTAAAAAATAAATATGAATTCACGAAGTGTGTTAAGAAACTCTATACTCTCTGAAGACTTACGATAAGAGACTTAAGATAAGGCCAGCTCAACGTCGGAAACCCAGTTTGCATTATTACTAACTTAAAATATATTAAAAAATGCAACTTCTTCCATATTAAGAGCATTAAAAAATTGTCGGTTTTTTTTTTGGGTTAGCTCATTTTTTTTGCAACTCTTACACATATGTTCATTGCATTTACCTAAAATTGGGAACTAATTGGTACAGTTTGTACCATCGATAAGCCATCTATAAGTTTTCATAGTCTCATGCGGAAATTAGAGGGTATTTAGTCGAATGAATGTGACTAAAATAAGCAATCGGCTAGGGGGTGAAACTTATAATACCACATTACAAAAAGCTGTTCAATTATTTGGATAAGAAGATAAATTTAATATTCGTGTAGAAGATGTCGACATTGATGTCATATTTGGTAACCTTAATACTTAAGTGGTTTGACTAAGGTGAAATAAAAACTGTTTTCCCTTTGTTTAAGATTGTATTTTGGCAATGTTTTTATAAATTCAGGTTTTTTCAGTTTGTTTTTGTCGAATCTAATTTTTTTTCTGAAATTCTGGCAACACTGACAAATAAAGGGCTCAACGCTAATATTTGCCTCTCGCTCTAACATGTAGCATTTATTTTTGGTTGAACTCAGTACAGAGCTTAAGCACTTTTAAAGACTTTAAAAGTAATAAAGCCTTTATTATCGATTGTTGTACGATTAGTAAAACAAAACACGTGTTTAAGAATATTTGTAAAACAATTAAATACATATGTATATATTAAAACAAAGAGAATATCAATGAAATACATTTAACATCTCCTATTTACAGATCATCGTCAAAGTCCACGATGGACGGCGTAGCAAGCGCCCTTTTCCACCTGCGATTCATATAGAAACCCACGAGAAAGATCATCGAACCCACCAGCACAACGATGAAGACACACCACACCAGAAGTGCAACAGAACTCGAGCTGCGTTTGCCAGAACGTTGACCAGCTTCTTCCCCAGACTTCTTCTCATCCGCGCAGAAGTAAACTTGGTTCTCCTTGCACATGAGTTGATCACTTTGAGGATCACACTGACACTGCTTAAGATCAATGCAGGAGAGGTCGATGCTAAGCTCGTCCAAGCACAAATTAGTGCACTTGACCGGCAACGAAAGATCCTCGTTGAGCTCGGACCAACAAATGCAGTCTTTGGAGCAATTTTGGAAGCGTTCAGTTGGCTCAGTCTGAGGAGAAATAATAGATGAGGAAGAGGATGTTTCCGTAGAGGAATCAGACAAGGATAAGGTGGATGCGTAAGTAGAAGAGACAGTGTAGAAGTCGATTGGAGTTTTAAGTGAGGAGCTGGAGCTGGTCGTTATAGAAGTACTTGTTGTTTTTAACTGGCAACCTAATTCAGTTTTTTCATATCCCTCAGGACAGAGACAAGTCTCGGGGGCTATGCAGATACCATGTTGACAACCCTGACTACAGTTGGGTTGGCAGATCGAGGTATCACCTTCCAGAGCGGGCACAAATCCCTCAAAGCAGCTGCACTGCTCTGGCGCTGAGCAGGTTCCATTCACACAATTCACTTGGCAACTGGGACGACACAAGTGACTCAGAGCAGCGCTCTCGGGTTCGTAGCCCATGTGGCAGATACAAGTCTGAGGAGCCACACAGTCTCCATGCTGGCACTGGAAATCACAGACGGGTTCACAAATGTGTTGTGAATCCTGTGCGAAGCGATAACCAGGATCGCATTCGCAGAGCTGAGGAGCGCTGCAATTGCCGTGTATGCAACTAGGACTGCACTGCGGCTCACACGTTTGATTCGAGCCCATCAGATATCCAGAGTTACAGGCACAAGTCTCCGGCGCAAAGCAATATCCATTCAGGCACTCCACGCTGCACTTGGGTTCACATTCTTGACCAGGACCTGCTGACTCGTAGCCCGGAAAACATTCACACACGTCTGGAGCCACACAGCGAGCATATGCCGGGCAACTCTTCTTGCAATGGGGTTCACAAACGGATGGTTCTCTCTGGACGTATCCATCATGGCACGCACATTGCTCGGGAGCCAGACAGAAGCTGTGCTCTCCACATGCCTGACTGCACACTGGTTCGCACGTGTCGTTCTCCTTTGATCTGGTAAAGCCTTCGTCGCATTGACATACTCCCGGTTTGAGGCAACTGCTGTGGGGTCCACACGCAGGTTCACAAACTGGATAACACTCGATCGAATCGCCCGATTCTCCAGACCTGTAGCCTTCCAGACAGTCACACTGCTTGGGTTCCTTGCAGAACTGATTGGGGCCACAACTGGGCTCGCACACTGGCTCACATGTGGCGTTTTGGGAAACCCGCTTATAGCCATATTCGCATTCACAGACTCCTGGTGCGGAGCAGAAGCTATGCGGCTCACACTGCGGACTGCACTGTGGCACACAGTCTCTACCGGTCTCTTTTGTCTCACGGTAGCCATACTTGCATTTACACAAATCTGGTGCAATGCAGTTGGAATTCTTACCACAATCCTTGCAAACAGGACTACAAGGGTATCCAGCATATCCAGCGTTGCATACGCAAAGGTACGGAACGGAACAGTGCATATTTTCAGGACACCCTCCATAGCAAATGGGCTTACAATTGTCTATTGATCCCTCATAGCCAGTACAGCACTTATAATGCGTTTCATATTTGTAGTCAGTCTAAGCAAAGAAATATTATAATTGTGTAATATATAGTTTAATCAGAATATGACTCAATTTGTGTATATATATTTTAATCGAATATTGTCGATAAGCTAGATTTTGATTGGTATTGACAAGATCCTTTAGTTGTGAAGCTTACCATTGAATCAGTATACCATTCCACACGAGACTTCTTCGAAAATCCAAACCAGTTTTGGGAATCATATAGAACATATTTTGATTTAAGCACGGAAAATGTGTATGGTATTGATTTAATTTCTGAACATACATTCTTTTCCAGTGATTTAATAGGAAATGAACTGTAAGCAACCAGAAACAAAATAGTCCATAAATTCATGGTATTTCACTAGAATGTAGTTCTTAATATCACTGAATTCCTCTGGAAGTGTTCACTTCTGGTGCGCGTCTTTAACTGAGTTAGTGATCGCATCTATACAAGACTTATAAACTATATGCCCATACATGCATGTTATATATAGTTCTTTATATACACGATAACTTATCAATTTTAAGTATATTTAACGAGCCTAAACAAATGTGTACCCTTGCTGAATATTACATACATATATCTATCATATATAATTTAATACTCTGTCAAAATTTCATAAAAATTGGACTTCCGAATTAATGGGATTTGCCCCATTATTATCTGAACTGTACAGAAAAAAGGAAGTAAGGAATTTTATTAAAAAATAAATATGAATTCACGAAGTGTGTTAAGAAACTCTATACTCTCTGAAGACTTAAGATAAGAGACTTAAGATAAGGCCAGCTCAATGTCGGAAACCCAGTTTGCACTGTTACTAACTTAAAATATATTAAAAAATGCAACTTCTTCCATATTAAGAGCATTAAAAAGTTGTCGGTTTTTTTTTGGGTTAGCTCATATTTTTTGCAACTCTTACACAAATGTTCATTGAATTTACCTACAAATGGGCTCTAATTGGTACAGTTTGTACCATCGATAAGCCATCTATAAGTTTTCATAGTCTCATGCGGAAATTAGAGGGTCTTTAGCCGAATGAATGTTACTAAAATAAGCAATCTGCTAGGGGGTAAGTCTTAAAATACCACATTACAAAAAGTTGTTCAATTATTTAGATAAGAAGATAAATTTAATATTCGTGTAGAAGATGTCGACATTGATGTCATATTTGGTAACCTTAATACTTAAGTGGTTTGACTAAGGTGAAATAAAAACTGTTTTCCCTTTGTTTAAGATTGTATGTTGGCATTTTTTTTATAAATTCAGTTTTTATACCCTTGCAGAGGGTATATTAATTTTAGCCAGAAGTTTGCAACGCACCTTAGGAGACATCTCCGACCCTATAAAGTATATATATTCTGAATCAGCATAAACAGAGGAGTCCAAAAATGGATGTCCGTCTGTCCGTCCGTCCGTCCGTCCGTCCGTCCGTCCGTCCGTCCGTCCGTCCGTCCGTCCGTCCGTCCGTCCGTCCGTCCGTCCGTCCGTCCGTCCGTCTGTTGCAACGCAAACTAGTCTCTCAGTTTTTGAGCTATCTTCATGAAACTTGGCATACAAGCTTCTTATTGCTGCGCGCTGTAAATAAGTCGGAACGAGCCAGATCGGACCGATATATCGTATAGCTGTCATAGAAACTATCGGCCGATTTTTGTTGTTTTTCAAGATATTGCAACAAGATTTGGCAAATCTTATTCTTATTACGTTCCTATTGTGCTGTCAAAATTGTATCAAAATCGGACCACTATAACATATATCTGCCATAGGAACAATCGGCTGAAATTACGGTTTTTGTATGCAAACCTGTTTTGTTCTTGGAAATACAGCACATTTTCAATACTTTTTAATGTTATACAGTAACCCGCCCTTATTTTTTCCATTTAAATATCTCAGACGTTTATATTCTATAGCTGTTATAGGAACAATCAGTCAGTCCGTCTGTCTGTTGCAACGCAAATTAGTCCCCCAGTTATTGAGCTATCTTCATAAAAGTTGGCTCACAAGCTTCTTAACTCTGCCTTCATTAAATAAGTCGGAACGGGCCAGATTGGACTGATATATCGAACAGCTGTCATGGAGCCTATCGGTCGATTTTCTTTATATTTCAAGATATAGCTATCAGGCTTACCACATCCAAATCTAAGTATGTCCTTAATAATAAAGTTTCATCAAAATCAAAGTTTTATAACTTATAACGATCAACGATCGGCCTAATGAAGGTACCTGTTGCAATTTTATGAAAATCTGAGTACTATAACATATAGCTGTGTACAACTGCAAGGGTATAAAACCTTCGGCAAGCCGAAGGTAGCCTTGCTTTCTTGTTTTCAGTTTGTTTTTGTCGAATCTAATTTTTTTTCTGAAATTCTGGCAACACTGACAAATAAAGGGCTCAACGCTAATATTTGCCTCTCGCTCTAACATGTAGCATTTATTTTTGGTTGAACTCAGTACAGAGCTTAAGCACTTTTAAAGACTTTAAAAGTAATAAAGCCTTTATTATCGATTGTTGTACGATTAGTAAAACAAAACACGTGTTTAAGAATATTTGTAAAACAATTAAATACATATGTATATATTAAAACAAAGAGAATATCAATGAAATACATTTAACATCTCCTATTTACAGATCATCGTCAAAGTCCACGATGGACGGCGTAGCAAGCGCCCTTTTCCACCTGCGATTCATATAGAAACCCACGAGAAAGATCATCGAACCCACCAGCACAACGATGAAGACACACCACACCAGAAGTGCAACAGAACTCGAGCTGCGTTTGCCAGAACGTTGACCAGCTTCTTCCCCAGACTTCTTCTCATCCGCGCAGAAGTAAACTTGGTTCTCCTTGCACATGAGTTGATCACTTTGAGGATCACACTGACACTGCTTAAGATCAATGCAGGAGAGGTCGATGCTAAGCTCGTCCAAGCACAAATTAGTGCACTTGACCGGCAACGAAAGATCCTCGTTGAGCTCGGACCAACAAATGCAGTCTTTGGAGCAATTTTGGAAGCGTTCAGTTGGCTCAGTCTGAGGAGAAATAATAGATGAGGAAGAGGATGTTTCCGTAGAGGAATCAGACAAGGATAAGGTGGATGCGTAAGTAGAAGAGACAGTGTAGAAGTCGATTGGAGTTTTAAGTGAGGAGCTGGAGCTGGTCGTTATAGAAGTACTTGTTGTTTTTAACTGGCAACCTAATTCAGTTTTTTCATATCCCTCAGGACAGAGACAAGTCTCGGGGGCTATGCAGATACCATGTTGGCAGCCCTGACTACAGTTGGGTTGGCAGATCGAGGTATCACCTTCCAGAGCGGGCACAAATCCCTCAAAGCAGCTGCACTGCTCTGGCGCTGAGCAGGTTCCATTCACACAATTCACTTGGCAACTGGGACGACACAAGTGACTCAGAGCAGCGCTCTCGGGTTCGTAGCCCATGTGGCAGATACAAGTCTGAGGAGCCACACAGTCTCCATGCTGGCACTGGAAATCACAGACGGGTTCACAAATGTGTTGTGAATCCTGTGCGAAGCGATAACCAGGATCGCATTCGCAGAGCTGAGGAGCGCTGCAATTGCCGTGTATGCAACTAGGACTGCACTGCGGCTCACACGTTTGATTCGAGCCCATCAGATATCCAGAGTTACAGGCACAAGTCTCCGGCGCAAAGCAATATCCATTCAGGCACTCCACGCTGCACTTGGGTTCACATTCTTGACCAGGACCTGCTGACTCGTAGCCCGGAAAACATTCACACACGTCTGGAGCCACACAGCGAGCATATGCCGGGCAACTCTTCTTGCAATGGGGTTCACAAACGGATGGTTCTCTCTGGACGTATCCATCATGGCACGCACATTGCTCGGGAGCCAGACAGAAGCTGTGCTCTCCACATGCCTGACTGCACACTGGTTCGCACGTGTCGTTCTCCTTTGATCTGGTAAAGCCTTCGTCGCATTGACATACTCCCGGTTTGAGGCAACTGCTGTGGGGTCCACACGCAGGTTCACAAACTGGATAACACTCGATCGAATCGCCCGATTCTCCAGACCTGTAGCCTTCCAGACAGTCACACTGCTTGGGTTCCTTGCAGAACTGATTGGGGCCACAACTGGGCTCGCACACTGGCTCACATGTGGCGTTTTGGGAAACCCGCTTATAGCCATATTCGCATTCACAGACTCCTGGTGCGGAGCAGAAGCTATGCGGCTCACACTGCGGACTGCACTGTGGCACACAGTCTCTACCGGTCTCTTTTGTCTCACGGTAGCCATACTTGCATTTACACAAATCTGGTGCAATGCAGTTGGAATTCTTACCACAATCCTTGCAAACAGGATTACAAAAGTATCCATCATATCCAGCATCGCAGGCGCAATGGTACGGAGTGGAACAGTGGCTATTTACAGGACACCCTCCAAAGCAAATGGGCTTACAATTGTCTGTTGATCCCTCATAGCCAGTACAACACTTATAATGCGTATCATATTTGTAGTCAGTCTAAGCAGAGAAATATTATAATTGTGTAATATATAGTTTAATCAGAATATGACTCAATATTGGTATATGATTTATTTCACATGATATTTTAATCGAATATTGTAATTTATATACTTTATAGATTTGCTAGGAATTTATTAGAAATATCTTTACGATGCCAAGCTTACCAATGGATCGTAATACCATTCCACACGATACTCTGTTTTCGGAAATCCCAACCAGTTGCGGTATTGATATGGAACAATTTTTGTTTTCCGCACGTGACTTATGTATGTTACCATTCGTCTTTCAGAACACACATTATTTGCAATGGATTCAATAGGTGAAAAGAAGTAAAGGACCAAAAGCAAACTCGCCCATAAAGTATTCATAGTATTCCCCTTTAATGTTGTGCCTTATGTAGTGTTCACTTCTAATGCGCGTTTCCAACTGAGTTTCTGTTTATTGTTCGTATCTATCCAATGTGCCATTTCTAATAGACATACAAAAGTAGGAAAAAAATATGTGAACTAGAATTATTCATGAACATCCGCTTTCCTATTGATAATACAAAACAAGTAGCTCTTTTCTCGAGCGAATTTCAAATATCACTCGATAAGACTGTATTCGGTAATACATTTTTAATATGCACATGAGTTTTATACTTGAGTATGTATATGCAGTTTTATAAAAACAAAATTACCCTTGGTGAGAGTATATTTATATTGCCCAGTTGCCCAGATACTATATATAAAATATAGCTTTTATAAGCATCTTTTATTTTAATATACTTTGTCAATATTTCATGAAAACTTATCTTGTTATTTATGAAATATTTCGTTCTATAAGTACTATAAATTGTATAATTTACGCATGCCTTGGAACAATCACACAGAAATTAGGATTAAGCGTGTTACGAAACATAGTACTCGCTGAAGACTTAAGATAAGAGATGTAAGGGTATGAAATCGTCGGAAAGCCAAAGCTTTTTTCTCTCGTTATTTATCTACTCTAATGTTAATCACTTCTCTTGGTATAAATAAGACCTTGGACTGTTTATAAAAATATTTTCGTAATGAACAATGTACGAAGATAAAGTGACTAGAATGTATGTATATATCTTAAATATTTATGTATTTATTATATTAACGAAAGGCAACAAAAAAATGATTCATTCAGTATGAAAATAATGAAATATGTTTATTAGCTTCAGGATTTCCCTCTCAAGACTATTTTCATTTTTATTTTATTTAATATTAGATTGTTATAAATCAGCGTCACCATCTACAATAGCGACTTCATCGGGATCTAAAATTTGCTCCGGCTTGCGTCTAAGAATCCAAATCAGGAAGCCCACAATGATGCAGACTCCAACGACAGAGATCAGTATTATTTTCCCAACAGATCCACCCGCATCTTGCTTTGAGTGAGCATTGTGAGCAGCATCTTTTTCACTCATATCTGGTGAGGCAGTAATAGGGGGGTTCGTGGATGAGCTGGGACCATGTGGGGTGAAATCTATAGGCTGATGACATCCATTAGGTGCGCTCTCATATCCATCCGGGCACACACAAGTCTCAGGGGCTACGCAGAATCCATTTCGACAGCCCTGACTGCAGTTTGGCTGACAAATTGAGGAATTACCCTGGAGCGAAGGTACAAATCCCTCCAGGCAAGTGCACTGATCCGGTGCTGTGCAAGTGGCATTCACACAATTCTCCTGGCAACGGGGACGACATAAATGACCAAGGGCTGCGCTTTCGGGTTCGTAACCAGCATTGCAGAGACAGGTCTGGGGTGCTATACACTCGCCATGTTGGCACTCGGGATTACAGACGGCTTCACAAACGTTCGGCTCTTTCTGGGTGTAGCCCTCATCGCACTCACATTTCTCGGGGGACTGGCAGAAGCTGTGCTCCCCACAGGCCACGCTGCACACTGGTTCGCACTTCTCCTCCTCCGATCGATAGTAGCCTTCCTTGCACTGGCACACTCCCGGTTTAAGGCACAGACTGTGTGGTCCACACGCAACACAGACCGGATTGCACTCGCCCGTCTCTCCGGTTGTGTGGCCTTCCAGACACTCGCATCGATTGGGAGACTTGCAGAACTGATTGGAACCACAGCTTGGCTCGCACACTGGCTCACATGTGGCACTTTGGGGGTTTCGCTGATAGCCAGCAATGCATTCACAGAAATCTGGCTTGGCGCAGGTGCTGTGCGGCCCACAAGCGGTACGGCAAACCGGACTACAGTCCATCCCATATAACCGTGTTCTTTGATATCCCTCATCGCATTGGCAGTGAAACGGTGCTATGCAGGAACTGTGTGTGCCACAACGTCCAAAACAATTGGGCTGGCAGTTATCTACGGATCCCGTGTAGCCCATGCAGCAGAAGTACTCAGTATGGTATGATTGGAAGTTTAACCGGTGCTAAAATAAGAAACGTCGATAATCAGTATATTTTTCAATATCAGATTAATGGTACCTTCCTTACCCGAAACCTTTCTCTCATATACGTGTGAAATGGATTAGAACCCCATCTATCTTCCGCTTCCGATTTCATACGGGTGCACACATGATCGCCTAATGCACTCGAATTGTCCACATAAAAAGAAATGATGACTAACGCCTTTGCCAGATATTGATATAACTTCATAATGAAAAGGGTGTTTCAAGTTATCTCCAAGAACTTGACTCGAGTCTCCAGCACAGAGCAAATATAGTATGATCAGCACTTGAAGACATTCGAGCAACAACTGAGACCGCTCTCAAATCAGCTTGGGCAGCACGGCACGCGGAACAATCGTATTACTACTGGATGATATTTGATATATACGTATTCGATAATGTGAACATTTAAATATACCGCTTTATAATCTTAAATTATTCAGTGTGAATACTGGGCGTGGCATCTATCATTGTAAATGATTAAAACTTAAACATTTCTGACAATTTCGATGCTCAAAGGGTATACAAAGTATTCATCATGAATCACACTCTTTTGTCGGAAAAGAAATATGTACAATCATCAAGAATTTAAAATACATACTATATACGTATGTATGGTCTTTAGCTTATGGTATGTATGTATATTATTATATCCGATTAACGTTTTGTGGTAGAACAAATACTTAAACAACTATTTATGAAACATGTATGATTACTTTATATTTAATATAAGAGGAGTTTGTTGACGTAAACATAAGATATATTATATATAGTCATGCAAGATATATAAACAAGGATACAACTAGTTTTTAAACCTAACCGTTTCTTATATTAGAATGCAGTCTCCTCGTTGGAGTCTTCGTCCTCGTCTTGTGCGACAAGCAAACTGCGATTTCTTCTTCTCCTTTGAAAACGTTTCATTATAAGAGAGAACAAACAGCTAAGAACCAGTACAGATATGAAGAATATTGCCAATCCCAAGTGTAGGTTGTACCATTGTCGATTACAGATGAAATAAGTCGCAGAAAACTCATGAAAATAATCGCACATCAATCGATTACTTTCACATTTACAATCAGTTATATTCAGACACGGCTCATCCAAGTGTCCACTGCAAGGGAGTAGACAGGCTCGAGAATCAATCACATCTCCCTGTGGGTCCAGTTCATTCCAGCAATCACAAACTGGCAGGCATTTAAAATCATCATGATTACTTGAGCCCTTAGTCGATAGTTTCGCTACACAAATATCGATTATTTCATCCTTTTCGATAACCTGTCCTGTTTTCTCATAGCCCTGCAAGCAATTGCACTCATCGGGGTCTACACAAATCCCATGGTCGCAGTAATTACAGAAGGGTTGACATAGACCACTGGAATCGATCTTGTAACCTTCGTGGCAAACACATGAATTGGGCTCTTGGTAATCACTGTAGGGTCCACAGGCTGTGCTGTTAGTGGGAATAATATAAGAGTTTTCGGCATTGGTTAGATATAGTAGTGTGATTATTATAATTGTATCGAAATTCCCAAACATCCTTTATTATTTTCTGTTGCTTTTACCAATACTGAAGCTTTAAAGTTTGGGCAAGTACTAAAACTTAATGCGATAAATTATACCTTCGAAACTCTGGAACTGTAAATTTCATGTACCCTCATATCTCTCATATCGATGCAAATTATTGGTTAAGTCTCGGTGTATTTTATTTATAGGAAACAATCTGCGTATATTGTGGTTTTTCTTATAATCGTTTATGGTGTTGATTCACTAGAGTTACATATGCAAAAATTACTAGTGTACTTTTTAAATATAGCTTGAATTATCGATACCATCCGAGATGGTCGCACAATTTTTCAGATCCACCTCTTTTAGTCCTAAGACATCTTTATGGGGTTGATACTTCTCCTGTTTATATCGTCGCATGTAAACAAACGCCAAGATCGATATTACCAATACGAAGGCACAGATGGACACGATACCGGTAAGTCCCGCTATGAGGGCGTTAAAATTATTGCTGGAACAGCTGGAATGATCAGGATTGTCGGGCTTAAAGCCATCGGCACATTCACATTTATCTGGCTCCGCACAGAAACTATTGTCGCCACACGGCACCTTACAGATGGCGGTACAGTGATTCTTGGCGCCCCGATAGCCAGGCTTGCAGGCGCATTCACCGGGCTTACTACAATAGCTATGGCTTTCGCATTCCGGTGCACAGATGGGTTGGCAGCCTGTACCCATGGAATTGGCCTCGTAGCCCTGATCACATTTGCATTTATTGGCCACGAAACATGTTGGGTTGTTCATGCAGCTGAGATCGCAAATGGGTATACAGTGATTGCCCGTTGATGAGATGGGCTTGTAGCCAGGTTTGCATTGGCATTCATTCGGTGCCATGCAGACGCTATGCTTATCACAATTCGTACAGATTGGTTCACATTGTTTCTTGAGGTTCATTTGGTATCCCTCGTGGCACTGACACTCGTTGGGCTTGACACAAAAACTATTCATGGAGCAGTTGGAGCACTGAGGTTCACAGACATGTGTTGTAGTATTCTCTTTGTATCCAGTCTCGCAAAGACAAGTATTGGGAGCGACGCACTTCGCATTTTGAACGCACTTGGGTGAGCACACTGGCTTACAGATCCCACTCTCTTCCATCTTGTAACCCTCGTTGCAGACACAGAGATTAGGTTCGCTGCAGTGCTGATTGAGGGGGCAGGACTTACAATATGGCATGCAGCTTGTGCTGGTCTCTACGATGTAGCCCTCATTGCACTCACATGTGTTGGGTCCTGTACAGCTCTGAAACTTCCCGCAGGGTTCGTAGCTACAATCTGGAACACAGATTTCATCATCATCTCTGATGTATCCATCCATGCATTTACACTCATCCGGGGCTGCGCAATACTCGTTCTTGCCACATTTCTTCTTACAAATCGGTTTACAATCTTTGTCATCCTTATGCAAACGATGATAGTTCTCAAAACAATCACAAGGCTCTCCAGGTCGCAGGCACACGGCGTTCTTGCCACATTCTGGTCTGCATGAGGGTATACACTTTATTCTCGACTTCGATAATATAACGGTCGTGTAATTCTCGTTGCAACGACATTTCGGTTCGCTGTCTTTATTCACAAACTTACAAACGGCATTTATACTACACCTTGGTACACATATAGGCGTACACGTCTCGGAATATGTCAAAGCAACCTGTGTACGAAATAAATACATATAGTAAGTATACTTCATAAGCCTGTATTGCCACTTGTATAATACTTTACCCCAAGTTTCTTGAACTTTTCAGTTATATTCTTGTTGTTCAATAGTTGTCCATCTGTGTTCCATCGAGAATACCTAACTTTTTTATTTACGGTTTCAACTTTTGTCGATAAATCTGGTACACACCATGAGTTATTTGTGGCGGTCTCGACGAAAGATAGATAAACAATAATCGGATATAGGAAGATTAGCAAATGCCCTATCCGTGCCATTTTTTATGAATGAAAGGATCGCTTCGAAATCCTTTTGTTATTCTCGATTTGAAGTACGATATAAAACTGTTTAATTTACACTTCTGCGAGGAACTACATATATGTATAACGGGCATGACTCTACATCGTTCGTCATTTCTAAAACCGCAAAAACCTTTAAATAAGCAACCTCAGACGATTCGATTTCATATGAGTTATTTGCCATTTTTTCTTATTACTAAGCTATTTGTAAATATATGTTTTATATGCTTGTTTGTATGTCTGCATCTTTATAAATAATACTAATTTACATTATACGGCAAAACTAATAACCCTCTGTTAGAGTATTGTAGTTACAATATTGACGGTTACATTCGTAATAAATATATTATAATGCAAACGCGATGTATGTACGTCATTTTGGCCGATAAGCAAAGTCTTCAAACTCATGTGTCATCTTGAATGCTAGGGACCTCGTCGAATTGATACCATGTTCGCCTGGTATCGCCATCATCGCCAGATGAGTTCAAGAAACACATGCTAAATAATACTAAGTAAATATAGCGAATAGTATATACACAGATCTGTGGCCGACCCTCTACATATAGTATACGTCTTGATAATCAGCTGCCCCGGTCTGGGGCTGTTGTGGGAATTGTCAGTTCGCTTCTCGATTCACTTGTTAGTTGTCTCTCCAAGAGAATTGTCGTAAGATTTGCCGCCATGTGGCGATACTTTGGCATAATATGTGTGCTCGGCATGATCTATTTTTGGCCATCGTCAAGAGTAGAGGCGTGTGTGGAACGTTTGCCGTAAGTATCGATGGAAATGAGTGGGAGAAAGAATGGAATTTTAATAGAGTCCTATTCCTATTCGTAGTACAATGAAGATACGAGTCAGCCTGGTGACCATGCGCAAGTACGATGGGCTAAGTAATTGTACTCACGATTGTGGACCTCTGGTGACGCGACCCATTAAGGAGGTAAGTTTTTCGATAGAAAATCGTTAGAAATCTATCTTATTTCTTCTTCATCCCATACAGACCTATTTATCCACGGACTTAGTCTGCTGTGAGGGCTATCAAAGGGTCAATGAAACGTAAGTAGAGGCGAAATCTTGAATATTTTGCATTTTTCATAAATTGAAGGGAAAAGTGTGTGCATTACAATAACAATGAAATAATAAGGCACAACCAACTTAACTCATTTAAATTGTTTGGCAACACTGCGCTTGAATATGTAAACAAACATCGAGATAATCAAAGTCAGCTGTTTGCGGCAAAAAAAAAACAACTTTAATTGTTAGTGCAACATTGTAAATAGGTGTTGCTGCAGGGCTGCCAGCTGACTCTCTTAAAAAAAGGATAGATCAAGACGAAAAAACCAGAAAATAAAAGGATAGACCAACGAAAAATAGGACAGAAAACAGGACAATAGGTTTTTGATTTAAAAAAAGGCTAAATTTCTTATAACTCGTATCTTTATATGAATTTCAACGAGTTTTAAAGACTTTTATAGTAGGTGCAGCAGCTCCTGTCTTTATCTTTATGATCTCTGGCAACCCAATGTTGAAATCGTGCTAATACATTTCTCTTGGGATATTTCACAATTAATTGAAACTCGATAGACATCGAATCGACAGCGGGGGAAAACGGTTTGTAGACAAATTTTTAGATTATATTGCGAATATAAGGAAAATTCAACAAGAATACTAAAATTATGTAAAGATATGATGAAAATTAGAGCAAATTAACAAAGATAAACCATTGTAAGTAACAATTTATTGGGCACACCAAAAAAGGACAGATTTCCGGACAGTATGATATTGAAATATTTTCAGGCTAGACGAAAATAAAAAAGAACAGATCTGTCCGGAAAAAGGCTGACCAGGCAGCCCTGGTTAGTGCAACATTGTAAATAAGTGTTGCTGTTCGTTTTTTTGTAGTTGTAAAACAAAAACAGCTGACTGCAATTAGTGTGACCTAATTTGACTTCAATTGCAAACTTAAACATTAATTAATTTAATTCGCAAATATAATACATATTTCATCTAGCGCATTCAAGAATTCATGTAGCACTGACGTAGACGTAGTAAGTGATAATCTTCTATCAGAATTTTGATCTCTCTTCCCCTCTTCCTTCTTTAGCGCCGAGTGTCTGCCGCAGTGCAAGGAATGCGGCGCTGGGGGCAAGTGCATTGCACCCAATGTCTGCCTGTGCAACGAGGGCTACAACAACCATGTGAATCGCAGCGTCTGCGTGCCCGAGTGCAGTGAGCCCTGCATCAATGGACGCTGCACTGAGCCCGATGTCTGTGAGTGCAGCGAGGGTTATCGGCTGCGCAACGATAGCCAGAGTGTGTGTGAGCCGCAGTGCTCGCAAATCGATTGCACCAATGGTCGCTGCATTGAACCGCAGAAATGCCTGTGCCATGCAGGGTATCAGCGCAACGAGACACTCGGCCGTTGTGTGCCGCGGTGCGAGGAGCCGTGCTTGCATGGGGACTGTGTGGCGCCCAACGAATGCCGCTGTCATGCGGGATACGAGGCACGACGCGATCAGCCCAATCTGTGTGATCCCAGATGCAGCAAGGGCTGTCGCAATGGACTCTGCCTGGAGCCGGAGACTTGTGTATGCAACGTCGGATACGCCTACAAGGACAACAACACTGCCAGTGGCTGTGAAGCGATCTGTGAGCCGGGTTGCATTAATGGCACCTGTGTTTCGCCCAATCTCTGCCTCTGCAACGAGGGCTTTGTGCCCCAGAATGGACAGCATCACATCTGTGTGCCCAGCTGCCGCCATGGCTGCGAGCATGGGTTCTGCAATGCACCCGGACGTTGTGAGTGCCACGAGGGTTACATGAAGGTCTCTTCCCATCGCTGTGCACCCACCTGCGATCCCGTGTGTGGCAACAATGCTCGCTGCACTGCACCGAATCTGTGCAGCTGCGACGAAGGTTATCGCCATCTGAACGGCAGCAGCATCGAGTGTGAACCACATTGTCCAAAGCGTTGCTGGAACGGCATCTGCAGCAGTCCAGGTGTCTGCACATGCCTCGATGGCTACGAGCCACTCACCTCATCCTACTGCATGCCCAGCTGCCGCGAGCCATGCATCCATGGCACCTGTGTGCCGCCAGACAAGTGTCGCTGCTTTGCCGGCTACCGACCCAGTGCCACAGAGTCGCATGTCTGTGAACCCATCTGCACGCAGGACTGCGGTTTCGGACACTGCATAGCGCCGGAGATCTGCAAGTGTGATCGTGGCTATGTCAGGCGTTGGCCCAATGGCGGCTGTGAACCTTATTGCCCGCAGAAGTGCATCAATAGTCGCTGTGAAGGCGGTGCCGGACGCTGTCGCTGCTACGAGGGTTATCGCATGCGTGATGGTTCCAACTCCATCTGCGATCCCGTCTGCACGCCCGGCTGCATCAACGGCAACTGCGTCGAGCCGAATAGCTGCCAGTGCTGGGAGGGATATGAGGATACCAGGCAGCATTTCCTCTGCGCACCCACGTGTCGTCCCGCATGCGAGAATGGACGTTGTGCGGCGCCAGGACGATGTGAATGCGATGCCAGCTATGTGGTGACCAACGCCAGCGAACCACATGTCTGCAGCAGCCAGTGCAAGGAGACCTGCATCAATGCCGAGTGCCTTAGTCCGGATGTGTGCACGTGTCTCGAGGGATTTGCCTTCCTCGAAGGCAGCTCCACAGAGTGTGCACCGGTCTGCCGTCAACCATGTAGGTTCGGCCAGATGTGCACTGCTCCCGACACTTGCAGTGCCATCGGGACTATCTCAACCATGACTGTCACGGAGAAAACCTCAATGCCGGCTTGGGGTGTGCTTGCTCTATCGCTGCTACTCTGCGTTGTCCTGCTCACGCTGCCGGTTGTGTTCATGCGTTACATTCTGCATCGTCGCAAGGCGCAGCGGGACAAGCAGCAGGCTAATCTCATCGAGAATCCCAGCTACGGTGTCTGTCTGGCGTCCAGCGAAAATATAACGGGGGAGCAGCAGATCAGATTGGATGACTAACTGGAGAGTTCGTTTTAGATTGTCATATTACTTACGATCTTCATAGATCTATCTAATGTTAGGTTATGCTACATTCCCATTTAAGTTTCGCAATTAGCTTAAGTTAATCTTTTGGCCTAGATATTAAACATCTTTTGGCTTAGATCATAAATAAATATAATGTATAGATAAGAACTCATTCAGAAGACAATCTGATAACTCTCTGATTGAAACTCTTTGAAGTTTACTGTAAATAGATTAACTTTAATATTCATGGCTTGGTTTCGTTTCGTATCAATCTGTTTCTAGGTGTATATATATATATATGGTATATGATTATATAACTATTACTTCTTTGTGTTCGGGAAATGCTTTGCATTTTGGGCATATCGAAATATATAGACATATATAAACTATGCTAAACTACGCTAAGTACATGTTCGGTTCTATGTATGTATATTAACCTATGGATACGGAACTAGCTTAGGTACAGCTACGAATAAGTTATGTGTGTGTATATCTCCCTCTGTGTAGTACATAATACTTCTGTCGAAAAGCCTTGGACTATATAGCAATAATCTCAACTCGGATTTCCCGAAGTTTCTTCCAACCAAATTGACTACTTAAGATTATTTTTGTATAGCTGCGTGAGGCGTCCTCAAAAAGATGCTGATACTATCTGCGACCCTTACCCCCCAGCCCCCGATGAATACTAACTATGAACACAGTGAGCTTACCCGCCCTCCCCCACCCTTTTGCTAACATCATCAGACTTCTTCTAGAGAAACGTCTCAGTTTGTGGCTTCTTGCTTAATCTGCGCCAGCTTCCCCAGAAGCCTGGGCCCAAGCTAGATGCTGGTCATGGTGGTGCATCATTTGGTGCCGGTGGAGGTTTCTCTGGCTGCAGTTGAGCCGGGGGTGCAACCAGAAATCCACTCGATGCACCTGGCAGAGGCATGACCAGAGCTGTATTCGCTGTGGCATTGGCCGAGTCGCCGTCCTCCATAATGACCGAACTGTCGGCCGCAGAGGGTATGGTGGGTAGAAAACGTACGCCCAGACGAGGACGGCGATGAATCCTCCTCCTCCTGCACAGCCTCCTGCCGCACCAGACGAGGCTTGGTCAGTGTTTCATGTTGCTGTTTGCCATTGTGCGCTATCGGAGGAGATGGAAAGGGAAAGAGTATAAGACGACGCTCTCCAGATCTACTCCTGCTTACACTCACCTATGATCGAGGGCAGCGGCGTGCTGCTGCCGGCACTGGAGCGCGACAGACGGAATGTGGAGGTGCTGGCGGTGGTGGCCGAGGCGGAGGAATCGTTGCGCGAACTGGAGAGATTCGAGTCCTGCGATGTCTTGCGTGTGATCAGCCAAGCCGAATGCCTGCGCCGACCATGCGTGTGCGATCCCTGACCCGGCTCCATCAGCTTCAGCGGCATGCTGCAGTTCGTCTGCGGTGCTGGCGTCGATGAGTTTGCCCCATGACGCCAACTGGAGCTGCGTGAGCTGCAGAAATTCTCACTGGATATGGAGCTAGCGCGATTCTTGCGCTGCTGCCTCAGCTCAGCGAACTGATATTGATAGGGATTAGCGGCGGCGGCGGTGTAGGCACGCTGACGTCGCTGCTGCGGTTGACGGCGCTGCTTGCGTCTACGCTGGCCGCAGCAGAGACGCTTCAAGCGTTGCCACAACGTCGGCTGTTGCTCCATCTTATGCCAGTTGGGCATCTCGCTGGGCAACATGCGCAGGCAGCGGCAGCCAGGCGGATGGGCAACGCCCGCAGCAGGCAGCAGGGGAGCAGGTGGCAACTCTCCGCCGACGCCACCACCACCACCACGCTTACCTCGCGCCGCTGCTGCCGCGGCACGCGCCGCTGCCGTGTTGCCACCCACACGCGTCTCCTCGAAGTGCTTGCACAGCGTGACGCAGTCCTTCTTGAACTGTTTGGTCATGATGGCATAGAGAAAGGGATTGCAGCAACTGTTCAGGGGCAGCACAAACACCGTGAAGATCTTGGCCTGCTCCAGCGAGATCAGTTGCAGTCCAAAGATGGCAGTGATCGAGAAGAACGCAATGGGCGACCAGCAGAGGAAGTCGGTGAAGACCAGCAGCGCCATACGCTTGGCAATCCTCGAGTCATTCGTATTCCAAGCCTGACTGCCGCGTATGGCCCAGTACATCTTGAGGTAGCAACCCATCAGGGTGAGAAAGGCGCAGCCATTGATGAACATCAGGCTGATCACATAGGTCAAACTGGCCGGACCCGTTGTCGTCTCGAATGGCAGACACACGGCGAACTTGCGATAGTCGGAGACACCCAGCAGTGGGAGCAGAGCCATGAGGAGCGCAAAGATCCAACCCACACTCATGATGTAGCCCGCCTGGCGCAGCGAGAGACGCTTGTTCAGGTGTATGGCATGGGTGATGGCATAGTTCCTCTCCAGCGTGATCACGGCCAGCGTGTAGACGGATAGCTCGGAGCTGAGCACCGCCAGGAAGCCGGCAAACTGGCAGAGCAGCGACATTTGCCAAGGGATCGCAAACATGCGAAACTCACCCAGCGTTGCGGCATCCACAATGGCCAGAATGCCCAGATAGATGCCCATAAAGAAGTCGGCAGCGGCGAGATTGCAGACCAGAAAGCGTGGCACATCCATCTTGGATCTGGAGCAGATGAGCACAAAGACCACGGTGCCATTGCCCAGCAGAGCGAGCAGAAAGACAACCCAAACGCCACAGCGCAAGGTCCACCAGTCGAAGAGATCGGCACATGGCAGAAAGGGACCCGGCATGGGTAGACACTGCACGGAGCCAGGCTGCAGATCCTCCGCGGTGATGCCGCTAAAGAGACCCGTACCCAGGCCGTAACCAGTGCCAGGGCCACTCATGTCATGCTCCTCGAAATACTCCTCCATGTAGCTGCTGGGCAACTGTTGCTGCTGATCCTGCTCTTCGTTCAGATTGTAGTTGCTCATGTAGTTGGGCGTATCCCACAGATCGTGCATGGCGGCGCCCAGTTGCTTGCTCAGATTATCTACAAAAGCAGAAGAGAGGAATGAGCAAGATACTCCTCCCGTTATCCACACACGACTTACGCATCTGTGGCCATATGTTGATCATGGTGTTGTTCCACAGCGTCATATCGAACTCAGCATCGGAGGGAAAGAGCACCGCCTCCTGCACCTGCGATGTCTTGCGCTGTGCCGACATGGCAACCAGTGGCAGGAAGGCGCAGCAGTGATACGCATACGAGAGGATCAGGGTCTGGATGCGTGGAAATGTCTCTGGCGGTGGGAATTCACGCAGCTTGGGATTATTGAAAGTCTTCAGATGGAGTAGGCCTCGTAGACCTGCCTGCGGCAATTGTGGAAAGATATTGTTGCCCAAATTGAGATCCTCCAGAGCGGTAAAGGCGGCAAATGCATCCTTGTGTATTGAGGAGATCTCGTTGCCCTCCAGATCGCTGCGGGAGATAAGGGGAGGAACGAGTGAGCTTCAGTCTTGTATATATATATGTACGATATATACAATTCTCCTGATCTGATTGGGTTTTTCTGGGTTTTCCTCAATCCTTGAAACCAATCTTAGATCGATTAAAATCTTTTTTTTTATTGTATGTTTGAATTTTATTTTTCGTTTCAATTTATCTTTAATTTCATATATAAACCAATCAGTCGACTGCCCAAAGTTGACGCAAATGAATAAAAAAAAAAAAAATACTTTGCTTAAATAACTTCAGTATTTATGGAGCGATTGGTCTTAAATTTGGAGAATGGATGCTCCAAGGATGCAACTATATATAAGTGGAAGCAGAATTAATTTAACTTTAAAAAATTTTCCTTTAATTTAAATAAATGATTTGCGGAATCGATTAAATTGAACTAAACCTCAAGAGATTTTATGTACAGCCCATTCCTTAGCTATCATAAAAGCTGAGATCTATTGGGATTAAAGAGTATGTAATGAGGGTAAGCAGCACCCTAAACTTACAGCAACTGCAGCTTGGGTATGCCCTGGAAGGCATCGTGGGGCAACGACTTGATGCGATTGTAGGAGAGCAACAGATCGTGCAGCTGCTTCAGTCCGTAGAAGGGTCGACCTTGTAAAGTTTCGATTTGGTTACTCGATAGATCTCTGCGAATGAACAAGCATATGGTTAGCTGGAGGGGGAATCCTTGCGAATCTGCTCCGCGATACATACAACAGCCTTAAGTCTCTGCAGCTACTTAAATTTGGGATGCTTTTCAGGGAGTTGGTTTTAAGTTCTCTACAGGAAGAGATACAAAGATAGATTAGCCTTAGTTATATGTGGATACTACTTGGGGCTACACTCACAAACTCTTCAGTCTTGGCGTCTGACGACACAGATTCGCTGGCACCTCCTGTATGCCAGCCCGATCTAGCTTGAGTATCTCCAGGGCATGGCAGGCCTCCAGTTCGGGAAAGTTGCGCAGGCTGCGCACGTCAGAGAGGATGCTGCAAAGGGAGAGATAGATCATTCTCTGATCTGCTGCCTTTTTACCTGACTACACTTACAGCTTTCTCAGCTTGGACATGCCACGAAAGGCTCCGGCTGTGATCGTGGACAACGGATTCGCTCTCATGTCCAGAATTTGCATACTACGTGGCAACTCTGTGTCGTTTATCCAGCGCAGGCGATTGCTCGTCATGGAGCTGCAATTCGATAAGAACAACAATCAGTGCGTGTGTGTGTGTGTGTGTGTATCTGCAAGATACGAGTGTGTATCTTGCAGTAACAATCTGCTGGCAAGTGCCACTTGCCAAGCTGTCGCTGCCCTCGAAACTCTCTGCCGGGTTTGGCCGACAACCAACTGCGGGAAATGTGACAACTGTCTCGCATAAAATGAGCTTCTATTTTTGGGGCATACACTCTCTTATCTTCTCTGGGTTTTTCTTGGCCCAGAGAGAGATAGAGAGTGCACAATGGGGCTATAAGAGTGTTTACTTTTCTGGGTCACTGTTTGAGGTGGAAACCTACGAGCTGTAACTAAGGAAGTGCAAGTTTTGAGGGGAGCAGAAGTTGAGGTTTGCAGTAATGTGTAATCTCGATTTAATAATAAGAACTTGATTTTTATTTAATAGTATGAACTCAGCTAGTCTATGCCTGATATAGAATACAATTAATATCATTATGATATATATAAAGTTTCACTAAGTTTTCTATTCGATATTTCGCAAACCCTTGCGTATACTTAATATTTTATATAGAAAGTCAATTAGTTGCATGTTGGAAATATGTATAATTATAGAACATATGATTTATTGCTCCAACTATTCTCCATTAACTACTCACGTTTATTTAAGAGCACATGCGTATACTTGATATTTTAACCCATTAATTTGCCAATTTACTCTCTTGCCTTTTTGGGTTTAATCCTTTTGCTCTTCTTATTTCCCTGCACAAGTTGCAGCCAAATCTTGCTCTTTATCGGTTTAATCTGTTGCCTGCCACTTTGTTTCTTTTGCAAAGGAGCAGGAGGAGGAGAAGAAGTGGAGGAGGCAACAACAACAAACTGCAAACTGCATTACGAAATGTTTTTAATCCTTTTAAATTTGTTTTTCCCTGCCAGTGCCAGACTAAAGCCACATCACATGTGTGCGTGTGTGTGTGTGTGTGTGTGTGTGTGAGCCAAGAAAAAGTGCAAGATTTTTCAAAAGTCAGTCACAGTTCCCTCCCCTCCCCACTTGCCCACAAACTGAATTTATTTGCCAGTTTAATTCCCCAATCATGGGATAGAAATGCTGCTGCTGCTGCGGCTCACTGAAAATGGCGCAAGTGCAACGCAGCGTGGCTTTTATCGCAACATTTAACATGCTCATAATTATCCTGTTTACCAGAAATTGAATTTCCTTGGGGAGTCACATTCGAGCTGTGGCTCGTCGTCGCGATGTCAACCATGTTGCAATGACAGTCGCCACAGTTGCCGCACGCAGGAAGTGCGTGGCAAAAACAAAAAAATGCAACCAGAACGAAGAAGGAACTGAGGGAAACTGCAAGTGGCAAGCACGAATTCGAAATACTCTAACAGAGTCAGAGATAAGAGAAGTATACGCTGAGAAATCTTCATGTAATAAAAAAACAAAAATAAAAAAAAACTCTGAGAATTTGCAAATCTCTTAAAAAAAAATTAAAATAAATATCTATGATTTGGGAATATTCAAATATTTTGAATGATTTTTAAATTCTAATATTCAAAATATTTCTAGCTATAATATCGTTGAGAAATTCCACATATTGCTTTATTGAATACCAAATTAAATATTTTTTTGAGATATTCGCAAAAAAATAAAATGTAACAAATGAAATAAAAACAATTTTAGCTGCAATATTGTTGAGAAATTTCACAAATTATTTTGCGCTTGGCATGTGCTTTAAAAAATCTACAAATTCTTTAAAAATACTACATATATCTGTAGATATAAGAAAAACAATTTCCAAAAAAATATTTCTAGCCAATATATATTTAAATATTGTATTGTCTCAATATTGTATTAAAATATTATATAATACCGTTGCTAACAGTTTTCAAAAAATCCTTTAAAATATAGTTTAAATTTCTGGAAAATATTTGAAGCTGTCGCAAAGCGACTGACAACTTGAAGTGGAACTGAAGACGCAACTTAAGTCGAAGGAGAAAGAGTTGCAATTGCAATGGCTACAGGATGTGGTGGCACAAGTCAGCGACAACTGGAAAATGCACTAGATAGGGTTGCCAGGAGCGCAAAGAGAGAGAGAGAGGGACAAGGAGGAACTAGGGTGGTCTTTGTTGTCGTAAATTCGCCAAGTAATGATGCGTTATGATTTTTGGTTTCCGCTTGTTTGCCGCCTGACAAAGTAGCAAATGTTGTTGCTGACTCCCTGCCAGTTCCTTATCCACAAGTTCCCTACCACCCTAACTCCCCCTAACTATACACTTAACTAATCTCAGGGAAACACCTGTGTGGGGCACTTACAGCTCCTGCAGCTGGTTCAATTTGCTGAGTCCTTCGGGCAAGCTGCTTATCAAATTATCATCCAGTTCGCTGCGAACAAAGAAACAAGTTATAGAATAGTTATATATACCATATAAAGTGTATAGTAGATTTTTTTTAAATTCGTTTTGGAGAAATATTATGATTGTGTGTGTGTGTGTGTGTATTTGCATGTGGCGCACATTGCGGTTATATTGAGGGTCAGTTCGTACGTGTTCGCACGTAGCATGACCAAAGTCTGATTGAAGCGGAGATTGGTTTGGACTGGAAAGGAATGGGACAGGGAAACGGGAAAGGGAAAAGAGAATTGAAGGTCCAACTGCATGGGATGCAAATTTATGCATGAAAATAAAGTTTAGTTTCGCACAAAGTGCATTGATTTCAATTATACGTGAGTTAGGGGAGAAAAAGTCTTTGACTCATTGTAATAAATATGGGGAAAATTTATTGAGCAAATGATTCACTTTAAAGGCTTTAGGAATTTAATGCTTTAAGAGTTTCCCCTTGCCATTAATCAACATATATTTTTTGTACTTTAAATATATGAGTATTATTATAATCTTTTGAAAGAATCTTCTCTTCTTAGTTTTACTTGAATACTTTCAAAACCCATGCGTATACTTAATATTTATTATTTAAACTCAAAAAGCAGACGCTTCTTTAGGAATTAAAAAAAATTCTATTTATATTATATTGTATTGATTATCAATTCATATGTTTTCTTCCTTTTTTAAACCAACCCATTAGCACGTTTATAATGATATCTTCCCCTCGGATCTCCTTAGGATGTGCGTGCTTCGCATTAAACAAAACTTTCGTCGCAACAGACACACGCAATGTGTGTGGGCGTGTTTGGAGGGGTCTTTGGGGGGCGGTATGCTCATAAATCTTCAGCGAATGCATACGGAAAATTTCTTGATACTTTTCAACACAGATTTACGCGTTGCACGGTTGCGAAAGTTTTTCACTTTCACTTGATGCATGCGAGACGCGCTCTCTCTTCTGTCTTCTGCGAAGTTTGTCTGTTTGGTTTGTTTCCCACGTCTGTCAGACCGGCAGCCACAACATAAATTTGCATATTTGTCATCGTCTCGAAGCCCGCTCGAAGCGCCCTCCAAGCGGAATTTTCTGCGCACGCCCCAAAGTATGCAATGCAAAAGCCAAAATTGTGCGGTAAACAGCGACGGCGACGTCAGCAGCGGCGTCACTATGACGACACTTTAAGCTGTCGCCCACAAGAAGGAGAGAGAGGGCGTGGAGAAGCGAGAAGAAAAAAAGTTTTTCGCGCTTTTGTTGCAAAATTGAAATTTATTCGAAACCAAAAAAAAATGAAAATCGTATAAACAGCATTTCCCATTTCCCCATTTCCACTTGCCACTTCAACTCTCTCTCTATGTTTACTCCCTTGCGGTGCGTTCAAGTATTAAAAGTTTTGAATGAACTTTGCGGTGCAATGGCTTGAGAGGCATCAAAGGTAGATACTCTATAGTCTATGGTTGTTCGATAAAATATTATATTGTCGATATCAAAACATTGAAAGCAAGATATTCTAGATATTATAAGAATGTCAGTCTGTAAATATGTGTTAATAATACGTTGCTTTCTTAATATGGATAATTCTTAATTCTTAAATTTATGAATAATTCTCTCCATAATTTATAATAGGTGGATATCATAGAGTACCTCTTTAGGCCTCTCTTGTCCTCTTTAAACCTCCCTAGAACTCTCTACACTTCTCTATTTCTCTCTAAGCCTTTTTTTGTTTTTTTCTAGGTCTCTGCCGACATTTCCAAGCCTCCCGAGATATCTACAGACCTCTTTAAACACTTAAGGTATCTATAGATCTCTCTATATCTCTCTTTAGATTTCTCTAGTTCTCTCCAGAACTCCTTAGATGTCTCTAGCTCTCTCTAGGTACTCTGATGCTCTTTAGCGCTCCCTACCCACCTCAGGGTATTCGAAATTCCCAAAAAACCCAATGCTAAAATTCATTTTGATATCAATTGCATTTTGTAGGTCGTACCCCGGTGATGTCTGTCCCATGAATTCTCTTCCGTTCTATACTTTGCCATCCTGTCGTGTTCTGTCAACTCATGTGCATGTGTGTGAGTGTGAGAATGAGTGTGAGAGTGAGTGTGGGAGTGAGTGTTTTCTTGCGTGTATAAAGTTCTTAAAGTATTTGTTTTTTGCTTAAGTTACTTACAGAACTTTTAAGGCCGTTAAATTCTTGAGAGCACCCGCTGAGATTTTCATGATTTGATTTCGTTTGAGTAAACTGCAAAAAACAATAAAGAAATAAGTTGGACAACTACCACATCGATAAGTCGTTGGTTGTGTAGTAGTTACATCACTTACAGAACGATTAGATTGGGCATCCGGGGAAAGTCCTCGTCGTTTATTATTGTCAACAAATTGCTGCCCAAATTGCTGTGCGTTTTTCGAATAGGTTAATGAGGTCGCATTATCGACCAACAATAAAAAAAAAAAGTAAAGAGAGGAGAATAATGAGTAATAGTCGATTTTACGACCAGCAGCTTTGGTTATAATTCAGCTGTTTATCGATTGAGCATTATCATTGAGCTCGTTCTTAAGTTATGGTTTTAAATTGTAAATGGGACCATTTCAAGAGTTCAAAGTACGTTAAAGATAAACATGCGCAGTCTAATGGAAATATATTATAATAGTTAAGAGAAAGAGTATAGACTAAATGGGCAATTATTAATAAAAAACGATGTTATAATTTTAAGAAAGATTGTTACTAAGTTTGATAAATAAAACTGTAATTAAAATATTTTAATTATAATAATTTTAGAGAGCAGAAATATTATTTATATTATTTCTATATTTAAATTATTTAAATTTTTAAAAATTAAGTCAAGCTTTCGTTAAGTTGTTTTCAAATAATAAGCAAGCCAAAAAAATTTAGAAATACTAAAAAAATACCTAATATACCTATAATACCTAATATTTTAAATTATCATATTAAAAATACATCATATGACAAATCAGTTGTGAATTCCTGAAAATTTCTCAACTCAATTTGTCAACACTTTAAGTACTTCCCGCTGCATTTCAATTACCATGGCCAAAATACGCCCCCAAACCGCACATAAAATAGATAACTGGACACCAAAACGTAACACGCTAATTACACATGCAGATATCATACATATATAGCCAGAAGCCACAGAAAATAATAAAAAAAAAGACCATGCCAAAGTGCATAATTAGAGCAGGTTAAATTCGCATAGCAAGGGTATTAGTGGAGCATGCAGAGAGAGAAAGAAAGAGAGAGAGAGAGAGAGAGGGGGGAAACGTAAAGAGGCTCTCACAGTGCTTCGAGTGTTCTGAGTCCGGCCAAAGCGTTGGTTGGAATGCGATAGAAGAGATTCCCCTCGAGGCGCAGCGAGCGCAGTTTCTGCAGGTTGCCCAAACAGTTGCCATCCAGGCTGACCAGGGCGTTGCCGTTCAATTGACTGCACAGCCAGTGGGTGGGTGGGTCGAAGGTCACATTGTGAATAGTTCGAATAAAAGTGTGGGTGTTTTTTTTTTTTTTTTGCAAATATATGTGGTTTTTTTTTTGCGTTTTTTGAGCGATTGCAAGTGTGTAAAAGAAATAGAGAAGCGAAAAAATATGAGCAAAATAGCGTGTAATTGCTGGCAAGTGCTGGCAAATACTCCAGGCGAGTGTGTGTGTGTGTGTGTGTGTGTGTGTGTGTGTGTGTGTGTGTGTGTGTAAAGGCAGCTAAGTTAATGGCAGCAAGCGTACTAATTGATCCTGCTGGCCTCTGCCTGCGCTTCGGGGCGCATCCTTGGCTGCTCCTCTCTCTGTGTGTGTGTGTGTGTGCCCTGGCAACGCTTAAAAGCAAACATTAAGACAGACACACACACACACACACACACACCACAGGCAGCTACAGTCACCCACTCACACACATACATATATACAGTATAATACACAGACAGTGCGCTGCAGCCCGTTTGACTTGTATTGCATACTTACAGGCTGACAAGATGGCCGAGTCCTTGAAACGAATGCGGAGCCAACGATTTAAGGCCACAATTCTGCAGGCTTAAACGCTTCAATTTTGTGAGTCCATAAAACGTATACGGATCCATATTAATGATGCTATTGTCCGACAAAGTTCTGCAAATATACATAGTTGAGTTTGCAAGGGAACGGGTTCAATCTCCCCACTGGGTCAACAAAAGTCGGGAAAGTGCAGGAAATTGCATGGCCAACAGGCAGCTAAAGTAATTAATCCTGCTAACTCCCACGTTAATATACAACGTAATCAAGTAATTTATAATGCCCCAAACTCTCCCCGCCCCCTTCTTTTCAACACCAGCAGCCAGCTGACAGTGTGACCAGAGTGTGATTTCTGGCTCTGGTTCAAAGGGGTGTCCAGAGCTGTGAAATTGAATAATGAGTCGCAGCGTCGCAGCGTCATGACAGGCAACTAGGAAAGTTTTTTATAGCAGGCGTCGCTTTTGTTTTCCACATGCAACTTTTCTCTGTTTTTCCAACAATCACGGCCTCAGTACACAGATTAAAAGGGTTGTAGCTGGAGCAGGGAGGAATGAGGAGTTTGTGGTGTGTAAAAAACACAATACTGCAGGGGGAAGCAGGGCCCTCGGTAGTTTGAATAATGCTGTGGTGAGTGGACTGGGTCGTTTGGCATATCAGCTAAGCGCATTTGTTAGCCAGATTAAAAAGAGTTAGGGTTTTTTTTTATTGTCGGGATGCACTTAATTATGAAATTACCTATGGCAAATCTTTTAGAAAAGTTTTTTAACTTAATAACTTTATTTACATTCAGGAAATATAAAAGAAAATGTGGGCAAGCACTCAGGATATTAAAACATGTTTTTAAGCTGCTTATCAGGCACGCCCATTTTTACCTTCACTATCGTACTCTCTACCGCATTTATTTTCTTTCTTTGCTATATTAAGTATACGCTCTAAGTCTGTCGTTTCTTTTATTTTATTTTTAGCAACTTGAAAGCGATTTATAAATAAAACTTCCGAACTTTATAATACTCATTTCCACTGCAAAAAGTTCTTGTACTTACAACTCCTCCAGATGGGGAACCATGAAAAATGAATTGGCCTCCAGTTTGGTCAGATTGTTGTTGCCCAAGTCACTGTGAAGGGGAACGAGAGAGACAGAGAGAGAGAGGAAGATAGAGAGAGAACAATGTATGAATCAACAAATTAAATATTTGATTGGCTTAGTTACCTACTCCCTTTTCCAACTTCCTTCCCCAAGCGAAAGAGCTATCTATCACTTTCAATACGCTACTTACACGCAAAGCGAAAGATATCAATTTTTTTCCATGAATACTATGGAAAACGAATGCTAAACTCAGACGAAACTTTCTACCCGTGGGTCATCAATCATAAGTGAAAAAGAACTGGCATATTGAGCTGACCCGGGCGAAAAGGAAATGAAATAAAAGGGCGTAAAAGGGGCAAGTAAAATTGCATTAAAATGAAGATGAACTGCCGCAACAATTGGCTGTGCGGAATAGGGGGATAATATACATATAATATATTCCACGACAGATTATAATCGAATGCATGCCAGTTTCACGCTCAAACGACATACTCTAATTAATAAATAATTTATGTATTTATTTATTTTTATTCATTTAAGGCCAGCTTTGCTGTGGCCATTAATCAGTGGGCCGAGTTGGCCACCAAAACGGGGGGCTAACTCCTTTGAGAGTGTGGTCTGGCGGCAAGAAAACGTGACTGAAATACACGTTAGAAAAGAGTCGACTTTATTGTGAAACGCCGCACAACGTGGCGTATGTGTAATTAGATTAAACCGCATGCCAAAACAGAACCGAAAACAGATACGAAACACTGCGAAATTGACTTGTAATTATACGAATGGGGAAAATGAGGCATTCACGCAACAAATACCTTGATTCTTGCTCTCTGATAATCGCTTAATAATGGCGAACACTATACATCTATTGCGATATGAATAACATATATATATATATATATATATATCCTACACATATACATAGTGTACGACAGGCTTGTCTTAAGAGCAGAAAAGAGAAAAGAAAATGATGAAGAACTTAAACTGTTTAAGCCATGAGTTGAATTGATAATTTGTAATGCTAAAATGATATTCATTGAAACGGAAAGAAAAGACACTATAAATGTTGCTTTTTTTAGACTTATATAAAAAAAATATATATTTTATTGCATGTTATATATAATACTGAATTTATGTTATGATAAATTAATGAGAAAATAATTATTATAAATATTTACAAATATCTGTTTTGGAAAAGATAAATTAATACTTCCTTTGCTAATCACGGAAAACTTAAAAAAAACGTAAGAGTCCAATAGGATTTCATGAATTGTTTCGTTTTAATTTTTAAATGAACCTATTATTTTTCTGTCTTAAGCTTTTCTTTATTATTTTACTAAAAAATCTTCCTAACGAGTTTTTTATATTTTTCACTATACGATAAAACCATTTAATCATAGCTCTTGTGTTAAATAAAATTAAACGTAACTAAATATTTAATATTTTAATATTAAAATAAGGTAAAAGGAAGACTTGTAAAAGCTGTGAAAAAATCGACCTATTGCTCTTAAATTACCTTTTTAACATTTTTCCTCAAGCAACTTATTTCTCTATAAACAATCTATTTCTCCTCAAGCGACCTATTTCTTTTAAAGCGACCTATTTCTACCTATGATTCATTTCTCCACAGTTCTGAGTTATGAAAAATAGTTATTGGTCGATTCTCAGCCCCATGTCAGAATCTTCTACATAGATAACATGTCTATGAATAATTAAAATAATAAAAAATCGTTACTTACAGCACGAGGACCTCGCTGGGCAGGTTGACCGGTACCGCCAGGATGCCGATGCTGCGGCAGCTCAACTTGAGTGTCTCCAGGCTGCCGGTGCAGTGGCAATGCTTCTGTAGCCACAGCTCACAGACGCTGTGCAGGGTGCGTTGCGATTGGGTCTTTCCACTGCCGTTGCCTCTGTCGGCGTTGCCACCTGGTGCGCCGGCTGCCAGCGTTGCCATCTCTGTTGCACGCTGACTACCGTGATATTCCTGCAATGATTTCTCATACAGTATTTGTGCCTCACGCTCTGGATCCGATGAGGGCAGCATAACGTTCTCTCTAATGCCGGGGGGCGTGGCTGGGGGCGTGCTGGCTGTGCTGGTAATATTCATATTCACACTAATTTCGCTAAGCTGTTGCACTGTGCCGCTGCCGCTGCTGCTGCTGCGCTGCTCTTTGGTTTCGGACACTTGAAGTGTTGTTGGCGTTGCCACCGCCGCTGCTGCTGCTGCCAGCACGGAGAGCGAGATTAAAAGCAACAGCTGAAAACCGGCCGAAGTTGCTGCTGCTGCTGCTGTCGCTGTTGCTCTGCCGGCGTCGCTGCGCTGTTGGCGTCGGCGGCGCCGGCAATGCGCTGCCATTTTCTCAGTCGCAGTCTCAGTCGCTGTCGCTGTTGCTGTTGCTGCTGGCGTCGCTGCTGCTGCTGCTGCTGATTGATGCTGTCAAGCATTTGTCATTTGATGACAGTTTTGTGCGCAATTCGTTTCTCGCTCATGATTTTCTGCTCTCCTTGTTGTTGTTGTTTCTTTTGTTGCAGTCTCTTTTGTTGTTGTTCGCCTCGTTGTTGTTGCTGCTGCTGCTGTTGTTGTTGTTGTTGTCGTTGTGCACGTTATTTCGCTCACTTTTTATTGCAGTTCTTTATTTATTTTTATTTTTCTTTTATTTATTTTTATTTGCCTCACTTTATTTTATTTACCTTCACTTTCTGCTTCACTTGCATTTCATTTTGTCTCTTTCTTTTTGTTATTTTCGTTTCTGTTTTTTGATTTTTCATTCGTTATTGTCTTCTTTTTGTTCTTCGGAGTTCGTTAGTCCTTGCAAAGTTCTCCGTTTACCTGTGATTGATGCTGTCTGCCGTGGGCACAACTAAGTAAAGAAACGAAGCTTCAGTTGGGTTTATCATGTTCAGGTTTCTTGAAAGAATATATAATAAATATATAAAAAAAATCCTGTTTTAAATTAAAGTTGTACAGCATTTATTTGAATAAATAAAAATATTATACTTTCTTGAGATCCTTTTATCTCGCATGACTTTGAAAATTAAGCATATCTTGATTATTATAAAGGCTACACTCATGAAATTTGGCTTGAAGATTTGCATATAACATAGGTATCTGTAGATTATTTCAAATTTCAGAGGCCACGCTCACAGCTCCAGTAAATCCTTTATTTGCGATTATAAGCCAAAGTATTTAGCTTATAATATTATGTTATAGTATGCTCATAGATATATACTGTATGTACCTATAAGACAAATTTCAATTTAATCGTACGAATAACACAGAAATTGTTTGAATTTAGCTCATTTATATATTTTATCTAGTACTATATGGGATGTTAAATAGTATAGTATTTAATATAGTTCCGAATCCAACTTGATTATTCCATTTTTAGGCCACATTTCAATGTTCTTTGCTTCAGTTATCCTTCATTCCGCTTTCCCACTCTTTTGCATATCAAGAGAAGACCTAAAAACTGAATACATCCTCTCTTCCTATTCTTTCACAAAGGGTTCACAAGTCCCGACAATCATCAACACATCCTACTCCATCCTCTTTTGGCAAGATATGGTTCATTTGCTGACCGACTCTTGGCTCCTCCGGCCTGCTCCGGTTGTCAGCAACAAAGCGATTGTAGGAGAGGGAGGGATAAGGCAGCGCTGCGCTGATGAATGACAAATTTGACAGCTACCACGCCCATTTGCGCCCACTTTGTACACTTGCTGCATGTAATTAATGAACTCGTTGACAGTTTTGGAATTTTTTGCAAACGGGGACAGTTTCGAGGGATTTCCAAAAAGCGATGCCAAAACTAGCGGCAAATATTTCACAAATGTCACGATATTAAATGTGTTTCGGAAATAAAAGACATGCTCGCTCTCTGTATCTCTCTCTCTCTTTCTCTCTCTCGCTATAAACAGCTCATCCTTTAAGGAACTTCTACTACTTCCCTACTTACCCCCTAATCCCAAGCACGCGCCTCCATTCAACTCGCACATTTCACCGATGATTTATGACATGTTTATGTGGCGCTGACCTCGCCAATGGCAACCCTAGCAGCAACAACAACAAAGGTAACCCTGACAGGAAGAGCAATAAATATTTAAGGATAGTTTTGGTGTTTGTTGTAGTTCCCATCTCCGTCTTCTTATCTGCGATAAAAGAAACGCCAAAGAATTATGTCGATTGCGCCGCTAATCGAATCGAACTTCTCGACCCGTTCGAGTATTTATGAGTATTCATTCATTCATTCATTGAAGCCAATTGTAAACAAGCCTCGTGTGAGTGTGAGTGTGTGTGAATGTATATTTATTAGCTTCGATTATGGAATATAAACAGCAAATATTTGCTTGGCCTGTGCGATATGCGATTCCGAAAGAGTTTCCCCAGATTAGACGACAAGGTGTTGAAAATCTGTTCGCATTTCATTTTCCAAATCGTGCGCTTGAGTTTTCCCCAATTTTCCAAATGCGCCTGGCAACCGGCAAAAATATATGTATATGAAAACAGAACGGTTTCTTCTTCTTCTTTTCCTCTTGTGTTTTGTACTGTAAACGAACCAAGCCAAAAATCAAATATTTGCTCAGAACTTCCGGCAAGTGGTTACGGGGGGGAGAAAGTGGAAAATAGGAAAAGTGGACGAAGGAAAATGAAAGTTCTCCCGGCACCCAGTATTCAAATGCGCACACACACGTGTCTGGGCTTCAGATTGTTTTAGGTTTTCCCCACTTTAAAGACTCCAGCATGCACAACAACTTGGGAACGTTCTAAGGATTCTGTTTGTTTTATGGGATTGACAGTTCTTCAATCTGTGACGGGAAATTAAAGTGTCGATGCGTCTTCAAGGTGTTTTCCATGTTGGCACAGTTAGTTGGAGGCAACGTTGTGCCTGGTAAGCGACAAAAACCTCTCTAACTGGCAGTCTGTCTGTTTAAACTCGCTAATCTCAATTACTATAAGAGTTGGAGATCTGAAATTGGGTAAGCAGCTTACTGTATAACGGAGTAAGATCTAGTTTATTTTTAATTTAAAATGCCACACCCATAACTCATGAAAATCGATCATTTTCGATTACTAATCGTATTTCAGTCACAATTTGAAAGATTAATTTCAAATAAACCAATCCCCAATTTGTAAATATAGTTCATAATTAGACTATATTCGTATTTATATAAAAAGCTGAAAAGCTCTTTACATTTTTCGAATATATCTTATGTTTTATAAATAAATAATTAGAAAATAGTAAATATAAATCTATATCTCTATAAAATTCCTATAAAATTCCTTTTAGTTGGTTTCCCACTACCCTGCATCGTATCGTATCATCCCAAACTTTCTAAACCCATTGTTTGCCATATTAAGTATGACATTGAGCTGTGACTGTCACAGATAAATCTCTTGATTATGGCATCCAGTCAGTATGCAACTATAAACGATCGTAAGTGAGTTACTTACGATCTTGGCGAATGCCTGAGCTAAGCTCAACGATCTAAGCTCTTTAACTAAGCCGCTCTCATGGTGCATGCAAATTATTTTCAGGCGAACGCATGCTAATTTTTAATTGTCACACGATTTGTTGTGACTGTGACTGTAATTGATATATGGCCACTTGGCACTCACTCACACACACACACATACAGTATCACGCACCTATGATGCATGGAAATTTATAGACGCACGTGTTCCGTTTTATTTTTTGTTTCTCTCTACGCACTTCAATGCTAAAACTGCAAAATTTTCAAACCAACCCATACATAACTCTTGCTCGACTCGCACATCAAAATTTCATGAAAATCTCATAAATTGCTGTGCGCACAGCGATTAATTACAACAAAAAGAAAAAAAAAAACAACATCGGTATGAAAATAACTCTCGAGACACGCCCCGAAATATTGCGTATGGTAAATATCATATTCAATATCATATTTCAATATGATTTCAAAGTTTTAGTCAAGCTGAAAATCGATGTTGACATATGAGAACATTCATACTATATTATTATATTATATTATGGCGGAAAATTGCAATAACAACAGCGATGACAACAGAACAACAACTACAACCAAGTAAAAATACTCGAAAAGGTGTCGAACTACTCTTTGGGGCTGGGCGCATTGATTGAATCATTATACAATGAATTCACCCAAAAGGCAGGGCAATTCTAATGGGATTGAAACTCTTCATAAATTTGGTAATCATATTATCCTATGCAAATAAATCAGTAAACTCTAAAAATAAAGTGTAACATAGTTGAGTTTTCCAAATATCATTCTGAAATTTTGTATTTATAATTCTTATTTTATTCTGATTATGAAATTAAAATTTAGGAGTATCGCATAAGATATATAAAAAGTATGGAGCAATTCATTGATCCTACTTCTACTAAAGTTACATGTTTTTATAGAGTATCAGCTAGTTGCTGTCTTTTTTGTCTGATATTTTGTTCGATTTTTTGAGTTTTCAATTCAAGTGCAGCTCGCCAAATATAAAACTGGTATTTCAACACAAAATGCAACTTTAATTTTGTTGTTGTTGTTGTTTTGTTGTTGTTGCTATATTTATGCTGCCTTATGCTGACCTTCAATCATTGTGGGATTTTTTCTCGCTCGACTTTATTAATGACAGTTGTTGCATAATTTATTTAATTTCTGTTTTTTTTTTGGCGCGCTGTGCAAACTTTTTGGTAACTAAATAATTAAATGTTTTATTTGTTTTTTTTTTTCGAGTAACAATTTTATGCACAAATAATTGGGATAGTTGGGAATGTGCAGAACAGTTCAGTTGAGCGCTATGACATTTGGGAATAGAGGAATATTTAGCTACACTAATATTAAATGAAATCATGTGGAAAAGAGTAGTTAAATTAAGTTGAGAGACAGAAAAATGGAAATAAGAAAAACTTAGCTTTTTAGAGTAATGAAATTTTGATCAGATAAAAAAAATAAGCTAAACATTAAAACAGAATTCTTAAATTTGTTAAATACATGCCAGATTTATGAATAGTATTTATAAAATACACGCTAAATGGGAACAATTCTGGCACGATTCAAGTGCCAAAATGCCACATCAAAGTTCACACCTTGCCGCACGAATCTCTACGCTTTGATCTTCGATTTTCGATACTGAACTGTTGCTGTTTCTGTTTTTCTATCTCCCTATCCCCCTCTCTCTCTCTCTCTTTGTTCTTGTTATTATTAAATAGTTCTTTCTATGTTTTTGTTACCATCGAATCGATTTCGTGTTCTGCCGCAGGGCGAATCATATTATTACTGATTATTCAACTGTTTATTTTATGACTTTCTCATTACACACACACACTCAGGTATATTCCATTTATCTCATCTGTGCTAAATTGGCAACGTCATCGCCGGCACACATCGGGCTCATCATAATCGGGCTATTAGCAAAGCCTTCTTCTTCTTATTTACATTTCATGCTACTCAATTTTATTGGCAGTTTGGGTCAATTGTCTGCCAAAAGAAATGTGTCTGAAATGTGCCTCGGATTGTTCGCACTTCAAGTGGTCGCTGAACAATGGAGATAAGTGTAGAGAAGTACCCAATAATATGAATGGAAAATGCATTGTACGGGGAACTCTTGGGTTATCTTCAAGTATGGGAACTAGAAGGGATATTACTAGGAATTCTTAATAGTTTCTCTACTTTCAATATACTACTATATAGACAACTTAGTGATTCTAATGCAAGTTTACCTTATATTTAAATACAAAATTAGGTAACTAACTATCGTAACTAGGAAATCCTAAATAATAAAAAAAATACAAGGTTATTTACAAAACAACTTAGAATTCATGATCTAGCAAAGTTTCAAAGCTAAAACTTGGTAAATGCCTCTTATTCGATAACTACAATCATAATGTAGGAATCTTAACAAATATACGTCATTACTTTTCAAAATAAATAAATTTAACCACTATAACTCAAGATCTAGCAGATTTTCAAAGCTGAACCTTGGTATATGCATACAATTTGACAATTAAAATTATAATGTATGATTTACAATAAATATTTCTCTTTCTTATACAAAATAAACATATTTAAAGTACCATAAGTTATCCAAATACCCGCCCAAGTATTTTTCCAAATTTTCTGCACTATTAGCAAAAGTCTGGAAATGCCAATCAAGTTGGAAAAACTCTGTAATGGAAGCGAAATGTGCTAGCAATTCTTGATTTTCTTTCATAAATTTTTAGCCATTTTACAAGCAATTTTGAGCTTGTTGTTGTTTCTGTTGTTTCTGTTGTTGTTGCATCAATAAACAAGTAAATGGATTGAGAGCGGACTGCATTCTGTTTATTTGCCGAAACGAATTTGCAGCCAAAAAAATATAAAAAAAGAGAGAAGAATACAAAAATTTGAATGGAAAACTTTTCGAGTGGCGACAGTGGGAAATCAATGGAACACAAGGGTTGCCAACTGACCTGAAAATGTGCACAGAACTCGATTAAGCAAAGTGTAATTGTAACAAAGGAAAAATCAAAAAAAAAAAAAAAAAAAAGAATGCAAAAAATAGTATAAAGAGAAATTCTGGCAGCTGGCTGAACTAATAGGCCACAGTTAGAGTAGGGTATTGAATGAAATTTAAGGGGTCCTGAGAGCGCTTTGAGGTTCATTGGATTGCCACCTAGTTGAACTGGGGTCAAGCGTGCCAATCGTGGGGCGAGCTGCAACAATTGATTACGTATACGACACGAGTTCATAGATAACATGGCTCGAATAGTTTGGCGTGAGAACGCTGTTTTGTTTGCAACTTTTGTAATTTGTTGTCTCTCTCTCTCCCTCTCCCTCTCCCTCTCTCACTCTGCTCTCGTGTAGTTCAGACATTTTTATGAGCCTGACCAAAGTGTCAGCCACAGCAGAGCTCCGATTGTGTCTCTCTCTTTCTCACTCTGACATTTTATTGAGAATATTTTTCGGGGGTAATGATTGTTGTTTGTGGTTTGCCACTGTCTCTGTGTGTCTCCTTCTCCCACTCTCCCTCTCTATGGCTATCTCTGTTGTCTGTGAAGTGTCTATGGGCGCCGTGTGCGGACTCTCAGGACCCTTTTAGTCCCGAGAGCGGTCCCAACCAACTCACATCACATCGCTTTCAAGTTGTGGCATCTTTGCCAGTTTTCCAATCGATCTGACATGGTATTACACTCAAATCAAAGGCAAGTAAATTTTCACACCTTGCCCAGGGAAAAACCTCAACTACCTTCAGCTACCCTCACCCCTTACCCAGCAGAGAGCAGACCAAGCAGAAAATTTTCCATTTGTGGCAACACAGTCGCAAATTGCATTAACGCAAAAGTTTTGCTTTCAACTTGAGCGATTTCCCTTGCTCCATAAGACTTTTCCCTCTTTCTACCTTTCCCATAAACCTTCCCCATCTACTTCCCCCCTTCTTCAGCCACTTGCCCCATTTGCCTAATTATCCCAAAGTGGCAACATCATTAAAAACTTGCAGCTCTCTCTCTGTCTCTCTCTCTGCTTTGATTGAAACCAAGGCAACACAAAAGCTATATACGCATATTCGCAGAGACATCTTCCTACTATATATATATATATAAATATTTTCATTAAAAATCATGTCAATTGCGTTGCAATTCTCTTTTGGAACGCCGGAAAATTCGCGAGTTACAGACAAACTGACGCCCACAACGCTTGGCGAAGCGACGCCTCATCGCTTCAGATATCGGTCGAGCCTATCGTCGCACCATATATCATATCAAAGATATGTCGCCCGACATTCAATAAAAATAAATATGCAATTTTAATGAAAATGTTTATTTCTCGCGCTACCAAATGCGCTCATTGCCCCAAGACTTGTTTGTACACTGCGATTTAAGCGCATCGCAGAGATGCTCAACAAAGTGACAGCTTAAGTCGCGCCGATTATCGGGGATTATCTCTGGAGATTATGTTGTAAGACCATGCAATTATTTTGCGGGCAAAATAGATTAAAAGACGTTGGAATACAACAGTTTGTAGTAGGGAAAATTAAATTTAAGCATTTAATATATCGTTTGATAAATTTTAGAGGCATGGCAAAGCCAGGGGACTATTGTAACTCGGGAACCAGTGGATTTTAAGTTACTAAAAATTTTGTGCACACATAATAGAGAGTATCTTAAAAATTTCAACAATGAAACATACTTTTTCTTACCTTTTCAAAGAGTTAAAAGTTAATTTTAATAAATTTAATCATTTGTCTATTGAAATTGGTGGAGTTTCAGTCATGAAAATTGGTGTGCATACAAATAAGGGAGTATCTTAGAAATTTCAATACTGAAACATTGTTTTTTTTTAAGTTTTTACAGAGATAAAAGTTACTTTTTTTAGTTCCTTATTTTATCTTGGAAATTAATAAGTTAATGTAAGAATATTTTGCGTAGCAATGATTTAAAAAACCTTCTTCCATATAGAACAATATTAAAGTTCAGTAAGATTATTATTCTTGCATAATCTTTCGGTTCCCAAAGTCTCTAGAGCTCACTTCATATTTATAGAGCATTTACGCATTTGTTTGCTGTTTCCATTTGATTTTCATAATGAAAATGAGTTTATTGTGCGTAATTTTTTTGTAAACTGTCGTCATCGTTTTGCTGGACCAACCCCCCCACCCCGATCCCCCCGATCTCAAACACGCCTCCTCTAAAGCTCGTTAACCATAGTTTCAACTCGGATCCGGATCGCCTTGAAACTGCACTTAGGCTTTAATTTTTTCGTCGTTCTATACTCTTTACAAATTGGCTGCAATTTTCGCACCGACCGCACAAACATAACAAAATTGATGAGGCACCCCAAAAAGAGAGATATATTTTGTGGGTTCCCCAAAGAAAGGGTTAAGGGGGTAAACAATATGAAAAAAACAAAGTTTTCTTTGATGGATTACAAATGTATAAGGTAATTGATATACTGCAGTCACAAAGTCAAGTCCGAAGATGTCTGTGAACGCTCTCAGGGTCTGATTAAATATGCTGAAAAGGTGTCTCAACCCCCACACCACAAAAAGTTGGGGAATTTCTCAGCAAAAGCCTAAATCAAAATCTGAACACGCGCCACTTAGTCAACACTTTGGGTGAGACTGACTGAGATAGGTTCGAGGTTCGTTGTACATCCAGGGTATACACGTATCTCTTTCCCTCCCTCTCTTCCTCTCTCCCTTTTTACCACAAAGTGTTGGCTACCCCATCGGCATACCTAATCACTTGCTGTGGCATTGCAATCTATACAGATCTCCACTTGTTTCACTTCAGTTCTTCTTCAGTTCAGTTCGGTTTGGTTCATTTCACTCATTTCAGTCTCAGGGTGGGTGCATTGACACTTTTAGTGAGATATTTGCAGTTTGTTTTGGCTTTTGTTTTATTGCGAATTAAGTCTGGCCACAGTTAATTATAATAAAAATCACTTTTTCTTAACTATTTTGGGAATTGCCATGGGTTGTACGGGGTCTGCACAGTTTATTGTTTATTTTTTATAACTTTTATAAGGCTGTGAACTTTTTCGTTCATTTCTACACTGCACATTGTTCCATAAAAATATTATTAATGTGCCGGAAGAACGCTATGAAAAAAGTATGCATATTGTATATTAATTATTTCACAATAAAACGAATTTTAAATGAGATTTCTATCTCATTCTTTTTAAATTGCTTTTAAATATATGTTTTAATGTTGGTGAGATTTTTTATTAAAGCACGTATGTTATCTTTCAATTTAGGTATTTATTGTTCAACAACTCGCTTATTATAATAAAGATATATCATATTTTTTCGAAAATCATATTGCAATGCATTTTGTATTTAGATTTGCATATATAAAATAGAGAATAATGTATTTTTAGGGGAATAAATTATTTTTCTTTTTTAATTTAAAACAAATATGTTTTGTTTTGTTTTATGTTTTGTTTGTTTGTTTGATTTTTTCTTTTTATTTTTTATATTTTATATAAGCATGAGTATTGAGAGTTTTGCTTTATATGTTTTATTTACTTTATAAATTTAATAAATTAAATGCATTATAATAATTATGAGTATTTCTTTATTTTATCTGCACCTGCTCCACAGCCAATAGTTTTTTTTAAAGACAGAGATCCCTTTGGAACATTTATATACAACTATAAATCAAAAGTGTATTAACAACAATCGATAGTGTGGAACCGAAAAAAAGTGCATTAAACATTCTGTTCAATAAATTTAAAACGATTTTCTCCTTCTGTTTTTTGCTTGTTTGCGGCCGGCGTGTTGGCCTTTTCCCGCTGTTTATCGGTTAAAATATGTATGTTTTTTGTTTGTTTGTTTGTTTGTTCAGCACTCGCGATATTAATTGCCATCAAATTTGAGTTTCAGTTGAAATAAATGATATATGTATGTATCTACTGTGTGTGTACTATATATCTAGGTATATTAATTATAATTGAATTTGTTGCAGTTTTATTTGGCTTTCGTTTTCATTTCGCGCACAACTCGTGCCATATATGTTGCCAATACGTATACGTATTTATATGGCGTCTATATACAATTTTGTGTGCACGATTTTGGGGCAGAAATCGTCACGAGTCGCAGATGCAGCGACGTCATCGATCAGCCGTGTTTTTTTTGTTTTTGTTTTGTTTTATTGAAAATTGAAAGTTTGTTTTTTTTTTTTAATATGCGAAGACACACACACAGCGACACACAGCGACATGTGCGAGACAGAGAGGCAGATGAAAATCAAAACAACAACAAAAGTTGTTGATGCCGCCAAAAAGTAAACGACCTTTAACGCCAATAAAAAGCGCAGCAGCAGCAGCAGCAGCAACAACAACAACAACAACTAGAGGAAAGCTGCAACAATGCTGGCTCTGACTCTGACTCCTTGCAACAATTTGCACGCCGCGTTGTTGTTGCTGTTGTTGTTGCTGGCGATCTGCGCGAAACTCGGTCAGTAATGTAATTTATGCGTAACGAGCTCACACGCGCGCCTCAACACAACTTGCGGCACCTTCTCTCGCACACGCACACACACACACGCAACGCCACGCACAACTAACTCGCTTCCACTACAGACCGTTGCGTTTTATCCGTTTCTATTATTCACACGCTTTATCCACTTGTTTTATCCGTACACATCAACCGCACGCGTCGAACGCACAAAGCGCACTGAGCGGCGCAACTGTTTTTTCTTATTTTTTTCATCCATTATTTTCGGAGGAGCCTCGCACAGCGGCAACGGCAACGGCAACGGCAACTGTAACAGCACAGGCAGCAAACGTTGCTGGCAACATGTGTGCGTATCAGCATGTTGCCAGCAACATTATTGTGTTGATAAGCTGCTGCAGGCAAGGGAAAATGTTGTATATTTAATTCATTTTAAATGTTATTCTATTCTATATTTAAGCTGAAACAATAAATACGTGCTTAAGTAATCTTTTTTAATTTTAAATATTTATTATGAATAAATTTATATTTTAATATATTTAATTTTTATTTTAAATGTTATTCTATTCTAAATTTGAGCTGAAACAAGAAATACGTGCTCAAGTAATCTTTTTTAATTTTAAATATTTAATATGAATAGATTTATATTTTGATATATACAATTTTTATTTAATTGAGCTTTTTTTCTTACCTTTATAAACTATTTTTTTTTTATTAGAAGAATTTTATATTTCTTATAATTTTTTATGTAATAAAGTATTCTAAAAAATTATATTAAACAAAAATCTTTTTTTTTATATATTATACAGACTGCAACAGTAAAATGCGCTGCCCTTTGGCGTATACGCAATAAAATGTTTACATCACGTATACGTCGCTGGCAAATGGGATAAGTGATAAGAACTTGAGATAAATAGATTGCTGTTCTACTTAAATCAAAGGCTTAACTACAGACTGTCGTTCGCAACATTCGGCTGCCCTGCACTTGCCACATGTTGCAGCGCCTGCGCACTTTTCTGCCGGCAGCGCTGCCATCGTCTGCTCGAGTGCAAGATTTACGCCTCCATTCATCGAGTGACCCTATACACCTGTTGAACGCCTGCAGCACCTTGACACAGCCAGCTGTTTTCGGCCGCAACAATGAAAACTTTTTACGACCTCCGCCGACACAGTAAAAGTTTTTCCCAACAAAAAAAAAGAAAAGAAAAACAAAAAGAATTTAAAGTAGAAAAAGTCTGTTTTTATGCTCTGTCTGTGCCACTCTCACTGGGGAATTAGCATTACCATCTCTTGCTGTGGTATTTATCTAAAATTATTCTGTTCATTCATATTTGTTTTTTATTTTTTTGACCTTGTGAAAATTGTCGTCTGACTGACAGTCGATAATTGAGGCACACATTATTTTTGGGGTGACCTTTTTATTTTTCGAGTGTTGCCATGCCACGTGTAAAGCCCTGAAATTGCTGTACAATCCCTAATTAAATGGAAAATTATTACAGATGCGCATGATAAATATTTATGCATATTTTGTCATTAATTTCAATTAGCAACGGCACAAATTTCACTATTTGTTTAGTGAATTATTAAAGGTAATTTTGATTCGATGCATAAAATTGTGCATATACATACGTACCATAAATTATTGTAAATCATTACAAAATCTATAACTATTTTGATTAGAAATTTTAACTTATTATGATATTCGGTTTTATTATAAATTAGTAGTTTAATTAAACTAGAATATACTCGGAAATTTTTAGTTTCTTCAAATTCATTAAAATTTCTACATATTGCAATATTCAATTTGATAATAAATTAGTTTAATAACTAATTATGAATTCTGGAAGTAATTATCCATAATTTCCTTAAATATTCTTGCATTTTCTTTGGGGATCAATTAAAAAACATTTAGAAACTAAAACATTAACATAGATATGTAAGTTGGAAAATTCAAATTCCTTTCCAATTCCTTGGCTTATTAATTTAATATTTCTTTTCTAACTTTTTAAAAAATGGTCTTTTGGTTTTTAAATATCTAGTCCACTTTATTCTCACTTCTAATTTCCCTAACATATAATTTTCCTTTACATTTTTGCTTATATATTATATATTTCTTTTATAACTTTTAGGAATTTTATAAATATTTTTTAAAACTGATATCTTTGTGCTCTACTCACTCATTTCTAATTATTCTCTTTCAGCAATATATTTCGTTTAAATTCGTACTTCTCCTTGCTCTCTTTTCCCCCGCTCATTCTCCCTCTCATTCCCCCTCTTTCTCAATGAGATCCTCTCCCCACAGTTGCCTCATTCCGATTCATAAATTTAATGTGGAATAAAAAAAACGCCTTTTATTTGGTTTTCCATTTGCAAATTTTCGCATCTCGTTGACGGCCCATAACTTGCATAGGGCAGTGTGAGCAAAGGGGGCCGACAAATGGGTGGAGCATTATGCATAAATTTCCGTTAATTAAAAGCGCCGCAAATTGCAAGAGATACCGCTTTTTGAAGCGATGGACGCCGCGTCGCGAACTGTGAAGCGAACTCAATGAGAAAGTTGCGTGGGGAAGGGAGATGGGAAAGGAGAGGGGCAGAGAGGAGCAGAGAAGCTATGGCGGCAATGGGGCAACTTTAATGCAGGCCCAATATAAAATATGCGTGTCGGTAATTTGAGGAATGCAGTATGTGTGTGTGTGTGAGTGTGAGTGTGTGTGTGTGGCATAATCGTAAATTTGCAGCATAGTCTGCCTGCTATGCTGAGTAGTTTTGTGTAGTTACAGTTGGACACACACACACACACACACACACACTTACAACGACCAGTCAAACACACGCTCGTAAGTATGCAACAGGCCACCGCACACAGTCACCCGCTCTGTGCGCACCCACGCGACGGAAACGGAAGTTGCTGCAAAATGGCGCGCAAGTATGGCGCGCATTTGAGCTGCAGTGAGTGTGATAGAGTTAGAACTAGAGAGGGAGAGAGGCAGTAAAAGAGAAGGGGGAGCAACATGAGTCCTGCCCAAGTAGCACAACGGACAACTGCAGCCAAGCAGGCAAGAACCTTTCGTGTTAGGGTCCTGCGCTTGGCTGCCTTTATGCATGGAGTGCAAAATATTTACACACACTAAATCAGCTCAGCTAAGCATGTGTGTGAGTGTGTGTGTGTGTGGCCTGCAAGCGATGTGAAGCATCTCGTACAAGTTTTCCTGCATTTTACCTGCATTTTCCAACATTTGAAGCACCCTCCTGACCACAAACAACCTGATGGGGCGGAAAACCCAATTAAATGATCACTTGAAAGTCGAGTCAAGTAAAGTAGAGAGTTGATATGGTGGAAGTCCTTCACTGTGCATATACAATATAATTTAATAAACACCTGCAAAAGTGAATATTATCTAAAAACTTATTTAAACACTTTTAATAAGATAATCTTAGGCACAAAGAATGTTTTTAGCATATTTTAGAGAATTATAGCAGCATTTATTTGGCAAAATTGGAGTTTATTATGCATATGTATATCATATTATTCCAAGTTTCTAGCTAGTACTTTTTTTATATTTTAAAAACCAAAGTCAATTTTACAATTTAAAATTACAATTCAAATACAATTTGACTTGGATTTTTTTTTATTATTGTTTTAATATAATTATTATTTCGAAGCTTTTGCATTACGATACAAACCTGAACTCTGTCTCTCTTTAGCTACAGGATTAAAACTTACGGCTTGCAGTTTTTTCCAACCTGTTTGCCCTCAAATCAAATGCCACAGGTTAATATTATTATTTTCATATATATTTATTTTCAACATAAATTAATATTGGATTATTCTTTACAAATTTGCCAGGATACTTTAAGAAATTTTACACCTGTAATTTATATCAAAATATCTAACATGTTTCCCATAGTTTATTGGCTGAAATCTCCCTTAGAATCAACTTCTTTACTTTCACACCAGTAATAACAACATTTGCTCCACTGTACGCATCGCACGCACTTTTTACCCTCATTTCGTATATATATATCGCCTTACCATACTCTCTCTCTCCCCTCTCTCTGTCTTACCTCTTTGCACGCACTTATTCAATAAAGATCTACGTCAGTTGACAACGCAAACGCACACGCACATATACAGAGGCAACGAAGAGAGCGCTCTTACTTCCACGTGAGAGCGTATGCTAAAATCGCTCTCTTTTTACGCTCGCTACAGACGGCTGAGACAACAATAACAACAAGCATAGTGACATCATCGCGCGTAAAGACAAACACTCTCTCTCTCTCTCTCTCTCTCTTTGCCTACATACGCTACACGTGCTTTAAATTAAGCATTCTCTCTCAATGTTTACACACAGTGGTAGAGAGAGCGCCAAATCTATGTAAATATGTATATTATGTTGGAATCCATATTGTGTATAATACAAACAAACTAATTCACAAATTCTTTAAAATACTTTAATAAAAATTATTTAATTTTTAATAAATATAAATACATTACAACAAATAAATTAAATACATTATAGCTACATAATTGAGAATCACGCATTTGCACATGGATTATAGCCATCATTCTTGTACTGACGCACGACATATCCACAGACTAGTCCCATTAAGCTGATCATTAAGAATCCAACAAAACAAAATCCAAAACCATATACACTGGTATCTTTATCGCATCCACCATTGGCGTTCAGGAGGGATCCCTCTCCGCACGTACATATCCTGCTGCCGTCATTTTCCCGAATCACTACGCGACGCCCATAGATACAATAAATGCATTTTCTCGAGCTGTCGTATCCATAGTTTTCTTCACATTCACACATTCGGGTTTCGGGATTTCTCCATTCAAATCTACCACATTCCGATGAGTCATCCGCCTGCGACAGGACCACAAGCAGAGCAGGTAACAGCAGCACTATTTGCCATTTTGCCATGGCATTTCTCTATGCTAGCTAAAAAGAAGCCAGATCCAACGCAACTGAAAATTTCGGTAGTTCCAACGCAAATGACATCCGAAAACACACTGTGCCCTCCCGCTATGCTTACGCAGCGGCGAGTCAAGCGGGGAGAGCGAACATACCGTTGCTTTTTACGCTCTCAGCTGGCACTACGTCATTTCATTCATTGCCTCTCTGAGCGAGCGAAAAGTACGCACCGTGGGCAATGAATCGTTAAATCGGAGTTGAATTTATCTGCAATAAGTATTAAAATGATTAAATATTTATTCGTTAGACTGATCCGCTTCTAACTAGAGTATACATACAAGTACTTCCAACGCAATCCCTATCATATACATAGTTTCTCTGCCAAATGGGACACTGTACGCATTTCCAACGTGCTGAGAGAGAGACAGAGCGAACATTGCGGCCCCTGTCTCTCTGAAACGCATTGCGTGTGTCGCACTGTGGGATATGTATTAATAAATCTGAGTAAAATTCATTATTTCATTATTTATAAAAACTTTTTAAACGTCCAAATTAATGAATAATAACTGAGCAATAGAAACAGTCATTTTAATAGTCTCTCAGTTATATAATGAGATCAAACTGTACTTCGATCGTCTGGAGTATGCAGGTACTGACGCACAGTATGGCCGCAATTTAGTTTCAGTATGCAGAATATTGCGAATTCTCTTTGGTACTACGTGGCCCACTGTCTCTCTGCTTGCGCTGTGAACCTTGTACCAACAACTCGAATTCAATTTGTTTATAGAAATTTTATTCTTAGCTGAAATCTGCTCTTGTCACACTGTACAAAATATATGAATAATAAGTAAGCAATGAAAACGATCACTCTCAAACATCTACTGGTTCTGGTTCTGGTTCACTTGGATCACTACCCCTATACTGACGCACAGCATACCCGCACACTAGTCCCAGTATGCTGAATATTGCGAATCCAATGGAACAAAATAGGATGCCGTATCTCCTGCGATTTCGCTTGCAATCACCATCCTTATCCAAATGAAATCCACGGAGACACGTGCATTTCGTATCATTACGGGGAGTATAATGGATTTCGTGATTTTCAAATAAACAGAAAATACATTTTCCAGACTCATCTCGCGCAAAATCTGAATAACATTCACACCGCTTGGTTTCATAATTTCGACGTTCGTTTTCTCCACACTTTCCGCAAATGCCATAGATATCTTGACTGTGTTCTGGTTTACATTTGCAATCCTCGTCTCCGTCGGATATCTTGTCTCTGGGACATGGAACACACCGATTATTTTCGTCACGTTGATGGTTCCTTAGACAGACACACTTATGGATCGGTAAACACAATCGCTCTCTCTCATCGGGACACTGAAAACAGTCCCCACGGCTATTGGGGGTATAACCAAGGCTACAGTGACCCCTTCTGCACCTTCCAGTTACTGTATTCTGAAATCCCCGGCCACAATCACATTGCCTTGGTGCATCGTAATCCCGTTCGGTCCAGCACTCAGGATTTCTTAGATAATCATCCGAAAATGTCTCACGCTGGGCATTATTGCATGTATCAAAAAAATCAGCATTACATATCGAAGCTGCTCCAAGCAGAAGAAGCAGCACGTTCACCGCCCTCCAGCTGATAACATTATTCATCACTATATTGAAATTTAGTCTAAAGGAAAGTTTTACCACATCCGACGCAATCGACAATCGAATATATACTGAAATCCAAAAGAGAGAATACGAATCTGCCTAAAAGAAGTAGAGAGAGTGCGAGAGGGAAAGCTGTTTGTGCTCCCACTTACTCAGCATATACTTGTATACGTCATGGCGCACAGTGATTCATAAACCATTAAACCGCAAATAAATTTTTATCAAACATTTTGTTTTTATATATGAATAAATAAAAAATATGTGATAACGTACAATTTGTATTTATTTATTTTAATTGTATAAAGTAAAGTATTATATAATATTATGTTGTAAGGCACTATTTATACCATATTGTATATCAAACATTTTGTTTTTATACCCTTGCAGAGGGTATATTAATTTTAGCCAGAAGTTTGCAACGCACCTTAGGAGACATCTCCGACCCTATAAAGTATATATATTCTGAATCAGCATAAACAGAGGAGTCCAAAAATGGATGTCCGTCTGTCCGTCCGTCCGTCCGTCCGTCCGTCCGTCCGTCCGTCCGTCCGTCTGTTGCAACGCAAACTAGTCTCTCAGTTTTTGAGCTATCTTCATGAAACTTGGCATATAAGCTTCTTATTGCTGCGAGCTGTAAATAAGTCGGAACGAGCCAGATCGGACCGATATATCGTATAGCTGTCATAGAAACTATCGGCCGATTTTGTTGTTTTTCAAGATATTGCAACAAGATTTGGCAAATCTTATTCTTATTACGTTCCTAATGTGCTGTCAAAATTGTATCAAAATCGGACCACTATAACATATAGCTGCCATAGGAACAATCGGCTGAAATTAGGGTTTTTGTATGCAAACCTGTTTTGTTCTTGGAAATACTTAGCATACGAGAGAGATTTTTTAGATATGCCAAAAAGGGGGAAATCGAAAGCTTTATATGCTCTCGACTTATCGCATGTGTTTCTAAAATATGGCGGTCTTTGTACCATTTGATCATGGATGATGAGTTTCAAAGTTTCTGTAAATGTATTTGAAAGGCTTAGAGAAATTTATATTTATATTTATAATGATGTAGTGACTTTAAGTTAGTTTTAGACTGAAGTCACGAGTAATATTAAGGGACAACACTGAAAACAGCTTTACTAACGGAAGAGCGGAGTGATAAACAAGGCGTCAAGAGCGAGAGAGTAATATAAGAGAGTAAAGAGAGCCCAATGTGCACTATAGTATTCTATATGTATTTCTTTTGTCCAAACGATTGTTTAAAACATTAGCATCTCACTTTGCTCATGAATAAAACAATCGTTTTATATGTATTAAAATTGTTTTCTCATTTAATCGAACTTTGCATATATGTATGTTTCGTATTTATTTCAATTTTTCTAGTGAACAACTTGAACATTTTGCATTGCTTTCGTAAAGTTTCCACCGATTTTTTTATGAAAATAATAGAGACCGACCAGAAGCAATACCAGGAGGCCTATGTAGAGTCCATAAAGTTGGCTAGCTGGACTGTTCTTTATGGTTTCAATCAACTTGTGAAAGCTTATATCATTAATGAAATTCAGTATGGGAACGGTATCGGTTTGCAATTGACAAATTCCATTGGTATCCCGCTTGCTCTCTTTGTTGCAATCACATATAAGAGAACTAACGTATCTCCACCATGACTCGTTTTCACCGGTACATCTATCTTTGGGAACATATACCTCATAGACTTCTTGTCCCTCTGCACATGCGCCACTCAGGCTGAGATCGTAGTTACAAAACGTGATGCGTTTATAGTTATCGGGAATTTGCGGTGCTTCGGGATGATAACAGGTAACATCATCGCAATTAATCTCATGCCACGTGGCATTGATTTCTGCAAATTCCATCAATAGCAGCACGACGAGTACACCCGCCTGCAACATTTCGACGCAAAATATTGGATTCGACTGCTTTATAATACAAGTTTTCGAAGCTTGTGCACTCGCCGACTCTCTTTCTCTCAGACTAAAAGCTTGAAAAAAGCTCATTCCACTCAGCTCCCTTGCCATAGCTCTTTCCGATCAGTTGCCAGAGCTGTTTCTTTATCACTTCTTATATGCAAAATAATACATATAACATGCCTTTACTTTTATGTTGTTTACAAACTCAGCGCAACTTTGGAGATCGTAATAAGAGGCAGACTGCAGTTATTTCAATACACAATTTCCGATACAATTTCTCAGAAATGTATAAATTCTTTTCTATTATTATTCGCTGCATTGTTTGTCTTCCTCTTTGTGATCTTATGGAATTGTGCATTTCCGAAATTTTTGTTTATAGAATTAGTTTTATTTTCTTTTTGCCAGGAATAACGATTTTTATACAAATACTGCTATATAGATGGTTTTTCGATTTTAGAACAATTTACGTAAAAAAATAATGTTTTAAATTTAATTTGTTGAAAATTAAAGGAAATGCAAAAAAAAAAAAACATTTGCAATTAAAAATTTATTGAACAAAAAAAGACGGAGATTTTTTCAGTGATCAGATCTGTCGGGAAAAAGGCTGATCTGCCAACTCTGGCGCAGCAATTCTCAGAATAATGAGAGATTAGCGTAGGCAGATTCATAATTGCAAAAAACAATGTACAAAATAAACATATATACATATATTCCGAATACGTAACATTTTTCAATTTATTTATTATCGATTTTTGTTGTTAAGCAGATGTTAATCGATCTCTTAAATCGGTTTCTTTTTCTTTCTCTTTAATCGTTAGGCATTTGTAAATAAGGAGTACCACCAAAAAATACACAAACATGAGATAAGCAAGATCGTCTACTGCGTGGAACCTGTATTCTTGTACATCACCAGCTCTGCGTGCCGGACTATTTGTGTTAACACAGACTAGATAGATGTGGTAGGACTTCTTCCACATCTGATTGGGGCCCATGCATGAGTTTTCGGGATAACAGACCAAGTCTTCTACCACATATTTGTAGCAGTTCTTATCGGATGGTTCACATACGTTTTCCTGAATATATCCGGCTGGGCAGATACAGTCGAGTCCATAATAACATGGTAATCCGAGTCCACAATTATATGCGGACGAGCAAGTTTCATTCTGATCCGCAGCAGAAGTTACAATCAGCAAAAAGATAATATATACGATTCGAGTATCTGGTAACATGTCGGAACTGTTGGTACTACACACTAATCTTGCGCTCACAGAGACAGATATCTCTTTCTCCCTATATAGACTGCTTCTGAGCATTTACAAATACAGACGTACATTTGTCTAGGTGATACCATTAATCATTGGGTTAAGGGTTATCAGTAGCTTAGCTATTTTAATTCTCTTTATTTCGTGTGTATATAAATTATAAATTTCACACTTGGGATACTATTAAAATATATTTAAAATTTGTATATACATATATATTTCTATGATCGCTTACAACACTGTAAAGCAAATTTAAGTTGAACATAGAGTACAATTAGACCCAATATAAAATACATGTAATATCTGCGATGACGAAGCAACCAGTGCTCGTTATGCTTATACTCGCATCTTGCAGTTACTCGATAACTACAATACCGGAATGCCAGTACAGTCTCTTCGGCGGTACAAAAGTCCTCTGGCATACAAACCAAGTATTCCTGCATTATTTCTGAACAATTTCCAGTACAGCTGAATTGTGGTGCGCACATCGGGAAATATTTATATCCCTCTGGGCAAACACACTTGTCTCCAACATAACAGGTTACCCTGTTATCATTGGAACAATCAAAATATGAGTTACATGTCCGAAGCCAGGCATCTGAGTGCCCAATCAGTAGGAAAACGAAGGCTATGGCGAGCAGCATTGCGAGTTAAAATTCACTTTATAATACGTCGAAAGAAATCGAATATGTTTTCAAGACTGTTTCATTGCGAGTCGCCAAGCCAATGACGAATGCTTATCAAATTATATTGAATTTTGTTGTACTTATACTGTATTATTTCACATAATTTCCCAAATTTTAACAAATAAGAAAGGTACAGGCGAGTGTGACCAAATCTCAAACAAAATATGATTTACATACAATAAAAAAACAATTATTATGTAATTATTATGTATATGACGAATATGACTATATCGACTCGCTATTACTGAAGAAGAATATACATGTATATATAATAATAATAAATGAGTAGCTTATAAAATGTTTTTAAAACTTTTGCAACCCTGCATCGAATTGCATTGTAGATCGCAAAAAAAATGCTGCGATAAAATTTGCAGCTCAAGCAATTTATTTTGTTGACTACACCAATTCTCAGAAGTTGATATGCTTATATGTATATATGGTGAAATATAAAAAAAATATAATACCAAGGAGCTAAGGTTTCTTTGTTCCATTCCTATAGTAATTAATTATAAATATATATTATATTATTAAAAAAAACTTGTTTATTCAGTTGAATTTCAATTAAATTTCAATTTATTAAACAGTTTGTGTCCTCTGTTTTTCTGATTTGTCTCCCTCTTTTTCTTGTTCCATTGCACAGTATATCAGACGAAGAATAAATACCACGACCGCAAAGAAGACTAGAAAGGGATTTGCTTCCGCCAGATATTCCATTTTATTTCCATTATTGCGTCGCACTTTGTGATGTACTGAATTATCTTCGTGAACACAGACGAGAGACAAGAGGCCATTCTTGGTCCACTTCTCATGGGGCCCCAAGCAGGCATTCTCGGGATAACAGATGAAACCCTCTTCCATATACTCATGACACTCCTCAGCCACAATACCCATCCCCTCACACATGCTGAGCCGAGCATAGCCGAGGGGGCAGACGCAGGAGGAACCAATAAAACAGTTGGTCTCAACGTTACAATTCAAGGGAAACGAACAGAGTTCAGTGTGGGCCCCCGAAAGCCCAAATAGCAGTAATATAATACTATATAGTACTGCGATTCGAACATAGGGCGACATGATGGAACGTCTTGGTCGATAGAAATTTCTGATTGTACTGCATTCAGCTCGCAATGATAGAGACACCTTCTGCTTAAGCTTCATATATGTAGTACATATCATATTATATACATATGTATATTCCAATAATCAAACAAACAAAAATTCTGCTCTTGGTTATCGGTAGACTTGTTTTATTTCGGAAAGTTCTCTTTAAAAATATATATATACTATATTTCTGTGGAAATAATTTACATATTTGTTTTTTTTTTTTCGAAGAATTCTAAACAGTCGCTGTCTGATTAGTTGGTTTATCATCACATAGACAAACATATTTCATTAGCAAGTAGAGTATGGAGCAGGCCAACATAAACCAGCTAAAGTATCTTCTATAAGTAATGAACGAGTCTTCTGGTATAGTACACTCTATGCTAAATTCGGAATTACAATATTTAACCGTTTGCGTACTTCCCTCGGCGGAACAAAAGGAATTTGGGACACAGATATTTCCCGAAATCTCTGGACATTTCGATGTGCAGCTATATTTTGTTTCACACATCCGATATAATGTATGATCCTCCGGGCAAGTGCAATTGTAACCCCATGTACAGATTGTAAACTGGGAGCAAAATCCAATTGACTGGCACATATAAGCTTCCGAATGGGCTGAGAGTAGCAATATGGAGACTATTATAGGTAGAAACAGCATTGCGACTTCGAATACGAAACACGTCCGGCGAACTCGAAAAGGTCTCATCGACTGTTTCGAATGATTCACAACGGGTAAGCGAACATGCTGAGCGACCCGAGAAAAGTTTGTGTATTCCGAAGCTGTGTATAATGGACTCATCCAAAAAATCGATGAATAAGTATCCTCTCTCCCGCTCTTTCTCTCTCTCCCTCTCTCTTTCTCTATTTATTCACATAAAAACACTTATTCAAAGAGTAGCATCATTTAATAGATCTTAATTTTATTATGAATATTTTCCATTCTGATTAAACAATTTGAAACAATTCATTTTGGGATTCATTATTTGTTTCTTCAGTATCGCTTGAACAACAACATATGACTTTACAACATTGATATATTATGCAAATTATAAATGCAATAGATAGTAATGTGAGTTTTGGAGGGATTATAATTGTCGTTGTTTCCGTTCGTCCGAAGTAACATTTACCATTCTCGCACGTGACTGGATTCGCGTTGACAATTCCAAGAAATATAATAAACAATAAGAACACTTTTAGCATAATATTTTTTTTTTTTTTTTTGTATAAAACACAACCTTATTTTACAGAGTGTGGCTCTTGACTGAATTTGATTAGGTTGCCTGTTGCCTTAACAACCTACACAATCCATCGAGAGATACCATTTGCTTAGGAAACCGGCTGATAATGCTCTCTTGTATAATATTCAAATTTCCAAAACCAGCATACACAATAAAGTTAAAGCATGTTCTCTTTTACATTAGCATTGTCAGAATGCTCTTAAAAATTGCTTAGAGCTTTACGTAGTGTATACAGAAATCGGTCAATTAGATGCATTGTTTTTTTCCCATCAGACAGCTTGTTGTTAGTTTGCAAAAATTTGCCGTTCTCAGCTTTGAAAGCGTGAGGGATGTTCTCAGATTTCAATAAAACAGAAAGGAAGGCTGCGGCCTGCATGACGCCTAAATACCCTTGCGACAAGCCTTAATGGGGGAGGCACCTGTGGTAGAAGTTTAAATATTTTCAAAAGATAAAAAATGTATGCAATTAAGTAAAATGTGTGGAAAATCGTGGGAAAATACGAGAGTTAAGTGTGTTAAACAAGATGAATTATAGAAACTATATACCCGATCCAAAATAAAAAGTGACAAAAAAGCATCAATGGCCGCATAATTATGCTTTTATCGCTCCACATATGTGCTTGGGATTTTACTTTTGTATGATCCGAAAAAACAAAAATCAAAACAAGTCGGAAAGACTACAGTCATAGGCGCCTGACTGTGGTATACCCGCTGTTTTCACTATGAAAGTTGAACGTAGTTCTTTTTGGATGTTGGCACTTTGCTTTCAGTGCCTTCCAGCTACAACTTATCAGAGAGCTTTTAATGATGAATGCGGAGCCTCACATAATTATGTATAAGACCCTTGACAGGACCTGTGTCCTCACTTTCCTGACTTCATAACTTCATTAAAAATCAAGCGATTTTCTTCAGGTGAAGCATTTTATTCATGGGTTTAGTTCTAGAATTGAATGGCTTAGTAGTTTTTGCAATTTAAAATATTCAAAAAAATTTTTAAATTTTGTGATTTTGGTAATGGTCCCCCCTGTAAAATTTTCAGAAAAATTTGTTTTCAAAATTTAAAAGCGGCTGCTTTTAGCTTTAATCGATTGCGGATGTCAATATTAGTATAAAACAAGTGTTTAAAATTGTTTTAGAGGTTACTTAATTTTTGGCCAAAAATCATGTCAAAGTCGACAAAAAATTTGACATGCAAGACCCTCGACAGGACCCGTATCCTCACTTTCATCATTTCATAACTTTTTTAAAAATCAAACGATTTTCATCGGATAAAGCATTTTATTCATGGGTTTAGTTCTAGAATTGAATGGCTTAGTAGTTTTTGCAATTTAAAATATTAAAAAAAAATTTTAAATTTTGTGATTTTGGTAATGGTCCCCCCTGTAAAATTTTCAGAAAATTTTTTTTTCAAAATTTAAAATCGGCTGCTTTTAGCTTTAATCGATTGCGGAGGTCAATATTAGTTTAAAACAAGTGTTTAAAATTGTTTTATAGGATACTTAATTTTTGGCCAAAAATCATATCAAAGTCGACAAAAAATTTGACATGCAAGACCCATACAGGACCCGTATCCTCACTTTCATCATTTCATAACTTTTTTAAAAATCAAACGATTTTCTTCGGGTAAAGCATTTTATTCATGGTTTTAGTTTTAGAATTGAATGGCTTAGTAGTTTTTGCAATTTAAAAAATTCGAAAAAAATTGTAAATTTTGTGATTTTGGTAATGGTCCCCCCTGTAAAATTTTCGGAAAAATTTTTTTTTCAAAATTTAAAATCGCCTTCTTTTACTTTTAATCGATTGCGGAGGTCAATATTAGTATAAAACAAGTGTTTAAAATTGTTTTAGAGGTTACTTAATTTTTGGCCAAAAATCATGTCAAAGTCGACAAAAAATTTGACATGCCAGACCCTCGACAGGACCCGTATCCTCACTTTCATCATTTCATAACTTTTTTAAAAATCAAGCGATTTTCTTCGGATAAAGCATTTTATTCATGGTTTTAGTTCTAGAATTGAATGGCTTAGTAGTTTTTGCAATTTAAAAAATTCGAAAAAAATTGTAAATTTTGGGATTTTGGTAATGGTCCCCCCTGTAAAATTTTCGGACAAATTTTTTTTTCAAAATTTAAAATTGCCTTCTTTTACTTTTAATCGATTGCGGAGGTCAATATTAGTATAAAACAAGTGTTTAAACATGTTTTAGAGGGTACTTAATTTTTGGCCAAAAATCATGTCAAAGTCGACAAAAAATTTGACATGCCAGACCCTCGACAGGACCCGTATCCTCACTTTCATCATTTCATAACTTTTTTAAAAATCAAGCGATTTTCTTCGGATAAAGCATTTTATTCATGGTTTTAGTTCAAGAATTGAATGGCTTAGTAGTTTTTGCAATTTAAAATATTCAATATTATATTTTTGGCCAAAAATCATGTATTTTGTCCAAAACTTTGACATGTTCTATCAATTTAAACTAAATATATCTTGTGTGTTTTAAAATTAAAAGAAAATTAAGAACAGCCACACAGACAAACCTCGTTCCGCTTAAGTGCATCCAAAACAACTTATTTTAATAGCACATTTTCAGCTTATATTATACAAATAAGTTGCATTCCAAGCGCATTATAATTATCATCAGCCTCATAAGCGACTTCTAACGATGCAACAGAAGCAGCACAAACTGTCAACAGTCATTTAATGTGTATATGTGTGTGTTCGAGTGTGTGTGTGTGTGTGTATGTGTTCTGGGTCGACAGGGTAACAGAGAGAAAAGTTACCATTTGCCGACCTACTTACTTATGAACACGGTTCACATTGATGATGGTTTGCTCTGCGGTTCGTTGGGTGGGTGCGACTTCCTTCTGAAAGATATATCGATATGACATTGCGCCGCTGTCACCGTTCGGTCTGTGTGTCTTGTCCTTGTCCACAAGTTGAGGCAACAAATGCTGTCGGTATGCTATGAGGTCTGAGAGAATTGAGAACTGTAACTAAAGACGGTTCCGACTCACACAGTCAGGTCGCACACAAAATTGCATGTCGAGTGCTGCATAAAACTCAAATTACAGAAAACATTCATGAATATGGTAGGGAGAGGCCGGCATATAAACAGAACTTGTTGGTTTTCGCATTTCGCTTTTATTTGACAAATATTTCAAGAAAAACAAAAGTCAAAGGAGATTTTAATATTTGGGAAAGCCTTTAAGTAAGTTTAAATATTTTTATTCTAAATAAAATTTGGATAAGAAAAGGACTTTAAGTAAATCTTCGTATATTTGATTTTATTAAATGAAATATATAATAATTTATAATAGAATAAGGGAAATAATTTATTTTTGATGTTTCTAGCCAGATCTTAGACTCTTTACAGTCTAGAATCATTTAATCTTGCCATAAGGCACATAAGTTTGGCTGTTCTTAAAGTATATTATAAAAATATGATCACATTCTCAAAAAACGTTAAATAACTAATTTTAATTTTAATTTCAAAGCTAGAAATTGAATTTTTAAATGTATACAGTGATTGTGACCAGTCAAATGATATATGCAAATTTGATTGGGATTGTAATATATGTATAAAAGGTAGCTATGCATGGAATCCATGTGCTTGTACAGTCAAAACAAAAGCATAGCAATTTTAAGTTAATAAGCAAAGTGTAATTATTGGTATTATGGCTGCAAATAAAGTAAAAGTAGTTAGTCTGGACTTTAAACTGTACAGCATAGTGTACTCATCAGTTTGCATTCCCATCTGGACTCTTCTCTTTCTTCATTTCTCATTCTCTTTCCTCATTTTCGCTCTCACTTACACTTTCGTTGCACAAAATATTTTCGAGTAAAAGATAAACAAGCTGCGATGTCAGGGACAATTAAAAATTGTAAAGCGATACGATGCGACGTCTGTGTTGGACTCTTCGCCATGACTCCATATCATCCCTACCCTTAGTAGACTCTGGCGTTGGTCTACTCGGTGTTCATTATATATTTTTGACATTTTAATTGCCTGGCAGCGTGTGACGAGCACTATAAGGATGCTCTGCAGGAGCTGTGCAAGGGCATCAAATGACGTTCATTATTTGGGACTGGCTTTAATTGCGTTTCATACAGTTTATTTAATTTTTTTTCTTCGCTTTTCCAGCTTAGTTTCAACCATAACGGTGCACAATAATGGTGGAAATAACTGAGTGGGGGTGGGGGAGAGGTTGTTGGTGGCAGGCGTAGTAACTGCATTCACAGACGCCATAAAATGCAAATTCCTGTTGATCCTGTTACCCGATGCCAGTGCATGTGCATGGTCTGCCATTTAAAAGACGGGTTATCTGCCCTCCCCTCTCACCCTTCAGCCATCCCTTTAGCCGGCTGTCATGTCTGTTGTGTGCCAATTTCTTGTACCACGTTCCGAACGCGATGCAGCACAAACCAATCTAAGGATATTGTCGCTGCAATCCCCCAAAGCTCTGGCACAAACCGCGCCGAGCCGCTGCCCCAGCAAAGCCAAAGCGTTGCGCAAATATTTGATTTCAACATCTATTGGCCATGCACTGAAAAAAATTTAATATATATTCATATGGGAAAATTTAAATAAAATAATTACTTACTTTCATTTATATATCTCGTATATTTTATTTACTTATTTAAAATCTGTTTAAAGTTAAACAAATACAACAAATTATAAAGTGAATATAGAAATGTTATGAAGTAAACTTATTGAAAATTAATCAAAGAAATAAATATATTTTTAAGTTTAATAGTATTTTACAAATATAACATTAATAGTTTATTTATTTTTTATTTTTAATTAAAATGGTTAATGTGTTTGTTGTTCATTAAAATATAAAAATCTTTATCATCAGTTTCAAAAAAATAATTATGATTCTGGCAAATTTTTTAATTTCATCATTTAAAAAAAGGGAATGTAGAAATTATAATTTTTTTTTAAGTTTCAAAATATTTTTTAATTCTTTTCCAAAAATAATAGAGTAAAACAAAATTTTCTCACAGTGCATACAAAAATAGTTGCATTTATTTTCCATACTGATCTGAAATATTTTATTAGCATACATTTATGGATTTGAAACTAAATGCGCAACAAATTGCAAAACAATTTTTCCCATTTCTCTCAGTGTGCGGCTGGTTAAGTGCTCCGTTTCAGTTAGCAGCAACACGAAGCTGCCGCGGCATAATCCCCGAGTATTTTCACGCTGGCAATGCACCTTAGACCCGCTAGGGCGTACCCCTCCTCCAAACCTCCTCCACTTCACCCTTCGCCTGGCCAACTCATCATTTAGCCATTAGCCAACCCAGAACCGCCCACCTACACAGCCCTGGCCGGGCTGTCAGCAGCTGTTGCTCCTGTGCTGCCTGGCCGAGTTAACGGTATTAGATAGATATGCAAATAAACTGCAAGTCAGTTTGGCATTCGTTAAGTATACGACATGTTATTTACACACAACTTGCGATTAGCCTCGACTTTAAATCGAAGCGAGTCGATTGAACCGGAAGAAAGAAGGTAGAGAGAGAGAGAAAGCGTGAGATAGAGTTGGAAAACAAACTAAACACGCAAGTTCCATAAATCATCAAGTGTCTCCCACTCATTAAACTGGGTTCATTGACCGTGGGATCCTAAGTTTCATTTTGGATTCGCCCACATGCCAAACCCTTTTCTGGGCAACCCCGAAAATAGACAATTTTTATCGGAACACACTCATGTCAAGCTAGAGACAGAGAGAGGCCCCTCTCCTTTTCCATCTACTTTTTGTATAGTTTCATTTCAACTTTTTGTATTTATTTCATTTTTGTTTTCACTTTTTTTTGTTGTTCTTAATTTCATTTTCTCTCATAATTCAAAATGAAAACAAAATAGAAAATGTTCCAGAGTCAGGGCCAGAGAGGGATCGAGATTAGGACTCAGCTGGAAGCGTTTTACATGTAAATTGCCTGCCCCAGCAAAAAGTGAAACCAGTCGAGATTTATAATATACGAGTAGGAAACGAGTATCTAAAATATATGGCATGGTGTAGGTACATCCTGCGGTTACAAACTTTCTGGATAGCTAACATATCCCAGCTTATCCATCTTAAATATCTATGAGCAAGCAGTTTTCTTGAAATATGCTTATGAAATACTATTTATTAAATGAGATACAAGCTTAAATTTGGGTGAAAGACTAAGGAGTAAGTGTACGATGGTTTATAGTTTCATATTTATATTTCATATATATAATAGATAAAAGAATAGTCGCAGCAATATATATATGGTTTTATTTTCTATATTTTGAATATATTAATTATAGCTGCTTACTAAGTTTACCCTGATTTGAAAGCCTAGAATATTAGTTAGACTATGCTTACTACAAACTCAATTCTTGACTTTTCAGATTTTATCCAAATGATATTTCTCTTTAATTTCAATTTTTTAAATCCCAGCCTTTATAGAATACACTTTTCTTTGTCCCAGCTTAGTTCACTGATAAATTCAAGTCAATTTCAATTTGATTTTCAAAGCTGACATTGATTTCGTGACAGTTGAAGACCTTAGCAACTTTTCTGGGCATGAAAATACAGTTAATTCTTGAAACATTTCAAGTTAAATGGCCGCCCCCTACACTCCACACCCCACACACATCCTCGCACTCACACGCAGTCGGTTGGCAATGGCTTTTCCCAGTCTGGGAATCCAATGCTTAATGTGCTTCCTGTTGACGATGCCCATGCGAAAGGAAAACGTGCCCCGAGTCCAGTGTCTAGTGTCCAGTGTCCTGAGCCCTGTTTGTCCAGGCGGCATCGAATGACATGTCAAACACGCAACTGCTCCGATTTGGGCAACCACTGCCCCTGCCCCTGCGCCTCCTCCTCCTCCAGCCATCACTCTGTTGTCTTTCTGTTGGGGAATATTGATTATTGTTGTGGACAGAGAAGCTTTCCGCGGATTTGCCACAGCTTACGGTGCCAATGACCTTGTGCCCTGACCACAGGCATTAAAAGTTATGACATCCAAACTGTCCAAAATGATACGCAATATTTATGCTATTCTTTTCTTTCGTTTTTTTTTTTTTTTTTTTTTTTTGCTATTTACTTATATTCCGTTTAGGCGTTAATTTTTTGATAAATTCATAGAGCTTATAGAACCAAGAAAATCTCTCTCTCTCTCTCATTCTTTCTCTCTCTTTAAATTGACCCAAAGTACTAGTATATCTCGGCCCATTCGAACTTATCTTGGCATTAAATTTGTCACGTTGATTATCTCGATTCTTGAGTTAATTAATTTACTTGTGGTGCTGCCGGACAATTTGGGGCATCGTGACATCTTTAGGACTAGATACAAAGATATCGCAGTGACGGAATGGGATTTCAAACATAATAAATGTTTATTAAATGTAGGTTTCTTTAAGTTGAAATAAAAAGGAAATTATAATAAGAACTATTGCAGTTATTTTAAGCTTGTTGGTAGAAAGATAAAGCAAGTTTAATTTGAAACAGAAACTATTTCGTAAAAGACTTTTTCAACATGTAGTTACATTCATATATTCCGAATGCATTCACTTCGACTACAACACGAGCTGGACGAGCTTGGGTGAGCAATCAAAATGCGTTGGCCAACGATTTGCATAAAAAATCGTACAAATATTTATTCATATGCATTCACTTACATTCATGCAGCACTCAAAGTGCCAGTCAGAGAAAAGCGAAAAAAAAGAAGTAGAAAAAAACACACATTTTTGGCACTCACTTTTTATTGGCACACAGAAAAAGAAAATGCACAGATATGGTATAGTAACTTTTCTTTTTTTCATTTTTTTTGATCTTTGTTTATATTTTTTTATTGATACTGGTATTGACTTTTGTTTTTTTCGGGAACTTTTCTCCAGCCATATCGTATTTGTTTGGATTCGCTTCATAAAGAAAATCACAACGATTTATCAATACGAAAATTCGAAAGAGCAAAATGCAAACAACTGAAAGATATTTGGGAAATTCCTACTGTTCGGGGAGTTCAATTTTTAGCCGAATATGCATAGCGAATGGAAAAGAAATTTCAAGAAGTGTTTCTTTTTTTCATATTATTTACAGTAGCTTTGTGTTTTTTTTTCCAAAGATAAGTAGGCATACATCTTTTATTTGAACTAACATAAGTTAAAACAATTTCAATAAGTCAAGAGCTTTAACTCTTATTTTGTTTTTGTTTTTTTTTTAAATTTTATGTTATATTTTGGACTAATTTCATTGCGCAGTAACAATGATTAATGTAGCGGACGAACTAACGTACCAACACATAATGTACACAATCATCACGAAAAACACGTTTCTCTCAGTGCAGCACGCGCCGAAAAAGTTTCCGAATTTACAGATTCGTAAAGCCACACGATATCTTCCGGAGCAGGTATCGTATATGTCGCCGACAGTTCGTCCCCAGATGTTCCATAGGAAAATGCAAGATGTAACCGAATTACTCGACGATATATTACCGAAACCTTCAAATGTAATGATTCACAAGCAACGTTCTAATAACTGGCCTATTTTGCTACGGAAAAAGACATCTTTTTCCGATTTATTTCCAAATAATCTTATGCGTTCGGGACATTATCAACATTGCAAGGCAACATACACAAAATGCCATTTGCTAAGACGTGCCTACACATTGCCATCGGATAGTAATCTAAACTCCGTGGAGAGTTATTCAATGGAACCCCATGACAGTGATGATGCGATTGAGAAGAATCTAATGTGCAAATATCGTTCTATTTTAATCAGACCAGTGCAAGGATTAAGAGATATTCTGAGCTTTCTGCATCACTTCATTAACAACTCTAATCCCTGGCAGTATATGATAAGTACGTATTATTTTATCAACGTGTGGGCAGATTCTTGATTAATTTTGTGCAGGATCATTAGCCGAATCCATATATCTGTCTGTATGAATATATTTATCTCAGTTATTATAATAGTTAGAGAGACTTTCTAAATTTGGTGTGGACTTTATTGTATATCATAAGAACATTAAGCCTAGTACCTAGTACCTAGTATATTATTCAAAATTGGACTGTAACTTTCGTTACCTGTTTTTCTATTTTTCAGATATCTCAAATGATTTTGACAGTTTCATTCAAAATATCCTGCCAAATTTGTTGGATTACGCCTATTCATACCATACGCCTATTTAATTCATATCTGCAGTATTAGGTAAGCTTCGGTTTTTCCGAAGATATTATATTAATCATATTTATTGCAATCTCATTCATTGCATAATTTTTGTAGATTTAAAAAATGAAGTGCTGAATTTGCTCATGCCTTGGCTTCAAAGATACTTTATTGATTCGCCCATCTGGATAATGTGAAGATTGTGCATTATGCTACAGAATTAAAGTTCAACTAAGTGAAATTAAGGAAATTATGTTACATGCAAGCGTGTACTTTTAATGTAGTAGAACTTTGGCGTCTTTAAATTAATTGGTTTGTTCACACTCTTTCAGGACTAAAAAAAAACTAAAAAAAAACAAAAGTGAAAAAATATCTCGATCAAAAAATGTTATACACAAAATTGAATGCAATCATTTTATGTAAAACAATTTTTAATATTTTTTTACTTATAAATAAATATAAATTTATTGTTTTGGAAAATTTAAATTACCCTGATTGTGTTTTTTTTTTCTTTCTGAGATTTCCGTCTCTTCTATCTCGGTCTCAGCTGCGGTTAAATTTAATAACCCATGTGATGTTTGAGCTATTCGCGCTTTAATGCTTAACGCTCATTCTGATGTCCAACCACAAGTTTTTATTGCATAATACGCTGTGCAGGGAGGGGCATTAAGAAGTGCGAGAGGGGGACTATAACAATTTACCTCGATGTCACCTCTGTGGACAGCGAAGTTGTTGCAAGCTTCGTTTTATAGCAGAGAAGCCAACGAGGCGCATTAAATAAACGCTACGAGACGAATCTCATTTAATTTTACGTTTACAATTTCACAAATTCCCAAACAAAAAGTTCTAGAAAAGAAAATCACAACGAAAACTGCCAATCGAATACACTAAAAGAAACCTAGAGAAAATTCAAATATATACGAAACTAAAGTATAACCACATTAGTTTGGAAATATTAAATGAAAAATTTCAAGGGCAATGATATAAAAAAGATGAGAATAAAGACGAGCTGAGTAAATTCCTAATAACACCGAGTGACTTTTACAAGCATACATAATAAAGGTTTTAATGTTTAACGTAAGCGAAAATATGATTTTCTCTTTTTTACATTTTTAATTGTTTTTATTATTTTTAATTTTGTCAGATATTATTTTCTAAATATTTTCGACTGTTCTTAGTTGACTTTAAAATAAATAAATAAATACATCATAACATTTTTAAATAATAATTAATCGATACTTTACTTTGAGTAAATATTAACTTTCGAAACTTAAGACAAACCTCTAAAGAAAATGTAAATACCTTTTCCAAAAGTGTATGGCGACATGAACTGCTGTCTAAGGGTTAACAGAGTTTCCAAGAGAATGTTCTGGTTTTTTTTTTTTGGTTTGTTTTTTTTTGTCATGTCTGGCTTATCGCTGTCAGCTCCTCTGTCTGGACAGATTCGTGTGCTAAATTATTGAAATTTGACGATGAAACTGTTGCTTGACTCGCAGTCACAACAAGAATTACAGCTTCAGTTTGAGTATGATTGTGAGTTTGAGTGTGAGTTTGAGTGTGAGCTCGAATTTGAGTTCTAATTTGGGTTCCAATTTCGGTTACGCTTTCAATTTGAGCTAACGAATCCAATTAATTAACCATGTAGCTCTGACATTACGATACTTGAGGCACACTTAGTTAAAGTCAAGTCCCAATTTGTTACATATCGATTATTGATTATGATATGATGTCGGATACTGTTGGAATTGCGTCGCCAGAAGTGTCTATTATTAGCGCCTGTTGATTTCTGGAGGGCAAAGGTCAAAGTGAATGGAGGCTGATGCCAAATTGGCAAGGACTGTGTCGCATATTTATCTTCAGAATAAAGTGTCTAAAGGTGTTGTAGGGCAAGTGTGAATAGATCGATATTTATTTATAAATATACTCAAGAAATGCTGTATAATTTTACTTTCTATAATTAGAGGTCAGTTGGCAGTGACTGTAGGTAAAAAATAAATACTTATGTAGCTTTTGCAGTCAGTTACATTCAGAGATATATTTAAATATTATAAAATCAGCTTAACTTTAAGACGCGCTCAACCTGTTGCAGCTTAGTGTCCGTTGCATCTGTCAGATACATTTTTATAGCTGCGTCTACTTTGTGCCAAATTAATCAAAACAATGTTGTGGCACAGTCAAATTGGCTAATGAAATTGCACAGATTTCTGCAGCTATACATATGTATCTGCTGCTCTCTCTCTCTCCCTCCCATTCTGTCTCTCTTTAAGCCATTTTTCGCTACCCTCTTTTATGGTTATTGCCATTTTATGCCATGCAAATGCAGCTGTGTGCTGTAAAATAGAAATAGAAACAGGCAACAAGAGTTCGCGGCAAAAGTATTGCCAATTGCCATCAAAGGCAGCCTTCAATTTATGCGCCCGACTAATTGCTGTATCCGCTTTAAAGAGGAATTGCTGAAATTGGAATTAAACTTAGAAAAGAAAAGAAAAAAATAAATAAAAACAAAAGAAAAGTTTGAAAAATTAAATTTCACTCAGGTTCTACCGAGATTTGAACTCGGATCGCTGGATTCAGAGTCCAAAGTGCTAACCATTACACCATAGAACCGGTTATCAAACCGTCAGCAAAATGGGCTACTTTAGACACGATTTATTATATTGAATTCCATTTAAATTTAAAATTTTTTTAGAATCAGCAAAATTGTTGACTCTGCTAAAATCGGGTTTATATATTTATAAACATTAAAAGGCATAGACAGTTGGCAATAATTTCGTAGCACTCTATAAATAGATAAACGTTTTTAAATAATTTTGTTTGTTATTAATTTCTTGAGTTCCATATACTTTTCAACACTTTTGCTCTATTAGAAACAGTTCAACTTTATTCTGTTTCCAACTTTATAGTGTGTGTGGCAAGTCAATTATATGCAGCCCCTGTGCAAGTCTAGGGATTTTCACATTGTCTGAGCTAATTAGCCAAACACTTGTTAACCCCACACAGTGTCTGTAGCATGGTCCCAACTCCTCCCCTAGCTCTGGGTATCAGCCCGGAAAAACTCTGTGAAACTTGTGTGGAAAATGCCCGGACACGTTTTCATAGCTTTGCTTACCTGTGCTTAAATGGTTTTACAGGTTTATTTTTAACACTAGCGCACACACACACACACACACACACTGTCAGTGTGTACCTGCTGTCGGTACACGCCCATCTCTATCACATCATTTGCATGTCCTTCTGGTGTGGGCGTGGCCAAGCAACTTTGTGCGCGTAATTTGATTGCAGATGCGGACAACTTTGACGACAATCTCATTAAGTTGACATCACAATCCGCATTCGAATTGACATCGAACATGAGCTGAGAGTATCGTCCATATCATCGTTCCTTTGACAGGGTCTTACGAGTCATATAAACGCATAAATAATGACTGTCACTGCACTTTATATAGTTTCCCTCCAAATGCCTCGCAAATCCGCATTGATTGTCTTTCAGTTCAGCAATAACCCAGCAATGCATTGCAAATTGATATCCCTTCGACATATATCGTATAAATGACATTACCGAACCGAGAAGGTCCCATGGAGTCGCCACATCTACAAACATACTCCACCTTAGCGAAGACACACACCGACATGAGGCGAATTCAAGCAGTGCTTTGAACCCAAAGCTCTTGTATGGTTCTGAACTCCGCTAAGCTTGTACACTGTGTCACAGATGTTTTCATACAGAAGCAAGTTTTTATTCATATGGAATAGAAATTTCACTTAAAAAATATTTTAAATCTGTTTATAAAACTTAGGCTAAACATTTTTAAAGTTAAAAAAAAAAACATAAAATATCAATTAATAAAGGCCGATCCCAGAAATACTTTTAGCTGTCTGTATGACTACCTATATCTTAGCTATTATTAGAGCTAGGGCTATCAAATTTGCTGAGAATATGTCTCATTATTGTCTTATTATTGTACGCAGGTGGAATTTGTTTTGGAATTCAACCATGCCTCCATAAATCGATTTACATACAAATTTACAGCTCAAATTTTGTATTTAGTTTTTCAAATCATCCTTATATGTAGTCACAATTTTTGGTATCTTCAAAGTTGACCGTTTCCCAACGCTGTATTCTAAGGCCATCACAATGATCCGATAAATCTACAAGCTCAACATTCGAAATAACTTTGATTTGTATTAATTTTGGGGGAATAATGTTTTCTACGCACACCTTAGCACCTATCGCGGTATAGACAAAAATCGCAAGTAATCTGAAAATAAGCATGAAACACGCGTTTGCCGTGAACACTTGATAAGGCCCAAGAAAATATATATTCCGTATAGCTAGTGAAGCGTACAGTACATTTGTATATATTGTTTATATTATTTATGATCTAACAAATTATTGCACATTATGTCAGCGCACGAGATTAGCCTATAGGAGAGAGAGAGAGAGAACGACAGCAATACGATGAATAAATCTATAAAAAACAGAAAAAAAAATCGTCTGATTGCCGACCATATTGAGATAATCAGGAAAAACCTGCGAGCGTTATGCCTCATAAAGATGCTAAAATCGTGATTTATAAATATCATTGAGTTATATCTTATCAATGGAATTTCGGGCCCTGGCCCAGGCATGTTCAGGCTGCAATTCGCGTACAATTTTGGGGCAACCATTCGAACCTTTGGGGAAACCTTTGGCCTGTCAGGCCTGTCGTTTAAGATTATAAGTAAAAAAAAGAAAAGAGACGGGGCGGAAATGTGACCAAGTCGGGCATAAATTTTAAAAAGAACTGCCGACCGTTATACCCGTGTATACCGACTACCTACCTATGTATACTGCAGTTTATGGGCTCAAACTACTGCTCCGTTCAGTTTATCAAATCATAAAATTGTATAATGTGATAAGGAGTAAACAAAACAATTGGCAACAGCCGAAATTGTGTTTCCAACATACCATGAAACGGTCAGTCTTTCATTTCGGTCTCTTTCGATATAGCCCAGTCATTTCTTATGGCATTTCAATTGATAATACCAACTGGCGTGCAAACATAAAATTTACTTTTAGTATCTAGATAATATTAATTGTAGATTATATTGAACTCTTTAGAATTAATTAAGTACCATCATATTATTGATATTGTATTATCTCGTTCTTTGTGATTCATGGGCTTACTCAATGACTAGATCAATGAATTATGACAACAGGTGTCGGGATTTGCTATAACCGATAATAGCAAACCTGATTTTGAGCAATAAATATGCGTATATTTATAGGGAAAAGCACTTATCGGTCACAGTTTGGTTTATAAATAGAGCCTTTTGAAATGAATGATTCATCATAACTATCTTCATTATGTGGTAAATATTATATGTGGTAAATATTATATTAGAAATAGTAGAAATAATTTCAATAAAATATTTTATTAAGCCCATGACAGAGGCTGTGTAGAAACTCTTCCATATCTTGAAATTAAGTTTATACTATGTCTCAAGGCTTCTAATCAAAACTACTTTATAAATAGCCACATTGAAATTTATATAGAACTTGCTAAAGCGACATACATTTCTATTGATATTCTCAATTTACGCTAATCTACGCTGATGTCGGCTTGCTCTCGAGAGATTATTAATAAATATAAGGTTTGTTTTCTGGAATTGTGTTTAACTAGAATTGGAATAAATAGAAATAAATAATTACTAATTATTCACTTAATATACATCTATGATATATTGTGCAATTGTTTATATACAGATGCATAGTCGTATTACCTATTTGTCTTTGGATTCAAATTTAGTTACTATGCATACACTACATAGTTTGCCCCTATGTCACAGTGCACTGATAAGATGCCGAATAAGATTAAAGAGGAATGTACTGAGTGTGCGAAAAAAAACACAAAACTTAGTTTATGCAGGCCACAAAATACTCTATAATGAAAGATAATATTAGTTAAAGATATATTATTATTCATACCATACATTTAAAATATTATTTATCTATATCTGTTGTACATTAACTTATAACTGACACTATAAGGAGTCATAAAATACTTTTTGCATGTGGTATTTGATATAAGCAGAGATCTTTGCTTATATCACATAAAACTTTGATCAAAGTTGACTATGCATATTCCTTATCCTTGAGTATTCCCCTGTAATGGCATTATAATTAGAATAGTCCATATACCATGCTTGCCGGTCGCAAGCCCGCACAGTACCTGCTGATAGTTGATAAGGCGTTAATTCTCTGTCTTTTATTTTGTTAAGATCTGTAGATTTTGGCATACGCATTAACGATTTCTAATCAGAGAGGGTACGATAGGGAACGAAAAGCGAGAGGGGGGAGAGATAGAGGCAACAACAAATCCCAGTGCGAACGAGAATGCCCTATGCAATTGATAAGACTAAGCTCACTCTCTCGCTCCCTCGCTCTCTTTATCTCCCGCATACACACACGCACACACGCTCTCTTTGCGCGTCACAAAAGAAGAGACCATTATCGACAGCGACGTTGACTGCGACGCCGACAACGACAGCGATCGCGCGTTTACAATAGCATCCGATCCTGTTCTGCTTTCAGTTTGCGCTTTGGCTTCGCTGCGTGCGGTCGTCTGCGTGTTCTCTCGAGTACTGGAAGGAAAAAACTACGAAAAATCAAATTCATATTTCCTGCGGAAACAATACAAATAGAACCCAACCCGCAGAACAGAACAATAACAGAATTATTCACATACAGTAAGTCTCTGTCCCGATATTAATATCGAAGTAAAAATAATAATAATAATGATCTGTGATCGTGTGCAAAAAAAAAATAAAAACAAAAGAACCAAAACACGTGCAATGCTTTTCAAAACAAATTTTTACCGGCAATATTATTTTCGGTATTTTGTCAATTCCCCTCTTCGATGTCTTCGATGTCTTTAGTGGGTCAGTGCACTATTCGTGGGTTCATTGTCACCTTGCGTCCGTTTCACCAGATTTCGCTAGTCTTATTTATCGTGTTTAGCTTCGATTGCGCTTCGCTCCCTCTCTATCTCTTTCTTCCTCTCTTTTTTGTCTTTATTCCACTTTCGAAAAGCATTAAATCAATTCTTCAGCTATGCAACGACATGCTCTCTCTCTCTCTCTCCTGTTCTCTGTCATTATTTCTCTCACATCCCACCACCTCCAACAACATCATTATTTTCGAGTTCGTTTTGTGGTTCCTAAAACAAAAAGAAAAAGAGACCAAAACACGCATGGGAACATATTTTTAGATCAGCCCGTCTATCGGTTTTTGTTTTTATACGCAGCTTCTCTATAGTGTCTATGTAAAGCGTTACCGGGAGGGGGCAGATTAAAGTTTTTTTTTTTATTTAATTTTTCTAGTTATTACAAACAATTTTGAACGTAGTTCCATATTATTCCCCCCCCCCAGTGAATGACTGACTGGCGATTGTCTAGACTTGGGTGCTTATCAAAAAAATAAAAAATAACAAAAAGCCGGTTTCCTCTATGTTGAGCCGCCCCAGCTAGAAAACTACAAACCATATACGAGAGACCATACATAATACATACAAATGTACATATTAGAATACTATACTATACTATATTCAACTTGTTTTCTGATTTTAGCAAAACCTGTGGCTGTTTCCCTAATTATGCCATACGCAATAGATTTCTAGTATTATTTAATCACATACGCGTGTATTTATACAGTTCTTCATGTCTACAGACTAGTTTTTTCTTATTCATATACGTAGTATACGATCTCTGATCATTCATCAAACAGCTGAGCGCTCCCGGAGCTTATCATTGTGTCATAATTAACATGCCAATGTCTTGAAGTCACCTTTATTTCGATGTTATGTACTTAGTTGGAAATTATAGTTTCGGAAAATGTACTTAAATATATAATAGAAATTATAGAACTTATATAATAGTTCTTAGTTTGTTTGCAAATTTTCCATAGATTTTAATCTATTTATAGTTTTGAAAATCATTTGATTTTTGCATGCTTTTTATGATACTATTTGACATAGTATAAATTTGTTATTTATTTTCATTTCTTTGTCTGAAAATAAAATAAGCTTACTATAAATTTATACGATTTGTTACGTATTTCAAACCAACAATCGAACTATAATAAATAATTATAATATTCCATACTTTCTTTCTCTCCAGCAAGTTCCAAATGTTTCTTTTTTCTCTTTATAGAGATTTTATATAATCACTTTCTCCATTAAACTACTACCTGACTTTTGGATAGCTAAGTGTGTTTTCTATTGTTTTCGTAGTATTAGACAAGCAGTCAATCAAACCATCACTCCATCTATTAATTGCATCAAGCTTCGATCAATCAATCAGCTTTAATCATTCGCGGAACTTCAACCCCAACACCAGGTTCGATTCTTCCGATCTATTCATGGAAAATCAAGTGGCTAACCTTGTCATTATATGTTAGTATAGTACTTTGGACTCATTTACTTTTCATTATTAACTAAAAGTCGTTTGGGTATTTACTTTCTCGTTTTCCGCTTATCATTCGAAATCGGTTTGGTCCGTTATTTTTATTGATTAATAAAAAATTATGAACGTTCTGTTGCGGCGCAAACATGTGTATACACAAATAGATAAATATCGTGTTGAGGCCCTTTGTACCCAAAAAAAAAAAAAAAAAAAAAAAAAAAAACAAAATATAAACCCACACGTTAACTATACTAAGCCAAGACTTCGGGAAGTTTGGCATTGTTATTAGATAAGACCAAAGACTGCTTAATGACATGTCAAAGGAAAGGAAGACACGCATTTCCAAAATTGATAATACACAGAGATATGGCAACTATTTGAAAACGAAAACATAGATGAAAATTGTTGAATATAATTAAAACCTAAAAGAAATTCAATTATTCTTCGGTACATACTTAAATTTTCGTGAATACTTTCAATTTCCTGTCTATGAATTGACCGTGAATGAATTTCATATTTATAGGAAACTTCAAGTAGTTCTTCAGCTCTCTAAATAATGTGCTATAAATTTGCCAAACGTAGAATTATTTACAGCTTTGGGTTGCCGCCCCTCGTTTAATCAGGTGTTAAGTCATAATTTAAGCATAGCGATAAGAGGGGCAAACACCTTGACACCGCGGACACCTTACTCCGTTCAAACCGCACTCCTCCTCCCCCCTCGTACACCTTGTACACCCCTTCCATTTTGCATTCGCTCGCTTATCTTGATCGAAAACCCCGTGTACTTTAGTCACAGGTCATGCGATTTCAATTTAGTCTAAGAAACTAATTAATAAAACTAACTTAATTTGATTTTTTTTTTTTTTTTTTTGCAGAAAATGGCCACAAGTCCAAACGAAGCGCTATACAATCGCCCAGGACCCAATCGCCTGAGGCACTCGGAGGTTTATCGCACCACCAATCCCGAGGAGGCTGTTAAGATTCGCATGCAAAAGGAGGGTCTGGGTGCCGAGGAACCTCTCTCCATACCCGGCATGCTCAAGCGGGTTGCGAACAAGTATCCCGAGTACCCGGCACTACGTACCAAAAATGGCAAGAACGGCTACCACACGGTGACCTATAAGTGAGTTTCGAGTCTGGCTTCGATTTGCCTCCCTCCACGCGAATTCATTTAACACTCTAATCGAATTTCCTCTTGCAGGCAATACGAGCAGCAGGTGCATCAGACGGCCAAGGCCTTCATTAAGCTTGGACTGCAGGAGCATCACTCGGTCGGTGTGTTGGCCTTCAACTGCTCCGAATGGTTCTACTCTGCGATGGGTGCGGTCCATTCACGCGGCATCATTGCCGGCATCTACACGACCAACTCGGCCGATGCTGTGCTTCATGTTCTGCAGGATTCCCGTGCTCAGATTGTTATCGTCGATGATGCCAAGCAAATGGACAAGATTCAATCCATCAGGGATAAGTTGCCGCTCCTTAAGGCAGCCGTACAAATTCAGGAGCCCTACCCACCGTACCTGAAGAAGGAGGATGGTTACTACAGGGTGAGTAAAAGGTCGCTACTGAAATACGTTGGGCGATACGAAGTGCGCTTCGAGTCTAGTGAGAGGCGAGTCGAGTCTAGTCAGAGCACTGTCCAGTCTAGTCCAGGAACGAGTCTAGTCTCAGTGGAGGCCAGATCTAGTTGAGTTGAGTCTAGTACCAGTCGAGTCTAGTCTAGGTAGAGTATAGTCCTAGTCAAGGGTAGTTATAGTCGAGTCTAGTCCCAGTCGTGTGTAGTCCCTGTCAAGTCTAGGTACCAGTCCCAGACGAGTCTAGTCCTAGTTGAATCTAGTCCCCTTCAAGTCTAGTCTAAGTGGAGTCTAGTCCTAGTCGAGTCTAGTCCTAGTCTAGGGTTGTCCTAGTCGAGTCTAGTTCCAAGTCTATTCCCAGTCCGGTCTAGTCCCAGTTGAGTCCAGTCCCAGTTGAGGGTAGTCCTAGTCGAGGGTAGTTCTAGTCGAGGGTAGTCCCAGTCGAGGGTAGTCCCAGTCGAGTCTAGTCCAAGTCTAGTCCTGTCTCAGTAGAGTCTAATCCTAGTCGAGTCTAGTACTAGTCTAATCTAGTCCCAGCCTGGTCTAGTCCCAGTTGCGGGTAATCCCAGTTAAGTCTAGTCCCCGTCAAGTTGAGTCCCCGTCGAGTCTAAAGCTACAACAATAAATGAATTTAAATCTTAGCAAGGAGTCCATATAGTAAGAGTTTCAAGGAAGATATACGAGGGTATAGAGTTAAATAGAGAGCTAGTTAAGGGGGTACGAGCTAAGTCTTTCCCGAACAGACTTGGGACTCTAAAGTTGATCTAGAGAAGACTCCAAAGTTAAACCAATGGATGCAAATTGAACATTAGATATACCCAGTTCATATTGCTTATGGAATACGGATTTCAGACCAGATCTCTGTCCAGATAGGTACTGGCAATCAAAACTCTAGCAGCGAGATGAATGTTTCCTTGAGGATGTAGTCTTTAATGGAAGTGCTTCCCAATGAGTCCTACAATTTGCCCTACAATCAATTTAACTTAAACTGATTATTAACTTCCTGCCTGCCTGCCTGCCTGTCTTCGCAGTGGTCTGAGATTGAAGGGATGAATGTTGAGGATGTGGAGGATGAGTATAAGCGTCGCCTGGAGAACATTGCCATCAACGAGTGCTGCTGTCTGGTCTACACCTCCGGAACGGTGGGCATGCCCAAGGGTGTGATGTTGTCGCACGACAACATTGTGTTCAATACGCGTGGCATCTCGAAGGGTCTGGAGCGAGTGACGATGGGTGCCGAGTCGATGGTCTCGTATTTGCCACTATCCCATGTGGCGGCTCAAATTGTGGACATCTATACGGTCGCCTCGATGGCCGGTTGCATTTGGTTTGCCGATAAGGATGCACTGAAGGGTACCCTAGTTAAATCTCTGCAGGATGCGCGACCCACAAGATTTATGGGCGTGCCGCGCGTCTATGAGAAGTTCCAGGAGCGTATGGTGGCCGTGGCCAGCTCAAGCGGTAGCTTCAAGAAAATGCTCGCCGGCTGGGCCAAGGGCATCACCCTGAAGCATTACATGGAGAATCAAGGGTAAGTTTCGTGTATGAGGGGGGGAAAAAATACTTCAACTTTAACTTTTGTACGCGCATAAATTATGCAAAAAGGATGCACAGTTAAAGTGGCTGCACTCCTGCCTGGCTGCCTGGTGAGCTGCCTGGCTGAAAGCAATCCCTGCTGGCACGCTAAATTATGCAAGCGCAGCGGCCAAAGGCAGCCAGCGGCATGCTCTGGTTTAAGCCAAAATCACTGGCAACAACATTACTCATACGTCAGGTTGTACACGAAGGGAACAGCAGCAAAACACAGCGTAGCAGCAGCTGAAGCCGGAGCTGAAGCTGCAGCTAAATCTAAAGCAGCTCTTGCATGCGGGCACGTCCTTGTCCACAGTGGAAACAGCAGCTGGGGGGAGGGAGGGGTCGGGGTGTACAGGTGGTAGGATGCCTCTTTGTCTAAGCGAAACTGCTGCAAATTCGTGTCAGTTATTTGCACAGCGCAGTGGAGATGCCTTCAGTTAAACTCTGACAGTGATTAGCACAATTTGAAGTCTACTTTAAAGGTAACGAAGCGAAAGAGTACCTAAGGTTCTGAAGGAATATTTCTAGATTCAGTTATCAATCTTATACATACTTAGTTAAGATTGAGGAGGCATAATTATCCAAGCATTTCCAGGGGTTCTCTCTGTTCAATTCCTCTTCAATTATATTAGATATTCTACAGGTTCCCATGAGCAACTTCTAATAGGATTTAGATATATAGCAAGAGAATGGTTTAAAATATATATGTTATAACTTCATTCCAAATTTGAGACTCTCTTTAATCTGTTTATCCAAGCATTTCCAAGGGTTCTCTCTCTATTCAATTCCTCTTCAATTATATTAGATATTCTATAGATCCCCGACTTCTAATGGGATTTAGATAGATAGCTAGAGCATGGTTTAAAATATATCTAGTATAACTTCCTTCCAATTATGAGACTCTCTTTAATCATTAGCTTATACTTTTTTGAATAACTGCAAGAACTCAAGTCTATATAGGGACAAGATCTTCGATAAGTCATACTTTCCAATTTTAAAGAGCATATCCAACTTTCCGCTTGACTACCTCCTGCTCCGACATCATCTTTAGACCTTGGCGAACTTAACATTTTAATGGCCAACCCCAAAGTAATTCCCCCATGATCCCCAACTTGTCAACTTGTGACCTACTCCGCGACTGTTGTCCATGTTCTCCCACCCAGAGTCCATTATCCTTGGTCTATGCAATTATCAAGTTGCCAGCAAACTAATCAACAATTCCAATTAAAACTTTTCTACAATCTTTTCTCTTCTCTTTTCTCGTTTTGCAGCAAGAACAGCGGAGGTTTCCGCTACAAGATTGCCAAATCGCTCATCATGTCCAAGGTGAAGGCAGCGTTGGGTTTCGATCAGGTAATGAGCTTGGTAACTGCCGCAGCGCCCATGTCGCCGGAAACGAAGAAGTACTTCCTCAGTCTGGACTTGAAGATATTGGATGCCTTCGGTATGTCGGAGACAGCGGGTTGTCACACGCTCTGCGCACCCGATGCAACGCTTCTCAACTCAATTGGCAAAACGCTGCCCAGCTGCGAGTCCAAGATCATCAATCAGGATGAGAACGGACATGGTGAATTGTGCATTCGGGGACGTCACGTCTTCATGGGTTACATCAACAACAAGGAGAAGACAGAGGAATCCCTAGACGATGATTGTTGGTTGCATTCGGGAGATTTGGGTTTCATTGACAACACAGGTTATGTCTTACTGACGGGACGATCCAAAGAGATTATCATTACAGCCGGCGGTGAGAATATTCCGCCCGTACATATCGAGAATATCATCAAGAAGGAACTCAATGGCATTTCCAATGCCTTCTTGGTGGGTGAACAGCGTAAATACCTTACTGTATTGGTTTCCATCAAGGTAAGTGTGTTATTTGATATATCATAGGATACAATAGTTGATTTATTTCTATACGACTCTCTTCCTAACAGACCGAGGTGGATAGAGAAACGGGAGCTCCGCTGGATGATCTGACCCACGAGTCTTCGGAATGGATGAAGTCACTGGGCGTTGAGCACAAGACCCTTACGGATATACTGAATGCAGGACCCTGTCCCAAGGTCTGGAAGTCCATTGAGGATGGCATTAAGCGAGCCAACAAACAGTCTATCTCGAATGCGCAAAAGGTACAGAAATTCGCAATTCTGCCGCACGATTTCTCAATTCCCACTGGAGAGTTGGGCCCCACCTTGAAGGTGAAGCGTAATGTGGTCAGTAAGCAGTATGCCGATATTATCGAGAAGCTATATGCCTAGGAAACCAAAACAACATTAAACAAATACGTGAGCAAAGGAACTTGAGCTTTAACATGAAATGAATTTAACGGACTTCAAAGCCGATGAGTGCCAGCTTAAATTACTTTATAATCTATTTACCTAATGTACTATATTCACTCAATTAGTATGAGTGCAATGATGTTTATAACAATGAGGATAATGATGATGATGATGATGATGTTAATACTGATGTTAATGATGAAGTTGAACATTATTTTATAATGCCTTTACGCCCTTTTTACCTTGCCCCAGACATAGTTTGTAAGTCGAGAATCCTATGTTAATTTGTTTTATTTACTGAAACACAAGGAAACATTTATATTATATTACACTATTGATGAATTACATAAATAAATTTTCAAATATATATTTAAACTGGTTTACAAAAATTTCGACATGAAATTCCATCGACACTTTTAAGAGTTTTTAAATTTGGTCACACTTAAAGCATTCATTGCGATGGAATCCGCAAGAAAAGAGTCTGCACAGTATTCCGATTAAATACAATATACTAGAATAAAGTTTTTTTGTCTTCTATCATCTCTAATCTCTCTGTACAAGCTTAATCATAATTGGAAACGTCGAGTGGACGGAAAACAAATTAATATTTTAATCTACATTTTAAATTGTCGGTTTTTGGATGGGAATTCCCAGAAAAGTGTCGTTTTAAAAACACTATAAAAAAAGCTCGAATACGCAAGTCTTCGTATAATCTAAAGTAAGATCCCGAACGATCATCTCACATTGGAACGAAATGCAGGCCTTGGGTAATTCTAAGGTTATATACGGGGTGAGCATCATGCTGTTCGTGCTGTGTCTGATATGCAACGAGGTAAAGTCCCCAACATACTCTCTTCGAAATATATATCTTCATGCGTATTTTCGTATTAGGTAAATTCGAGAGGAATGGGCCAGCCGATCTGCGAAGGGGGATGCCCTAAATATGCATACTGCGCATCGCCTGGTTCCTGCCAATGTGACGAAAAATACAAGTTCAACGAAATCAATCATCTCTGTGAACCACAATGTGATCCGCTGTGTGACGGAAATTCCGAGTGTGTTCTCCCCAATGTCTGTCAGTGTAAGAAAGGTTATGTGGGAGATAATACCAAGTGTGACCCTATCTGTTTAAATGAGTGTCCGAAGCACAGTAAGTGCGTCAAGCCCGACGAGTGTCAGTGTGAAGAAGGTTTCGAGAAGGTCGAGGATCTTTGTAAGCCTATGTGTCCCGAAGGTTGTCCCGCGCATGCATACTGTGGGGCTCCTAATAATTGTACCTGCTCAACTGGCTATGTGAAAACCAACAACACTATCTGCACTCCAGTATGCACCAAAGGTTGTCCGGATAATTCGGAGTGCGTCAAACCCGATTTCTGCCAGTGTAAGGAGGGATATGTGGGAGACAACAACAACAAGTGCAACCCTCTTTGCGCCAAGGGATGTCCCGAAAATTCGGAGTGCGTCGAACCTGATTTCTGCCAGTGTAAAGAAGGATATGTAGGAGATAACAACAACAAGTGCAACCCTATATGCACCAAGGGATGTCCCGAAAATTCGGAGTGCGTCGAACCTGATTTCTGCCAGTGTAAGGAGGGATATGTGGGAGACAACTCTAAATGCAACCCTATATGCACCAAGGAATGTCCCGAAAATTCGGAGTGCGTCGAACCTGATTTCTGCCAGTGTAAGGAGGGATATGTGGGAGACAACAACAACAAGTGCATCCAACTTTGCACCAAGGGTTGTCCCGAAAATTCGGAGTGCGTCGAACCTGATTTCTGCCAGTGTAAAGAAGGATATGTAGGAGATAACAACAACAAGTGCAACCCTATATGCAACAAAGATTGTCCCGAAAATTCGGAGTGTGTCGAACCTGATTTCTGCCAGTGTAAGGAGGGGTATGTGGGAGACAACAACAACAAGTGCAACCCTATATGCACCAAGGGGTGTCCCGAAAATTCGGAGTGCGTCGAACCTGATTTCTGCCAGTGTAAGGAGGGATATGTAGGAGACAACAACAACAAGTGCAACCCTATATGCACCAAGGGGTGTCCCGAAAATTCGGAGTGCGTCGAACCTGATTTCTGCCAGTGTAAGGAGGGATATGTGGGAGACAACTCTAAATGCAACCCTATATGCACCAAGGAATGTCCTGAAAATTCGGAGTGCGTCGAACCTGATTTCTGCCAGTGTAAGGAAGGATATGTGGGAGACAACAACAACAAGTGCAACCCTATATGCACCAAGGGGTGTCCCGAAAATTCGGAGTGCATCGAACCTGATTTCTGCCAGTGTAAGGAGGGATATGTGGGAGACAACTCTAAATGCAACCCTATATGCACCAAGGGGTGTCCCGAAAATTCGGAGTGCATCGAACCTGATTTCTGCCAGTGTAAGGAAGGATATGTGGGAGACAACTCTAAGTGCAACCCTATATGCACCAAGGAATGTCCTGAAAATTCGGAGTGCGTCGAACCTGATTTCTGCCAGTGTAAGGAGGGATATGTGGGAGACAACTCTAAATGCAACCCTATATGCACCAAGGAATGTCCTGAAAATTCGGAGTGCGTCGAACCTGATTTCTGCCAGTGTAAGGAGGGATATGTGGGAGACAACTCTAAATGCAACCCTATATGCACCAAGGAATGTCCTGAAAATTCGGAGTGCGTCGAACCTGATTTCTGCCAGTGTAAAGAGGGATATGTGGGAGACAACTCTAAATGCAACCCTATATGCACCAAGGGGTGTCCCGAAAATTCGGAGTGCATCGAACCTGATTTCTGCCAGTGTAAGGAAGGATATGTGGGAGACAACTCTAAGTGCAACCCTATATGCACCAAGGAATGTCCTGAAAATTCGGAGTGCGTCGAACCTGATTTCTGCCAGTGTAAGGAGGGATATGTGGGAGACAACTCTAAATGCAACCCTATATGCACCAAGGAATGTCCCGAAAATTCGGAGTGCGTCGAACCTGATTTCTGCCAGTGTAAAGAGGGATATGTGGGAGACAACTCTAAATGCAACCCTATATGCACCAAGGAATGTCCTGAAAATTCGGAGTGCGTCGAACCTGATTTCTGCCAGTGTAAGGAGGGATATGTGGGAGACAACTCTAAATGCAACCCTATATGCACCAAGGAATGTCCTGAAAATTCGGAGTGCGTCGAACCTGATTTCTGCCAGTGTAAGGAGGGATATGTGGGAGACAACAACAACAAGTGCAACCCTATATGCACCAAGGAATGTCCTGAAAATTCGGAGTGCGTCGAACCTGATTTCTGCCAATGTAAAGAGGGATATGTGGGGGACAACTCTAAATGCAACCCTATATGCACCAAGGGATGTCCCGAAAATTCGGAGTGCGTCGAACCTGATTTCTGCCAGTGTAAGGAGGGATATGTGGGAGACAACAACAACAAGTGCAACCCTATATGCATCAAGGGGTGTCCCGAAAATTCGGAGTGCGTCGAACCTGATTTCTGCCAGTGTAAGGAGGGATATGTGGGAGACAACTCTAAATGCAACCCTATATGCACCAAGGAATGTCCCGAAAATTCGGAGTGCGTCGAACCTGATTTCTGCCAGTGTAAGGAGGGATATGTGGGAGACAACAACAACAAGTGCAACCCTCTTTGCGCCAAGGGATGTCCCGAAAATTCGGAGTGCGTCGAACCTGATTTCTGCCAGTGTAAAGTGGGATATGTGGGAGACAACTCTAAATGCAACCCTATATGCACCAAGGAATGTCCCGAAAATTCGGAGTGCGTCGAACCTGATTTCTGCCAGTGTAAGGAGGGATATGTGGGAGACAACAACAACAAGTGCAACCCTCTTTGCGCCAAGGGATGTCCCGAAAATTCGGAGTGCGTCGAACCTGATTTCTGCCAGTGTAAAGTGGGATATGTGGGAGACAACTCTAAGTGCAACCCTATATGCACCAAGGGGTGTCCCGAAAATTCGGAGTGCATCGAACCTGATTTCTGCCAGTGTAAGGAGGGATATGTAGGAGACAACAACAACAAGTGCAACCCCATATGCACCAAGGGGTGTCCCGAAAATTCGGAGTGCGTCGAACCTGATTTCTGCCAGTGTAAGGAAGGATATGCAGCAGACAACTCTAAGTGCAACCCTATATGCACCAAGGGTTGTCCCGAAAATTCGGAGTGCGTCGAACCTGATTTCTGCCAGTGTAAGAAAGACTTTGTGGGAGACAACGAAAAGTGCAATCCGAGGTGGATTCAATCTTCGATCTGCTCACCTTGCGGGATCAACAAGTGTCTCTCTAATGGCATCTGCGGGTGCCGACGCGACTACGAGTTAAATGGAGATGGAGTGTGCGATCCGATCTGTAGAGATGAATGTCCAGATAATGCATATTGCTCTTCGCCCGATGTCTGCAGTTGTCGCGATGGGCATACCTTCAATGAAGACAACCAACTCTGTGAGCTAGTGCAATGATGTTAATTCTTATGTGGATTATCAAAACAAATTCTCAAATATATATTGAATATCTTTCAGATGAACTATTATATTACTACACTATTTTATAGCATTAGCTCATATTGTTTCTCAGAATTAGGAGTTCATAGAGACGCGCAGTGAGATAAGGGCAGAGAGATAAGGCGCACAAGCATTAACAAAATCTAAGAAATTCCCGAGCTCTGTGTCTGATGCTTCACATAAACAAAACCTTTAAATATAAATCTGGTATTAAGGTCACACTTAAAGAATGAATGAATGATTAGAATTAGTAAGGGGAACATCAAAAAAGTATTAAGAATAATATAAAGTATTATTCTGAGCATGTTAGGGCGATAGTTCTGAATTGCCAAGTTTTGTTTCATCTCTAATCTTTCTATCTCTGATAACTGTTGCTGTTATAAAGTCTGTGACATCGAGTTCACTGGAAACAAATTGAAATATTAAATAATATGACATTTTTGGTATATGAATAATAGTATAGACACCTTATATAACAAGATTAAAGCTCTATTTTCTGCTGAATGTTAATTTCTAGGAACAAGTTGTTCCAATAACTCAGATACGCAAACCTGTGCTATGTATAATCTGAAGTAAGACTACGAATCATATTTTCGTTGGAACGATATGCCACCATTTTCGGTAATACTAAGGTCCTCTACGGTCTAGGTAAAGTCTTAGTGCAATGAAGGCTTTGTGGGAGGCTATCCGTGGAGATATCTCGGAAACTATAAGAAGTCGGATGAGGTCGCTCCTGATGTATCGAAAATTCCAAATGTGAAACCCGAGATATGTGCCTGATTCAAGGATCGTATCACAGCAATGAACCCTCCTTCAGATAATATATAATTGGGTTGGTCTAGCTCCTGAAGAATCTTGAAGTGGAAGGGCCTTATACAGCTCAAATTTCTGAAGCGCTTAGGGCCTACGCCAGCGCTCCAAGAGGCCTTCCTCAATCCTTAGGAGTCTCTTTTTATTTCCAGCTGTTTCCGTATCTATCCTCCCTCTCGAGGAGGCCTTCCTCCAGCTTTAGGAGTCTCTTTTTTACTTTCAGCTGTATCCGTATCTATCCTGCAGCTCGAAGAGGCCTCCCTCCATCCTTACGAGTCTCCTCTTTACTTTACTTAGGAGTCTCTTCTTTATTTTAAGATGTTTCCCTACTAACCTCCCTTACCTTAGTCTAACCTAATTTTATTTTGCATATCCTTTATTAAACCCAAAGACAAGCACGCGATAAGACTCAAGAAGTAGTATAAACTTAAGATTAAACATAGAGTGAGTTAAAATCAAGAGAGGAAGAATGTGCCTAACCCCTTCCCCCCTCTGCTAGTTCAGCTGCTGCTCCTCCTCCGTTGACGGTTCGGTGTCACTCTCCAGCCCCTTGGCAAGTCGCTCGGCAACGCGCTGCATTAGCTCCTCCATGCTCATCTCGATCTTGACACAGGCTCGTCGAAGCACATCGTATCGCTGCTGCTCCTGGCCACACTGGATGCGCTCGCAGCTCAGACTGAGGCTGAACCAGCTGCTGGTGTCTCTGAATCCTGGTCGACACTCGCATTCATTGTGGGCCACGCAATGGCTGTGCTCGGGACAACCGCCCTGGCAGATGGGGCGACAGATGAGCTGATGCTGCTTGTTGGGATGATGCGAGTGCTCGTAGCCGCGCATGCAGCGACACTTGTTCGGCTCCAGGCAGAAGCTGTGCGCCGGACACGCCTCGTTGCAGATGGGCTCACAGAAGCCAAAGATGATGGTGCGATAGCCGGGACAACACACCTGCACAGTGTCCCAGCGTACACGTTCCTCGTACACAATATACTGTTGCTGCTCCTCGATCACTCGAATCGGATCACTCGAGCTATTGGATGGCGGCACAAGGCGTTCCTTGGTCACCGGCACCTGGTACTTCACGCTTATGTTCTTCAGGCAGTGACCATTTGTGATGGCCATGGATTGCGTCTCGGGCAGCAGCAGCAGCAGTGCAGCCAGACCGATTGTCAGCATTGTGGCCAGCATCTCGACCAGCTTCTTCCTCGGCTTCATCATCGTAGTCAACGCCAGCCAGCTCGGAACGCACTGAATGCAGCAGCCACAAGGCTGATAAATGCGAAGGCGTTGATTCTTTTGTTCCGACTCTTCGGGGTCGTGTCTGGGACGCACGATAATTCTCTGTTTTGCATGCAGTCCCGCTTATCGCTGTAATGACGGCATGGAACAGGGCAGGGCGGGGCAGGGCAGGGAGGCAGGCCAGAACATATTTGATAAAGACTACACTTCAAAAAAAAGTAAATCCCAAAGGGCAGACCTTGTAGGCATGGTAACAGTCGGTATCGATCATTTTAATATACTGTCGCTGTTCGCTGTCTGTATGAACGCATAGATCTAAACTATTATAAAAGCTAGAGACTCCAAATTTGACATGCAGCTTCCTGTATATAATACCCTTCTGAAGTTTTATATACATTTTGTCTGTCACGCCACACATGTCCAGAAGAGGAGTCGAACTGCCATGCTGAACATATTAGGTACAAAATTAGGAGTTTTGCTTAAAATATATTATTTCTTCAGGGTAAGAGGCTTCAAATCCCTATAGAAATAATCGGATAAGACTGAAGTATAAATCAGCAAGCCGTTAGACCACACCCAATTAGTAATTTTTATCCACTTCTCATTGAGTAAATAATAGTTAATGATAGTATTTTCTTTCTTTTGCAAAACGTCGGAAACTGGAAAGGACGAAAGGTTGACATACGTGTATGTATAACAATGGGATTCTAAACATATAGACATCTATTTATGCATATCATGTGACTAAAAGTGCTAGTCATATTTCTAATAAAAACGTTAGTCTTACAAATAATAAAAAAAATAAGAGAAAAGCAAAGCTATCGGTAGCAAGTCGCATGTTTTATACACTTGTATTATATAATTTCCTATATATTTCACTGATTACTCCTGTGCTTATTATATATACTATAAACAATTTTATTATATCTTTAATTGTTGGGAATATTCCATTTTTTCTTATATTCCTGGTTATTATCTTCTTTTGTCTGTGCGTACACAACTTCAGCTCAAAATTCAGTATATACCCTCTGTAAGGGTAAAAGTACGTATATACTATATAATACCGCTTATAAAGAGCGGAAATTCATAAAGCAGGGCTTAGTAAGAGCTGAACAAAGTATCAGAAGCCACGATATACTCCGAGGCGGTACAATATGAAGTCTTTGGGTATTACAAACTTCTTTCTGGGCCTGGGCATTACGCTATTCGTGCTATGTCTGCTCTGCACTGAGAGTATGTCGGAAAATAGATTTATTGCCGAAAAGGTAAGTGAAATGAATCTGAAGAATATGATTAGAAATTTACATAATTTTCGTAATAGGCGAATTCAAGTCGAAATGTTTTCAGTGCCTGCAAACCTTGTGGAGAAAATATGTGCAAATTCAATGGAAAATGTCTATGTAAACGTAACTATATCTGGTCGAAGGAACTACAGAAGTGTATTATAGGATGTTACCCGATCTGCGAGCTAAACAGCTTCTGCAATGGCATGAATGAATGTGAATGCAACATGGGATACATGAGGGAAATCAATAATGGTACCAGATGTATTTTTGCCTGGTGGAGCTATCTGATCATTGCGCTGTTGGCGATCATTATACTGATCACTGCCGGCTGTATTATCTTCTGTTGTGTCAGACCAAAGACTCTTAACTATTATCCCAGTGACCCCAAAGACACATCGGCAATTGTTACATATTCATAAGTATGTAGTAAAAATATAAGTAAATCTATATGATATGATATATATAATATAATAATATCCTAATATATGTTTGATATATATGGTAACCTTAACCCTTTGTTCATATTTCTAAAATTGTCAGTTCAAGATCAAGATCAGTAAATTAAACCTATATGATATGATATATGATATATATAGTATAATAATATCCTAATATATGTTTGATGTATATGATAACCTCAACCCTTTGTTCATATTTCTAAAATTGTCAGTTCAAGATCAAGATCAGTAAATTAAAATTCGAATTGTAGGCGTAAAACTCAGGCTAGTGAATTTTTTAGGTGTGTACAATAATTATCACCATCCTAATGATTATCAACAAATTGCTTGTGATTGAACCACAACCACCACAGGTTTTTACTATATTATACTGGTGGGATTAGGTGAGCCTTCAAGTAAGTAACACAATATATTACTGTCGAATACCCTCGATTATTTAATTTGTTTTTTATACGAATTTGTTTTTTATGGTCGAACAATTGAAGATTGTGAAAAAAAATGGTATACTAACTGTTTGAAAACACAACGAACGAGCTTTAGTTAATATCATCCATTCTTTCATTTAATTCTAGTCCGATCTTAATAATTTTGTATTTTTATAGATACAGCGTGACAGAGTTCAGAAAATACAATTCACACACTGGAATACTTACGACATCGCTATATCAGGACGACTATTGATCATTTATTGAAGTATACAATATATACTTCTCTGATAATCAAATGCAATAATATTATATGCATGTGAGTAATTGACCTAAAGTTAGAGACCCACACAATATGTACAATCACAAGGTTATAAAAGAGCTGAAATACTCAGCGTGAAGTTCAGTACGATCTGGAAGTGAGTTGCATAAACCACAGTATACACAGAGTTTGGAAACGAAATGCAGGCATTGTATATTTCCAAGATCCTCTGGGTTCTGAGCGTAGCATTCTTCGTACCTTGTCTTTTATCCAGCGAGGTAAGATCTCAGTACACTCTATTCAAAATACTTTTCTCATCTGTTATTTCGTATTAGGTGAACTCCAGCCCCAAAGATACAAACTGCTCGCCTCCTGATTGTAAATGTGAACCAAAGTGCATCGAAAATTCGGAGTGTATTCAACCCAATGTCTGTCAGTGTATGCAGGGCTATATAGGGAATAACACCAAGTGTGTCCCTAACTGTTTAAATGAGTGTCCGAAGCACAGTAAGTGCGTCAAGCCCAACGAATGTCACTGTGACGAAGGTTACGCGAAGGTTAAGGCACTTTGTCAGCCAGTGTGTCTGCAAGGTTGCCCCTCGAATGCATACTGTGGGGCTCCTAATAATTGCACCTGCTCAACTGGCTATGTGAAAACCAACAATACTATCTGCACTCCAGTATGTACCAAGGGTTGTCCGGATAATTCGGAGTGCGTCAAACCCGATTTCTGCCAGTGTAAGGAAGGTTTTGTAGGAGATAATAACAAGTGTGACCCTCTTTGTTCTAAAGGATGTCCGGATAATTCGGAGTGTATCAAACCCGATGTCTGCCAATGTAAGGAAGGTTTTGTAGGAGATAATACCAAGTGTGACCCTATTTGCACCAAGGGATGTCCGGATAATGCGGAGTGTATCAAACCTGATGTCTGCCAGTGTAAGGAAGGTTTTGTAGGAGATAATAACAAGTGTGACCCTATTTGTACTAAAGGATGTCCGGATAATTCGGAGTGTATCAAACCTGATGTCTGCCAGTGTAAGGATGGTTTTGTAGGAGATAATACCAGGTGTGACCCTATTTGCACCGTGGGATGTCCGGATAATTCGGAGTGTATCAAACCTGATGTCTGCCAGTGTAAGGAAGGTTTTGTAGGAGATAATAACAAGTGTGACCCTATTTGTACTAAAGGATGTCCGGATAATTCGGAGTGTGTCGAGCCTAATGTCTGCCAGTGTAAGGAAGGTTTTGTTGGAGATAATACCAAGTGTGACCCTATTTGTACTAAAGGATGTCCAGATAATTCGGAGTGTGTCGAGCCTAATGTCTGCCAGTGTAAGGAAGGTTTTGTAGGAGATAATACCAGGTGTGACCCTATTTGCACCGTGGGATGTCCGGATAATTCGGAGTGTATCAAACCTGATGTCTGCCAGTGTAAGGAAGGTTTTGTAGGAGATAATACCAGGTGTGACCCTATTTGCACCAAGGGTTGTCCGGATAATTCGGAGTGTATCAAACCTGATGTCTGCCAGTGTAAGGAAGGTTTTGTTGGAGATAATACCAAGTGTGACCCTATTTGTACTAAGGGATGTCCGGATAATTCCGACTGTATCAAACCTGATGTCTGCCAGTGTAAGGAAGGTTTTGTAGGAGATAATACCAAGTGTGACCCTATTTGTACTAAAGGATGTCCGGATAATTCGGAGTGTATCAAACCTGATGTCTGCCAGTGTAAGGAAGGTTTTGTAGGAGATAATACCAAGTGTGACCCTATTTGTACTAAAGGATGTCCGGATAATTCGGAGTGTATCAAACCAGATGTCTGCCAGTGTAAGGAAGGTTTTGTAGGAGATAATACCAAGTGTGACCCTATTTGTACTAAAGGATGTCCGGATAAATCGGAGTGTATCAAACCTGATGTCTGCCAGTGTAAGGAAGGTTTTGTAGGAGATAATACCAAGTGTGACCCTATTTGCACCGAGGGATGTCCGGATAATTCGAAGTGTATCAAACCTGATGTCTGCCAGTGTAAGGAGGGTTTTGTAGGAGATAATACCAAGTGTGACCCTATTTGCACTAATGGATGTCCGGATAATTCGGAGTGTGTCGAGCCTAATATCTGTCAATGTAAGGAAGGATATGTGGGAAATTATACCAAGTGTGACCCTATTTGTACTAAAGGATGTCCAGATAATTCGGAGTGTGTCGAGCCCAATGTCTGCCAATGTAAGGAAGGATATTTGGGAAATAATACCCAGTGTGACCCTATTTGTACTAAAGGATGTCCGAAGCATGCTGAGTGTATAAAACCCGATGAATGTGAATGCCACAAGGGGTTCAAGCACAAGGGTAACGAGTGTATAGGTCCATTGGCCTGGTGGGTCTATCTAATTATTGTGATACTTGTGATCGTTATACTGGTTAGTATCGGCTGTATTATCTACTATTGTGTCACTCGAGCACAGAGTGTCAACTATTATCCCAATGACGATTCCACAGATACCTCTCCAATTATTTCCTAATCGCACAACATATTTGAAACTTTTTACCTTTATATATAGATTATTATTTTATATAAGTTTTTTTTGTAATAGTTCTCGCACAACCTAAACTAATTGTGTAAGAGCCTTGTGCTTTTTCCAAGTTGTTCAAAAATACTAAAATATAATATATGCGAATTTTTCACTTTTACATAAAACCTATATACTCATAATGCTTTCTTATTAATTAAAATTCAATATATTAATGTGGGTAACAATAAGTCATCACACACTGTGCTTAGTCACATAACAAAGAAAGAGAAACTCTCACATCGGTGGTTCCTATCGAATGGGTTATAAAAGTGCTGAAGTATACAGCGTAAAGCTCAGTACGATCTGGAAGTGAGTTCGATAACCCATAGAACGAAATGCCGACATTGAGTAGTCCCAAGGTCCTTTTGGGCCTGAGCGTGGCACTGTTCGTGCTCTGTCTGTTGAGCAAGGAAGTAAGGTCTCAGTACACTCTATTCCAAAATATTCCTCTCATTCGTATGTTCGTTTTAGGTACAGTCAAGTGATTCGTGCATATGTGGACCCCATCAATATGTCTTCAATAATACTTGCGTGTGTAAATCCGGCTACAGGGATCTTAAAAATGGCACCTGTGAGCCGATCTGTAAGAAAAGATGTCCCGAGAAATCATATTGCTCGTCGCCAGGTCAATGCTGTCTCAAAAATTACAAGTTCAACGAAACCAATCATCATTGTGAACTAATTTGCCCGAAGGGTTACGAGTTGAGGAACAATACCTGCCGGACATTGTGTCCCCGGGGTTGTCCCCCCACTGCACACTGTGTGGCACATGATACTTGCGCCTGCCCACCTGACTATAGGTTGATCCATAACAGATGTATTCCCCTGTGTCTGCCAAGTTGTGGTCTAAACAGTTTCTGCAAAAGCCCGAATCATTGTGAATGCCATAGGGGTTTCAAGCAGAAAGGTGACAAATGTATCCCTACAACGGCCTGGTGGGTCTATTTGGTGATCGTGGTGTTGGTACTCCTCATAGTTATCAGTATTGTCGGCATCATCTGTTATTGCATTACCCGAGCAAGGAGAATCAATTATTATCCCAATAACAGTTTTGCAGATACTACGGCAATTGTTAGCTAAATCATATATGATTCGATATTATTATAAATAACTTGTTAATCATGCAAGAGTCATAAGACTTTATAAATAAATCTCTTACTGATATAAGGGTCTATGACGGGGTACCTCAAGGTATTTCATTTAAAATACTTCTGGAGCTTTCGAGAAACAGCTTTTTTTTACGTTTTCCTCTTTTCATTCGGTTCTTTTCCTTAACTGTCTTTTTCAATTTTTAATTTTATTCAATATTTCTAAGTTTCTTGAACTGTCCTTAACACACCCTTCCACAATGGAATATCGTGAATCTAAAACAAATTTGAAGTGAAGTATGCGATGAGGCTGGCTTGGTTTTTGCCCTATCTGTTGGGTTTTCTTGGATTGTGTAGCACAGACGGGATGATGCCATCGATCTGCAATGAGACCCAGCTGGTAACCAACAATGTTAGCGGTACCCTGGTAACGGTGCGTCTATATAATGTTCTCGATTCGACAATCTGCTCTACCCGCTATACCCAACCAGATATCGATTGTACGAGAGGTCTGCTGTAAGGGTTTCGAGGGGTCACCTGGTAACTGTCAACCCGTCTGTAAGCCCGATTGTGTGGATGCCGTCTGTACCGCTCCGCAGCAGTGTACCTGTCTGCCAGGCTTCGAAACTGTGGACCGGGAGCAGTACAGTAAGTTGGGCTGCCGGCCAATTTGCCAGGATTGCCGGTTCGGGGATTGCACTGAGCCCGAGCTGTGTACATGTTGGCCTGCCTTCCAGAAGGATCCGATGACAGATCGTTGCCATCCCATTGCAGATATGTTATTACCTCCAAACAGATGGCCCATTGACTGCAATTGCTGGCGAAGGTATGTGAGGAAACAAGAGGTTCCAGCACAGTGCCTGCAAATTTGCAATAGGATCCTTGGGTTGACCGATTGCCTGAACACAACCCACTGTCTCTACAATAGTCTAACCGACAATGTAATTTGCGTGGAACCCCTGGTTAAGGATATACCTGTACGATATGCTTGCCAGCATCGTGAAGAGATTCCCTCTGAGCGCGAAGATCCAACAATCTCACTAACCTTGCGATCCAATCGAACCAATTCAAGTGTTCAAACCCCTCGACCTTGGCAAGGGAAACACAAGGGTTTAAAGTTTATGCCGGAACTAAAAGACGCCAATGATAAGGAGAAGAAGCGATTACATTCTTCTGTTGTACCAATTTTATGCCTGCTTGTGAGTTTCGTTGTTGTGTGTGCTATAATTCTACTTGTAATCATGGAATTTATGCGAAGTGAAGATTAAATGTATTTATATTGTAAAATAATTCTGGGTTTTGCTGCTTTTTTTTCTTCCCAGTTAAACTCAATAGTAATAACCAAGTAAAACGCATTAAATGAAATTAAAATTATGAATTGCATGTGTATTCCATAGGCAGGTTGATTCGTCTAATCTGATTTGGGATTTCTAACCGCTAATGATTTTCAATGTGACGGGTTTTTCTTTTGTGCTGTGCGATCTTAGATCAAACTTAGCAGCAGTCCTAGCTAGGACTTTACAGCAGACCCAACAGGGGTTTAACAGAGAGACGCAGATTTAACAGGCAAACTTAACAGCAGACCTAACAGTAGAACTAACAGTAAACCTAACTAACTGCAAAGCTAACAGCAGATCTAACAGCTGACTTAACAGCAGGCGTAACAGTAAACATAACTGCAAAGCTAACAGCAGATCTAACATCACATCTAACAGCAGACTTAACAGCAGATTTAACAGCAGACAAAAGAACAAAACTTAACAGCAAACGTAACAGTGCTTGACGTTACGTTACGTTAGCCTCAAAACTACGCACACTTATGTACATTACAAGTACATAAATGAGTACATAATAGGTGAATATGGCAATATGTATTAATCTAGCTAGAAATCTCTGCAAATAAGCATTAACTGCCCTTATCGAATTTGATACATATGTATACATATGTATGTATGTATGTGTGTACACACTTACCTTCACACAGTCCGTCTAGTAGCGTCTACGGTACATTCGCTACGTTACTGCGTACCGGCTTAAGGTATTAACGTACGATACGTAAATGTACAAATATGTACGCAAATGTATGTACAGCGTCACGCACATACACAGTGCGACGATGTGTGTGTGTGTGTGCGTGTATAGACTTGTACGACAGACTGTGTATGCTGTTGCTGCCGCTGCCTCTGCTGTTGTTGTACCGTACCCACTGACGGCGCTTTGCATATGAGTATGAGCAGCGTTTTGTGCGTTTGTGTTGCTCGATATATACAAATAAACATGAGCACAAAGCAGGCGCGCAGCAATGATTAGCAGGCAGAGCGTAACCCATGTGTGTGCACACTGTTTGTATGCGAGTGTACACACTGTGTGTGTGTGTGTGCGCGTGTGTATGTTCATGCTGTTGTAGTAGCTTTCGCTGCTGCTAAAACGGTAACGACGACGGCGACGACGACGACATTCTCAAATTGTGTTTATGTTTGTAGTCGGTATGTTAATGCACGTAGTATGTATACACACATGCTAACCCATACGTATGTAGCTTTGATTGTAATGAGTGTGAAGAGCGCGGCGGCAAAGCTAAAACCAGAAATGGCATGAAAATGTAATGAATGAGCCGCAACAACAGCAGCAACAACAACAACAGCAACATCGCTATGAGCGACAACATTCAAATATGTACACAAACACACATGCATACATATGCGCATTATGTACGTATGTATGCATGTCTGTAATCGAGCGCCGGCCTCCAGTTACCACTCTCTCTCTTTGGCTCTCTCACCCCGCTCTCTCTCTATCACTCTCACAGTTGCGATGACGTTGCAAAAACAAGTGAACGTCGCGTCGTTCACTTGAGCAAAGCAAAGCAAAGCAGCGCAGTCGGTCAGCGACAGCGACGTCACAGCAACAACTTAATTTGTACGATTATCGACGCCCTTACAGAAGGAGGCAAAATAAAGCAACAACAACAACAATAACAGTATGTTAAGTTTTGACCTTGACAGTGGTTTTGTTAAAAATAAAAATTTAAAGTATGGGTTAATGTAAAATACTTGTAATTTAAGCATGTTAATTTAATATTGTAAGTGGATCGAGAGCGCAAGAGAGACAAGTGATCTGCTGAGCAGGGCACAGTGGTTGCCAGATAAACAGGCAAGCCATGACTGTCAAATAAGTATCACACTGTAGACAGTGCCGTCTATATTAAGTGTACCACTGAGGGAGTTACATGTGTATTAACTCCATAAAATAAGTGTTACATGCTCAACAGTGACGTCCACAATAAAGTGCATAGTTTATTTTTGTCATTTCTGAAGAACAGTCAAGCCATTTATGGAAGAAAATTAGAATAAAATAATTTTAATAATATTTTGTTTATAAAATATAAATATATTTTCATATTAATTGTAAATTTCATTTATATTCGTTATTTGTCATCTGTAAATTATAAAGCTGAAATAAAATATTCTAGTTATAGATTAAGTAAATTAAATGTTCCTATATAAATTAAATTTTAAATATTGTTATTATTATTAAGAAAATACTGGAATGCTACATTATTTTTTGTTTACACTGCAAGCAAGGTTCATAGGACTTGGAACCGAGACATAATGTTATCAGAGAGTGACAGCACACAAACTTAAAATTTTTCCACTGTCAGAAGTAATGGAAAACGCAGCATCATCATCATTCAATGCAATTGATGCGTAACAGCAAACTGATACGATCTATACAAATACTACCGTCCAATTGTATTGCACTGACGTCACAGTGACTTGGGAAATGGGAACAACCTTCTAAGCAGGTGGTTTCGCTCTTTATTGATTTATGCGCTTCTTCAGCTGCTCTTGCTCTCACTCAGCACATTGACTGCGGTGCAGGCGACAAGTGTGGCGAAAACGAACTGTTTGACATTATGGTATAGGATTATAGTATGGTACTGTAACTAGTTCTGCCGGAGGTGGAAAAAGCAACCTTAAATCTGTATATTTTAAAATACCAAAAGCGAAAAATTTTATATTTTTTTTTATTTATAGTAAATTAATCCAAATATTAAATTTTTTTTCAATAGATCACTTTAGGTTTTTTTGTCTTTTGCATACATTTTTCCTTCTTTCTCATTATTTATGAAAATTTTAAATTTGTATATTAAATATTTACAGTACCAGGCGTACATTTTGTTCGATTCATTCGCTTGCGACATTTTTGGGGGCTGGCGAGCTTTGCTTGTGTGTTGTCGTGTGTTAATGATGGGATTAAAAACAGTTTTAAATACCGGTTGTTATTGTAATTGCTATTTATGTGGCTGGCTAGTCGGATAGAGAGAGAGATAGATAGAAAGAGAGAGAGAGGCATGTGTGTAAGCTTATGAACACACATATGTAAGCTTGTACGTACCTCTGTTTGTATATACGTGTGTAGGCAGGTATGAATATGCTGTTGTTATTGTTCATCGCTTGCCTGGCGTCTTTCGAGGCGACGCCGCTGCTGCTGCTGTCGCTGCTGCCGCCGCCGCTGCTACTGATATGCTGGCGTCGCTGTACTCATGTGTGTAGAAATGAGTTTGAATGAGTTACCAAAGGGGGGTGAATCGTGCCCAGTGTGTGTGCAGTGTACACACGCGCGTACGTACTAAGTAACGTGTACATAGGTACATGTGTAAGTGTGTACATATGTTCACTTGTTTGTTTGTCAATGTGTACACATGTTATTTGATTTTCGTTCTTTTTTTTTCTTTGCTTTGCTTTGCTTTGCTGCCTGCGCCACACTTCTTATGCCGCTGCTGTTGTTGCTATTGTCGCTATTGTTGTTGTTGTTGTTGTTGTTTGTTGTTACTGCCGGGTACATGAATATAAATGTTGTTTATCTGTCGTTGGCGTCGCTGTCGCCGCAGCCGTCACGGGTGTCCGTCGCCAGCAGCGCTCTGCTCTCTCTCTCTCTCTCTCCTCGCTCACACTCTCTGACTCTTTTAGTAGTTTCGTATATGTGTGTGTGTGTGTGTATTGTGCTGTTATTGTTGCTGCTGTTATGCACGAATGTGTGTTTGCTTTATTGTTGTGTGTACTTGTTGCTGTTGTTGTTGTTGTGATTGTTGCCTGCCTGCCAGCCCGGCGGGCTGCGCTGCCGCTGCCACTGCCTCAGCTCGCATGAACTTTTCGCTTTGACTTTGGCTGCGGCTCTTCGCCCGCCTGCTAATCAATGCTGTGCGCCTGCTGATTTTGCTATATCTATATGTACACAAACAAATCTACAAAAGTCACAGACATGCACATGCATAGCACAACCATCTACCCCCCCAACGCCCCTCCCCCAACAACATGTTGGTTACCCTCTCTATCTGTCCCTCTCCCTCCCTATGTCATGACGAATCGTGCGTGTAAATAGCATGTACAACACATGTTGTTGCTCACTCACACACACGCACAGCTTAGGCGTCGTTGACAAAGGCAATGGTGTGTGGGGAGGGGAGGGGGGGGAGAGGCATGAGCATGCATATCGAATCCGTTAAAGTGAAGCAAAGCAAAGCAAACGTAATGTGAATGAGTATGTATGTATGTATATGTATATGTGTGTGCATGTATTTATGTACATTTGCAGAGCTGTGACTGCGCTGCCAGCCAATTGAACTGCTGGAAAGAATTTCCTATAGAGTGTGTATTAGGATAGTTGAGAACATAATGTACTCAATATGTAATGTACCTATTTATATATGTATGTATGTATGTGCCATGTATTTTTTGTAAATGTTTAAGCTGATATGCAGCTTACAAACCTGCGGGTCTTTGGGGTGAACCTAATATCTTGACTATGAATATGAATATACCATACAGTACCGGTGAGCATACTAGGAATTAAAAAATATATTTCAACAAAATATTTTTATTTTATATTATAAAATATAATTATTTTTTATGAAAGTTTTTTTTTTTTTAATTTTGAATATTTATTTATAGCTCTAGGCAAATAAATGGCACAAAAATACATTGTTTATTTATTTATTTTATCTATTTTGAAACAAATTTGTAATCAATTTATTATTTAGTATTTTGCATGGGCTACATTTTTTAATAATAATTATTATTAATAATCAATATGAAAATATTTAAAATTGTTTGTGCAAATTGGTTTGAAATAGAGTTGAATAGAGTCGATTTTTAAAAACGCATTTATTTTGTATTCTTTATTAAATGAAGAAAATTTGAAATTTTTATTATATATTTTATTTTAGTATTAATTGCACTTAAATATTACACACAAATATATATAGTATTATTTTTCGTTTCCAACCTACTTGGGTCCACCCTAATGCAATTGCTTGCCTATTGGACAATCGCTTAGTTGATTTGATTGTTGTTATTGCAGTGGCGCATTAAAGACACTTTTTCAAGTGTGTACACATTCGTATGTATTTAAGTGTGTACACGGTATATTTTAACATATGTTCTCTTTGCTTGTTCTTACCTAACCACACATATTTAGCCCACCTTGGCCAGTTGTGTGCACGTACAGGCCCACTGTGCCAGCAAGTGACCCACTGTCGATTGTATTTATCTTTTGTTTACCGTTACACATCGCTATGTAAACAACAACAACAACAACAACTGCAACTATTTGTGTTGTAGTTTTAATGCCACTGCCATTCTCTCTCTCTCTCTCTCACTCTTTCTATCGCTCTTACTCGCTCCTTCACATACGTTTTTTCATCGTTTATGTGTGTGTTTGGATTTTTCTTTTCTGTGTGTGTGTTTTTTTTTTAGAGGAAACAACAATGTTTACACTTGTTGGGCATTCATGGGCTGCTGTTCATTGGTAAATAATTTCATAATAATGTTGTTGTTGCGCCGTGACAAATGATAAGCCGCAGTTACAAATAGCAACAATTACAATTGGGTTAATAATACATCATAATTGCCGCAGCTGGAGCCGGGCAACATGACTCGCTTTACATACACACACACATACACAAGCCCATATGTATGTACTCATGTGTGTGTGTGAGCACGCGTGCCGTGGCAAACGGTTTGACATTTTGCAATAAAATAAATTAAACAATAAATTATAAATTTGTACAAAAAATGACTGTCGCTCGAACAGGCGCACATCAATGCGCAGTCGACGATGGCAGTGGCAGCGGCAGCGGCAGCGGCAGCGACTGTGACTGTGTGCTGCTTCTTCTACGTTTTTGTTGTTTTCGCCCGTCGTTGGGGCGAGCCCACTGTACACAGTATGCAGGCACACAACACACACACACACGCATACATACACATGTGATATGTATTTTTCTGCTTCTATTTCATTGCTTTGTATGTACCACACACACACACACACAGGCAGAGGGGCGCACGTCACGCACACGCATGTGAACATGCATACATACAATTGTTGCATGCGCCAGTGTGTGTGTGTGTGTGCGTAACAGACGCCGCTTTGGCTGAGAGTGACCAAACCCAAACGAAGGTGAGCAGCGCAGTAGCAGCAGGCTGGCAGCGGGCAAGCAGCGACAGCGCATTATGCCAAAGCTCATCCTAACCTGCAAACACTTTCTCGCGCCATCTCCCTCTCTCTCTCTCTCTCTCTGTCGAGGGCAGCGCCCTCGTCGTCAGCTGCGCCGTTTGATCGGCTGCCAGCAGGTGTTGCCTTGTCGCAGGTCAGTTCCGTTTGGGCTTTCCACAGATTATTATGATATGCCAGGGAATTGAGGGGGAAACAAAGCGTAATAAAGGGACAAAAAGTGTGTACATACGTGTACATTAATTTACATACTATGTATGTGTGTACAATGTACTACATACACATATGTATTTATACTGAGCTTTAAAAATTTCCATTTTGAAACCGCAGAGATCACCAAGCGTTCAATTGAGTTTATACACTGGTGGCCAGAAAAATAGGTACACATATATATCCTGTGCAACTTTACCCAAAAGTACACTCAAATGTGTAAATTAAACTAGTACAATAGTATTGTCGATGATTTTAAAGCTCTAATGCAATTTGGAAAAATACAAATGTGATCAAAATAATAAAAGTTTCAGATAAGCTTAAAAATATTAATTAATATAATATTAAAAATATTCAGAAAATCAAAATCGAAATATTAATTAATTTAATAATAATTAAAAAACCTAGACAAATTTAAATCAAAAGCAAAAATCCAAAATAAATTACTGCAATAATATAAATACAAAGAATATAAAATTTCTTCTTTAAATTTCCATAGCAAGGTTATATACCTATAGTATGGTTAAATTCTTTGTGACTTCGCTATTCTGTTACCTTTCTGCTACTTTTTATATGTAATGGGCCGAATTAATCGAAAAATATAATTTACGTATACAGAATGTTGTCGTATTATTATTGTACATTGCGCCTAATTTATAATATTTTAAGAATTACGACATTAAAAGTTTTTTTTTCTGATAACTAATATATAACTTGAACATTAAACTTCGACATTTCATCAATTAATTTTTTATTATTATTATTAATTGAATTATTATTTATTTCTTAAGATTTTGAGCTTCTTTGAGGTAAATACATTTAAAAGTTATAATATATAATAAATTACTTTCAAGCATAACGATAGGAATAAATATGTGAAATAAATATTTCCCATACATTATCAACATATGTAAGCAGGTAAAACCCCTATATGTATATATATATATTCCATATCGTTCCTTGTTATCGCTAGAGGTTTCTGCAACTTTTCCATATTTGTTGCAACAATTGTGCAAGTCATGTGACGCATGCAAGTTGCTGTAAGATAATACTAAGAGTGAGGTTAGTTCTGATTATTACATGAATGACTTGTCAAAATGCCTGAACTCCGATGCAGATCTATCAATTGACTTTGGACTCTGTTACAGAGCAATTACATTTTTTGGACAAGCGATAAGGCGGAGAGCTGGGCTCGTGGAAAATATTCAAAAACAAGAAAGCAAGGCTACCTTCGGCTTGCCGAAGGTTTTATACCCTTGCAGTTGTACACAGCTATATGTAGTAGTACTCAGATTTTCATAAAATTGCAACAGGTACCTTCATTCGGCCGATCGTTGATCGTTATAAGTTATAAAACTTCGATTTTGATGAAACTTTATTATTAAGGACATACTTAGATTTGGATGTGGTAAGCCTGATAGCTATATCTTGAAATATAACGAAAATCGACCGATAGGCTCCATAACAGCTGTACGATATATCAGTCCGGTCTGGCCCGTTCCGACTTATTTAATGAAGGCAGAAATAAGAAGCTTGTGAGCCAACTTTTATGAAGATAGCTCAATAACTGGGGGACTCATTTGCGCTGCAACAGACAGACGGACTGACTGATTGTTCCTATACAGCTATAGAATATAAACGTCTGAGATATTTAAATGGAAAAACTAAGGGCGGGTTACTGTATAACATTAAAAAGTATTGATAATGTGCTGTATTTCCAAGAACAAAACAGGTTTGCATACAAAAACCCTAATTTCAGCCGATTGTTCCTATGGCAGCTATATGTTATAGTGGTCCGATTTTGATACAATTTTGACAGCACATTAGGAACGTAATAAGAATAAGATTTGCCGAATCTTGTTGCAATATCTTGAAAAACAACAAAAATCGGCCGATAGTTTCTATGACAGCTATACGATATATCGGTCCGATCTGGCTCGTTCCGACTTATTTACAGCTCGCAGCAATAAGAAGCTTATATGCCAAGTTTCATGAAGATAGCTCAAAAACTGAGAGACTAGTTTGCGTTGCAACAGACGGACGGACGGACGGACGGACGGACGGACGGACGGACGGACGGACGGACGGACGGACGGACGGACGGACGGACGGACAGACGGACGGACGGACGGACGGACGGACAGACGGACATCCATTTTTGGACTCCTCTGTTTATGCTGATTCAGAATATATATACTTTATAGGGTCGGAGATGTCTCCTAAGGTGCGTTGCAAACTTCTGGCTAAAATTAATATACCCTCTGCAAGGGTATAAACATATACTACATAATATTCCTTATCGTACAAGTTGCATGACCGTGTCGAATGTGTTAAGACGGATCTATAGTACATATTGCGTACAACGTACTGCGGATCTATGAGTAATTTTTCGTGCATGGCCCTATCGGAGTCTCGCAACGATAAGCAGAGATCTTGTCTAAAGGTCAAGAAATGGTGGCACGCTTAGAACCAGGACAGAGCCAGAGAGGGAGCATGTCTAGCAGCCTAGCAGCCTAGGCTAGGCGATTACGCCTTATCGTGGAACCTTTGTTGAACTCCGCCATGGAAGATGCCTTATATACAGTACGCACATGTGTCGGACAGTTTATTCATCTCCAAGACTTGAGACACGATGAACGACATCGATCTGAGCAACCAAGAAGAAGAAGGCAGGCTAAAGCCGGCGTCGAGCTATACGAGCACCTCGCTCCATCAACCCGTGCTGCTGCGTACAACCGAAGATTCGGATACGCCACCACAGACCATACCCGAATTCTTCAGGGAGAAGTGTGAGAAGTACGCAAAGTTGCCAGCCCTGGTATGGGAGTCACCCGAACTGGGCAAGGATGTGTGGTCGACCTGGACCTATGAGGAGTACGCGCGTGAAGTGGACAAGACGGCACTGATGCTGCTCGAGTTGGGACTGGAGGAGCGTAGCTCGGTGGGTGTGCTGGCATTCAATTGTCCCGAATGGTTTCTGGCCGAGATTGCTACCCTACGTGCTGGCGGTATTGTGGCTGGAATTTATCCGACCAATTCACCGGATGCAGTGCATCATGCGCTGGAAATAAGTGAAGCAACCATATGCATTGTGGACGATGACAAGCAAATGGCCAAGTTGAGGGTGATCCGTCAGCGTTTGCCACGTCTCAAGGCTGTCATCCAGCTGCATGGTCCATACGAGGCATTTGTGGATCAGGAGGCGGGTTACTACAGTTGGACAGCCTTGCAGAAGCGTCTGGCACCTGGAGAGGATCAACGCAAGGAGCTGCTGCGTCGTGAGCGTGCCGTATGTGCCAATGAATGCGCCATGCTCATCTTCACCTCCGGCACAGTGGGCATGCCCAAGGCGGTCATGTTGTCGCACGACAGTGTTGTCTACAATTCCAAAATGGTGTGCACCCACCTGGAGAATGTCCAGGAGGGTTGCGAGCGTATTGTCAGCTATTTGCCCCTTAGTCATATTGCCGCACAGATCTTTGATGTTTTCTGGACCCTGGACTTGGGCATCTGTGTGTACTTTGCGGATAAGGATGCTCTGCGTGGCACACTGGTGCGTACGTTCCTCAAGGCGCGACCCACTTGTGTGTTCGGTGTGCCACGTGTCTTCCAGAAGTTCCAGGAGCGCATTGTTGCCGCCGAGGGCAAGGCCAAGCCATATTCCCGCCTGCTGCTGGCCAAGGCAAGGGAGACCGTGGCCCAGCATCAGCTGAGTCTCATAGCCGGGTGAGTTGGCGGATGGGAGCAATCCTCGAACTAGTCCTATTCTTTTGCTCTATTCCCAGTGAAACTGTCTCTATTTTTGGTGCTACCAAATATTGGTTAGCCGCTCGGGTGATCCGTCCCATCCAGCGTCTACTGGGCCTGGGGGAGTGCAAATACTTCTTGACCGGCGGTGCTCCCGTATCGACAGAACTGAAGCATTTCTTTCTGGGCCTGGACATGCCGCTGTGCGATCTCTATGGTTTGTCGGAGACCGGTGGTGCCCTCACACTGCATCCCACACGCATTACCAATCTCTACAGTTCGGGTAGGCCACTCAAGGGTTTCGAGGTGAAGATCAATGAGCCCGATGTGAATGGACATGGTGAGATTGTAGTGCGAGGACGTTCCGTTTTCATGGGTTATGTCGATCAGTTGGATAAGACAGAGGAGGCCATCGATGCGGATGGTTGGCTGCATTCGGGTGATATCGGTTACATCGATTCCTTTGGCAATATTGTCATATCGGGTAGGTTGAAGGAGCTCATCATCACAGCTGGTGGCGAGAATATACCGCCAGTGCACATTGAGGAGCTGATCAAGCGAGAGTTACCATGTGTCAGCAATGCCCTCTTGATTGGAGATCATCGCAAGTTCCTCACGGTACTGCTCGCTCTGAAGACCAAGTATGATCCACAGACGGGACGACCCCTGGACGAGTTACGCGAGGAGACTGTGGAGTGGTTGCAGCACATCGGTCTCCAGCAGACACATCTCTCCGAGCTGCTCAACATTCCGGCCGATTTGCAGTTACCCAACGAGGAGCGAGCCCTGGCAGCTGCCTTGGAGATCAATGCCGAGCCGAAGCTGTGCGAGGCGCTCGAGGAAGGTATCAAGCGGGCCAACAAGGATGCCATCTCAAATGCGCAGCGTGTGCAGAAGTTCGCCCTGCTGCCCCATGAGTTCTCCATGCTAACCGGTGAGCTGGGACCGACCCTGAAGATCAGACGAAATATTGTGCATGCCAAGTACGCGCCGCTGATCGAGCGACTCTACCAATGAGAGAGAGAGAGAGAGAGAGAGAGATCTCTAGAACTAGCTTTTAATCTTCAGCCCACAATATGTTACAATTTTTGGTTTAACTATATGTAGAATATATATGTAATATTAACTAAGATCTTGCACGATCGTTGCGCAGGCGTTGCGCTTCCTCATCCAACTTTTGGGAGAGCTGAAAGCAAGAAAAGGGAGGGGGTTTATTTACAGATCATTAGGGTCTTTCTAAGCTTGCTACCTCTATAGGTTTCCCATTGCTATTTTGTAATTTTCGGCTGATCTCTTTGCGATCCATAAATCGCTGACCCCAACGTAAGCCCGCAAAGGCCAAGGCGATCGCAACCAACATCCAGATAATTACGGAACGGGAATCAAAACGATCCGTACGTATTTTGGGCCATGTCAGAGGCGGTGTCAGCGGGCTAAGATCATCGCCAATTGTCTGCGAAGGATTTTGGATATAGAGGGAATATCATTCTTGGGATTTGAACCCATCGCACTTACCACACAGTCGCAGTCGCGGTTCTCTGGCTGACGTGCCGCACTTATATCTATCAGTATTATCGATCGATTCTCGCGTCCATCGTAGCAATCGATACCACGCACACTCAGCAGATCCTCATTCCAGCCACTTAACATGGGCCATGCTCGCTGGAAATTCAATGCGATCGGAGGTGATCGCAGCATGAATTTTGCAAGCCACGCGCAATCCCAACGATTGTCGGCCAAATTGATATATTGAAAATGGGTGAGGGTACTCAAATTCATCGATCGCAAATGATTTGAACTGAGATCCACACGCAGAGCGAGACGATTCAGAGCTGGCGGTAATTGTAGCAACCAGTTGGCTTCTTCTAGCCAATTACTAGCTACATTTAGCTGATGTAGATGTATCAATGGTTTGATCAGTTTCGGAGTTAGCCCTGCCAGCTGATTATAACCAAGATTGAGTTCCTTTAATTGTGTGTTTCCCTCAAAGAGTTTCTCGGGCATTACGTCGAGGCGATTGTAGCTCAGGTCCAGCTGCTGCAGAGCGCTCAAGGGTTGCAGAGATTCCTCATGCAGTTGGGCTACGACATTATTGCTGACATTGAGACGCTGCGAGAGATGAGATTAGATTAGATACTATGGGTAAATATGCAACCGTATTTTATAATTAAATCAACACATAGTAAATCAAAGATGATCAACCTACCTCCAAGGAGTCCAGCCCAGTGAAACTATCATTCCCAATCTGTTTCAATCCATTGTGACTTAAATCCAAATTAAGAAGCTCCGTGTTCTTTGAGAATCCCAGAGATTCCAATTGTTGCAGTGCATTATGCGATAGATTCAAGTGTATCAAACGAGCTAGACCCGGTTCCGATTGGAAGTGTATATCATTCAGTCGATTGTGCTCCAATCGCAATGTGCGTAGATGGGAATTGCTCTCAAAGGCGGCGGATTCGATGCGACTAAGCTGATTGTGCTGCAGGGCCAGGCTGGTGAGACGTGGCAGACTCTGGAAATAGTTTGTCTCGATTGCCTGCAGATGATTTCCGTTCAGATGGAGATGCTTCAAATGCAGCAGACCATAGAAGGAGTCCACATCCAGTTGCTCGATACGATTTTGAGCCAAATTGAGGAATTGTAGCTGGGGATAACGCTGGAAACCCTTGGCCGGCAATGCAGTCAATTGATTGTGACTTAGGTCAAGTGATGTGAGCACAGCCAGCAGCTCCTCCGACCACGACTTGAGCCGATCAATGTTGTTGTGGGCCAGCGAGAGCAACTGCAGTCGGGTTAATCCCTGCAGCGCAAAGTCCTCCAGCGTATGCAGTCCACAATGTTGCAGTTCCAGACTCAGCAGATGAGCATAATGCACAAAGGAGGCGTTCTTGAGCAGCACCAGGCTGCAGTTGTTCAGACTGAGCGTGGTCAATGTCTCCACATGGAGCAACTCGTTTAGCTGCGTTTGGTTGCAGTTGCTCAGCTGCAAAGGATGTGTTCGACTGGGGCTATTCCAGAGGAGTAGCGAGAGCAGTAGCAGCGGAGCTGGCCTAAACCTTCTCGACCACATTGCTACCAAGACTGATGCCTTCCCAATTGTGCGGAACCCCGAGGGGCTGCTTATCGCAATGCAGCTGCTCAGGGCGCCTGTCAACACGTCGAGATAGTTAATCAGCTAACCGACTGGCCAACATGTGTCTCAGCCAAATATTTACCCTGCGATGTGGCTGGGTAAACACGACGCAAGTCGCGACTAACCAATGGGTTAACTACCCCTACCCCCCTCCCACCCCAACAAGCTCCCTCCTAACTGCTCGACTGGGAGTTGACCAGGTTTGCATGTGTTGATTACCCGCCCTGTATCCTCAATGGATTAATTCGCCAAGTTGTGGGCTAAGTGCTCCAATGGGAACTTCAAGTGATCTATGCATATAGGGAGAGCTTAATCAGACTGATTGATTTGAAGGTCAAATTTAATTGGAACTGTATTCTATATAAAGAGAAAAGTATCTAACTTAATTCATTTACTATAAACGCTTTTCGTAGAGTACAAAAGATATTTTAATTTTTAGCAGCTCTATATACAAAATTCATAGCTATTTTCCGATTCAGCGTCTGTACGAACACCTATATCTTGGCTATTAGAAGAGATAGGGCTATAAAATTTGGCAACAATATATATCTTCTTATTGTACGCAGCATGAGTTTGATTTAGAACTTAATCACGCCCTCATACTATTTTTATTTTTTATTTTTTATTTATTTAACGTCAACTAAGACAGTCGACTAGAAATTAAGATTAGTTTTTATTTTTAAATTAAGATATAATTAAAATTAAAAAAACGGAAACAATAAAAATTAAAAATTATGATATTAAAATTGAATTTCATAAAAAATTTAAAATTATCAAGAATATATATATATTTTTAAATTTAAGTTTAAGTTTAAATTTATGCTGGGAAATATAAAACAAGATTTCCCGATCCAGCATTTGCTGCGAAGGATTGGGGAAAACCCAATTAGATATGCTGCAGTAAATCGAAGAACTTAGATACTCAAAGTGTGCAACAGAAAATACGAATATATAATTAACTCTCTTCCATTTATTATTATTATAAAAATATAATTGTTGAAGAAGTGCAGACCCCAAAAAACGCTACGCTTATCATTCCATATGGAAATGAATTGGCAAATTCAATCTGATAACTCTAACAATGAATAATGTTGGGTTGGTATATTTGAGCTTTGGAATGCGTATATAGCTTATAAGTGTCGCGAGCTTAAAGCTTTTTCAAGATGAAATATTTCAAAGAATAACAGAGTTTTGTGATCGACTCAACATACGGGAAAAAATACTTGGAGAATTCACTTTGTTTATAAAGATATTTTGTTTTGTTATTTTACGATAACAAGTAGAGAGATAAACGATATTTATTTTTATTAACTTTATCGGTTTGATAATGAAATATTTCGGATATCTTGTTTTTTCGCAAATATTTCTGTTGGTTTTTCACTTATCCAACGAAGATGCTGTATGCAATACATTGAGTTATGGAACTAAGGAAGTATGTATTGAATATTATTATTTTCAGATATGTATAATACATATATATATTTTTTTATTTTTATTTTAGTCCGGTTATTCACCTGTTCTGAGGAGCAGCTGTTGTCCTGGCTATGGAAGTGACGATTCCGATAAATGTCTGCCCCAATGTCACTTGGGATGCCCGTCGAATAGTCACTGTGTCGCCCCAAATATCTGCGAATGTGACATTGGCTACGAGACCGATAAGATCCAATACTTATATGAAAAGGAGGTAGTGAAAAGCTGTAAGATAAGTGCGATAGCTATTGCAGTTATTTCCATCATTGGAGTCTGCACAGTGGCATTAATTATAGTCATATTGGTTTTAATATTCCGAAGAAAAACAGAATTTACTAAAGTTACTCAAACCGTTATCTAATTATAGAAGTTATTGAGTAATTGAAATCCATTTTCAGTGTTTTTGTGGTTGATACATGTATGTATACAAAATAGTATTAAACATCATAATATAATAATAAATATGGGATACATTTATATACGTTTTATATTATTTGCCTTAAATACAATAGGTTTCTACTTTCTTAGAAATATTTTCTAGTTTTCTGTGGTTAATCAGTGCTATTATAATAATATTATAATAATATTTTATTACCTTTCTATTTCGTTCTAAGACCCACGTTATCCGGAAACAAAATGATGTTATATCAAGTAATTGTGGGTGCAGCAAAAAAAAATTACTTTACCTATTGAAAATAGATTTAAAAGGGTATCTGATTGTCGAGCTTGTACGTCAATATACTGCTCTGGATATATATATATTTCCAGTTATTTAGAATTGCTCATATATGTATAATAAAATTGTTGGAACAATACATGCTGTAGTACAAAGCATTGGCCTGTTGTTTACTTGATAAGAAATACACTTTATTATTATGAAGATTAGTTTCGTATTAATATTTGAAAGAAACAGTTGTATAATGTTAAAAAAAATTTTGGCCAAGCTTCAGTCTTCCTTCAAATTATTTATAAAATGTGCTTATAATAATCGGTATATATTACGATCTTAAGCGGGCGGAAATACCGAAAACATTAACTAACTGTGCACCAAATTGTAGAAACGGATATATAAGTCATATTTAAGAGTCTCCAATGGGAGATTGCTAAGCTGTCGAAGAGAAGAATGAGCAATATGATATTGTTTATCTATAATGCTCATTGCCCTCCCTTGTACGGGCATGAAACAGGAATTTATAAAAAAAAGCTTAAAATTCTTTCAGTCTTTGAAACCGATATTAAATTTATGATAAACGTTCTAATAACACAAAATAATAATAATAACAAGTGGATATGGCTACAGTCGAGCGCTCGCAGTGAGATACCCTTCTCCCAATTTTTAAAATCCGTTACAAACGTGTAACCACACTCATAATTTCAAACAACATTTTTTTCAAACAGAAATTTTGCACAAATACTTCTACTATGTACATATAGCTTTCTCGCTCACACTCACACAGCGACGCACGTTAAGAGTGACGTCGACGTCGGCGTCAACTACTGAAAGCAGCGCGCAGGCTGCTGCTCGTACATTTGTACTGAAAACGTTGACTTGAAGAACTTCTGTGTTATTGGTCCGATCGGATTGTAATTTGGGGAATATGTTCATATGGCATTTAGCATTATACACACCAAAGCAGAACTTTATAAGTTTAATAGTTTGCTTAATAATCACAAATTACCAATTTGCGGGGGCGGTGGGCGTGGCATCAAACATTTAACATAAACTTTACCTGCCTATTATATATAGGAACTTCCATACTAAATTTGGTATCTCTAGCTTTTTTAATAGCTGAGATCTGTTCCCTCATACATACGGACAGACGGACAGACAGACGGACATGTCTCAATCGACTCGGCTAGTGATCCTGAGCAAGAATATATATACTTTGTGGGGTCTGCCACGCTTCCTTATGCCTGTTACATACATTGCACAAAGTTAGTATACCCTTTTTTGACCATTTTCAATGGTCGAAGGGTATAAAAAGCTTTGGTTTTCAAAGTGAGTTTAGAGCTTACACATGGGAAAAAGCTTAAAGCTTTATGTTATTCATGTATTTAAAAAAGAAGGAGGTTTTTCCCTTGAAAATTCCAGTCATTGCGATTTATAATATAAATAATATTGCAATTCATAATATAAAAATTACAATTATAATGCAGTAAAGATTAGTTTCCTGTTGATATTCGTAAGAAACAGTCATATAATGTTCGGTTACATAACATTATATTGCATACTCGTATTGTTTTATACAGACCTCGGATTGTGTGAGCAGTTTAATTGCGTATCCGCTGAGTATAAGGTACGATTTATATATATAATACCTACTATATAAATATCTATATTTACTGATCTTTTCCACAGGGCACACACGATGGCGAACTGATTTACAAATGTCGCGAAAAATGCATTGGAACTTATCCTAACTGTGTACCACACTGTAGAGACCCTTGTCCCCTGAATAGCCAATGCACCAGTCCCGATTATTGTGAGTGTAATCTCGGTTATGAACCGAATGTAGCTAACAATGGGATATTGATTGGTTGTCGGAGCCTTTGTAGTTTTGATTGTCCCTTGCATAGTAGCTGTATTAGTAGGGATAATTGCAAATGCGATGATAATTATGAGGAGGATAAAAGTAATACCTATTCGGAAACAAATATGGAACAATGTCTACCAATTTGTGAGAAGACCTGCCCCGAGAATAGTTACTGCATTGCCCCCAATATCTGTGAGTGCTACACGAACTTCACGAAAGTCTGGCCCGATGGAGGAACGATGCAATGTCATGAGGATACTGATGATAGGAAATTAAACAACGACGAGATCCTCATATACGGTATTGTAATAGTTGCTGTGATCCTAGTGGCATTATCTGTTGTTTGTGTTCTTATGATTTTTCGGAAACTCAAGAAAACTCCGAAGATACCTAGTACTCAAGTCAATCTTGATGAGAAACCATGGGCAGAACCCAACCCATATCCACATTGACAAATAAACCCAAGGTCGGTGTTATTAAAAAATCTTAGTAATCCATTGACCACAATCCATGATAAAGAAATGAGAACTACACGTTCTTTACTTGCTATACGTGCACTGTTCTCTCCTTCCGTCTGTATGAATACTTAGATCTCAGCTATTATAAGATATAGGGCTACCGACTTTGGTGACAATATGAGTTTTTATTATATGCAAAACAAGTTAATTTCGGAATTTGACCAAGCCCCTAACCAAGTTCATAAAACGATAGAAACCATATTGCAGGTATAAATATAAAGCAAAATTACTCATTTTTTTTTGTTATAATTTTTAATATATCTTTAAAGTGTAATTAAAACAAATACGAATTATTAAAAGAATCATTATTGTTGTTAACTCTATTTGAAAAGCATTCTAAAAGAGTTTAGTTATTGAGCTACTCAATAATATAAAAAGCTTATTATATTTTGCTTATTTATAATTTATATTATAATTAAAGATTGACTTCTTTGTGGTGATTGCGGTGAAAAACTTTGCTTGAACAGAGTCACTGTTTATGATATTATTATTTAAATGAATTTCAGTTCACTCTCAGCGCAATTAGTAATAAGTCGGGTCCATTTCCGGGTCCACCTCACATATTCGGTTTAATCATCATTTTAATCTTCATTTTGCGACAGTCATAAGATGTTCAGATACATCACCCTATCCTGTATTTTCGTAATTTTTTACACAGACTTAAGCTACTGTGTACAATTCAACTGCTTTTACTATACGTATAAGGTATAATATGATTGAAATCAAAATGAGGAAATATTTCTATATATACTTCGATCCTTTTGCAGGGCTTGAACAATGGCGACCTGATTGTAAAATGTCGTAAAGATTGCACTGGAACTTTTCCTAACTGTGTACCACACTGTGGAAATCCATGTCCACCGAATAGCCAATGCACCAGTCCCGATTTTTGTGAGTGTAATCTAGGTTATACACCGAGAATAACTGAAAATGCGAGATTGATCAGCTGTGAGCGACTTTGTGATTTTGATTGTCCCTGGCATAGTAACTGTATCAGTAGGAATACTTGCAAATGCAATGAGAATTACGAGGAGGTTAAAAGTAATACCTATTCGAAATTAAATGTGGGATTATGTCGGCCCATCTGCAATGTGACTTGCCCCGAAAATAGTTCCTGCACTGCCCCCAATGTCTGTGAGTGCAACACGGGCTTCAAAGAGATCAGGCCCGGCAGAGGGATACTGAAATGCGAAGGTGGTAATACGAAACTGTTAATTACAATCCGTAACATCATCTATGTCCTGGTATTGTTTGTTTTGATTACTGCGATCATAGTTGCTATTTATTTTATAATAACTTTGGCGAAGAAGAAAAATACCGATAGAAATGGTACTCAGTATTCGCAAAACAGAGCTTCTTACCCAACCCAAGAATTCCTATTCCTACGAACCCAATAACTTCAATATTAAAATTTCTTACTAAAACGTTATATATTTATACTTTTTTTTAATGATTTATTTATTAATAATAAAAGAGCTGACTAAGTTAATGACATACCACAAGCTTAATTTATACAAAGAAAGTCAATTAAAGAAATATGAGAAAGGAATAATTAATATGGTTCGGGTTTAGTTTTGATAGTGTTCTATTAAATTATTGTACTGGCAAAGTCTAGTTCTGTGAGACAGTCAGATCATTATAGAAAGAGACAGCAACAAAGCAACCCATGATTAAGGTCAACCAAATTTATGAATTATAGTAAATTAATACTGGGAGAAACTTTCGTATGGCTGACTAATATTTATATATTTTAATTGTGAAATGTTCTTTAATTCAATTAAATGAATATTTATTTATTTTGTATACCCATGCGTGCTATAAAAATGAATCAAGGGTTATGTATACCTTCATGAATTGTAGTAGTAATTTTATTTTTATAAAATATATCTCCTATATAATACAATATTTCAATCTTTCATTTCTTTTATTATCTTATGAGTAAAATGTAATAATATATTTGAAAAGAATGTTATATGGTATGTATAATTAAATGATGTTCTTGCAAAGGTATTTGGAATGTTACTGATATATAATTATGAAATTGAACAGGATAACCCATGGTTGAGCAATTCCTGTGGTAATTCAGGCGTTTATTTGTCAGTTTATTTGCATTTTACCTGCATTTCGGGCTTTAACTGCAGTACAGTATATGGACTTATATTTGCCAAATGCGGCTCAGTTGAAAAGCCACAGGCCGAAATGCACTTAGCCAATGCCACAAAGAGACAGAGGCTGCCAGAGGGAGATAGAAAGAGGGCAAGGGAGAGGGAGCGAACAGACAGGCGATTATGACTATACAAATTTGCCTGTTGCCGCAATCGTAATGTTTATTAATTCGGACTTTGAACCGTTGCCAAGTTTGCAGTCTACACGAAAGCAGAGCCCGGAGGAGCTGGGCAAAAACTACATACGATGCCGCAGACAAATTGAAATTGAAATTAAAATTTAAATTGATATAAATGCACTGAGAAAGTGGGCCAACAAAAAAAAAAAAAAAAAAAAAAGGCTTACCGAAGCCAGGCATAGTATTATGAGAAGCCTTGTGGTTACGTTCCATCAGGCGAAACAACCGAAGGCGATTACTTACAGACATATATGTATGTAGTTTATAGTATTTGTAGATTTTGATATGCGGCTTAATTCTTTACACAAAATATTTTTATTTTTGTGTGAAGTGAGTTAAGAAACAAAGGTAAACAAATTGCGCAATTTAAGAAACTGCATTTATTTTGACAAGAGAGTATATTATATAAATTGCATAGTTTTTTATTACTAGTTTTATATTAAGACATATGGACAGCAAATTTGTTAGTTCTAGCTCAGTTAATAGTTGAGATATAGGAATTCATACAGACGCAAATAGGTTTTTAGAGCTGTTTTTAATTATAAATACATATTATATTATAAATGCGCAGCTTAGGAAACTATATTTATTATGACAAGGAAAGTATATTATATAAATAAATAGTTTTTTTTTTAGTCTATATATATATAGACCCATAGTTATAAAATTTGTTAGCCCTGGCTTTGTTTATAGGTTGGATATTGGCTTTCCAACAGACGCACATACGTTTTCAGAGTTGTTTTTATTTATTTATTTTTAAGTAAAGGCTTGACGTGATAAATTTTCACAATTTCCAATAATTATCGACAGTTTTTTAATTAAATGAAATTTTTTATCTGGGCACATGCGGCGTATGCGTGTTTTCTTTTTTTCATGCAGGCGGCTTGCGAGCATTGTCAAAGTTTGTTTCGTTGTTGGAGCTCGAGTGCTGCATCTGTTGCATCTGCCTGAGAGTGAGAGAGTAAGTGAGTGAGAGAGAGAGAGAGAGAGTTATAATTCAATTTTCATGACCAGCGAATGCGAAATGCGTTTTTAAATTGCAATTGCACTGCAATTGACAGGACAACAGGCTGCTGACTGTCTGTCTGTCTGCCTGCCTGCCGCCTCTGCAAGGATAAATTGGCCACGCCCACCGCCGCTTGGCCCTGCCGCTTGAGCCAAAATGACAAATTTAATATGTAGCTTATATTTGCTTGTCTGCTGCAGTGGCAGCAAATAACCGAAAGTGTGTGCGAGAGAGAGAGAGAGAGAGAGAGAAAACTTGGCCAACTGCCAGGAGGAAAAAAGGGGAAGCTCGAGCGGGAATTTGCACACTTACAAAACCGAAGCTTTTATTTGCACATTCTATATAGAGCCGGCGAGCTAACCGTCTGTCTGCATCTGTGTGTAACTGTGTCTCTGTGCGAGGATGCCCTGGTATTAAAATATTTTCGTGCATATTTTAGCTGCCAAAATTATTTCAATTTAGTTCCGCAAAATAAATTTGCCTTTGCCCCGACTGCTTTGGCCCTGCTTTTTTGGCAAATTCTTTTTTTTTTTATTTTATTTTTATTATTTGACTGTGTGCTTCCGTTTTGCGTTCGTAATGAACATAAAGTGCTATAACATTTACTTATGTTGTCTCTTATTTATGCAACTGCAGTTTTGGCGCAGACTTCACTTAACATTGGCCGAAAGCAGCAGTTGGCTTAAATTGTTAAGTGTTAAGCTCGCATTTGATTAAGTAATAATAATAAAATCTCGGACAAAGTAAACACAATTATTTTAAATTCGTATGAAATATGCATTTAAATAATTAAGAAAAATAATAATAATAATTGAAAGCATACTTTTTGGGGTATGAAATATAAAATGCATCTATGTGTATGTAAAGACTCTGATTCATTTTGAAATTTAATAAAAATTAATGCTTTAAATCATTAGATATAGTTCACCAAAATTACATTTGTTATTTTTACCTTGGTCAGTTTTCTTTTTGTTCATCTTTTGTGCTTTTTCCTTTTTCGCAGCTTTCTTGTTACTCATTTCCCATTAATTCGTAGCTTGTACACACTGTTTGCACTTTCAATGAATTTTTTAATATGCTCATTGTACTTTTTTTTTGCTAACCAGGACCCTGTACCCTGGCCGTATTATGTTGCTTTAACCTCTAATTGCAATGTAGTCCATTGCGCCCTAGGGTGAAACTACAACCGGAGCTGGATCTTTGCTCTGACTTTTCAATTTTAATGGAATATTTTTTGGTTTATTTACTGCACGAGGAGAAGTAACAAAGCGCAGCAACAATAAATTGGGTATATGCGATAAGGACTTGAAGGACTTTGCATAATAATAGTTCTGAGTAAACTATTTAGTTAGGAAACTTACAACTTGTATATTTTCTATTAAATATCTCATTCTGAAACATATTCCGCTGTAGCAAAAATAAGTTAAGCTCTCGTATAATAAAAATTTCTCAAGTTATAAAGAAGTTTATATCGTTTTATGGTAAGCTGCTAAACAGTTAAGATAAACTAGCTCAATTTAGTTTTCAACTCATCAATAAACCTTAGAGCAAAGTTCTTAAAACAAAAACTTCTGCTTCTATCATAAATCAATGAATTTTGTGCACTATGAAAAGTAATTTAAATCAATTAACTGTAGGGTATCTCAGAGTCGTTAGCTATGCACAGAGATGACTTGTTGATGGTTCTTCCATTTTTGGAAGTTTTCATTTCACGTTTGACGTCGTCGTGCAGCTACGAAATTTCTAAAGTTTTCATTACAGGAAACACTGGACTGCGTTTAGTTTGTGTTTCCTTTTTTGGCAGGCACTGTATGGATGTATGTGTGTGTGTGTATGCGTGTGTGTATGTTTATTTATTTGGTGTGCTGCAAAAATTCGGCATGTGAACAATGAAGGAGAATGTGAATGTAAAATGAAACACAAACGAAAAGCAGCAGCAGAATTTGTTGCTAAGAGGATGAGCATAAAACAGGAAGAGGGGACACTGTGAGTTGGCTAACCGGATGACCGACTGGCCGGGACAGACAGACAGACAAACAGACAGACAGACAGATAGACAGACCGACATAGGTCTGCCTAGGTCCGTCCCGCTGCCAACGCTTTTCCGCCCGCACGATTTTTGCATTTAATTTCATTTTTGCTCGCCTGCCTGCAAGTTTTTTGCCTCATTTTCCGGACAGTGTGCATACCCTGTAGGCCCAATTTGCAACATAAAGGGTTGCCTAGGCTAACAGATATATGGAAAATAAACTACAATTACAGGGTAATTTCCAGTCGTGCAGCAGCAGCCTTTTGCCTGCCTAACTTGTTTTGTTTTGTGGCCAGGCTTCATTTCGCTCTCTCTCTCTCTCTGCCTTTGTTTTTCTTGTTTTTCCTGCTTTTCCTGCTTTTCCCTTTGCTGCTGCTGCTGTTGTTGTTGTTGTTGTGCTATACAAGTAATTCCTGTGAATTTTTGGGCGTTGTTTTAATTGCTGCTGACAACGAAACTTTCAACAAATCAGAGTCATGTCCTCGCTAGCAATGAAAAAGCATTTAAATTTTGTTTTGCTCAACAGATTGAATAATCGACGTTATTTAAACGATTTAAACGTGACCGAAACTCCATAAAATCCAAAAATACGAAAATACGAAAATTCATCTCTAAAATTTCGGTAAATTGCCCCAAGTAACTGTGGAATGTGTTTTCTACTCAAAGAAAGTCTGTAATTGAAAGCGCATGAAGCATGAGTGAAGTTTTCTCAGCTTCGATTGGCAGCTGCATAGAACGTTATTTCTATCGAAACAGGGTTGATTAGCTGCAGAGTTATCGATTGTAATTGGAGATCAGAATAGAACAGAAATTGTGTTCATTGTGAGAGTAAAATGCCAAGTTACTTGTTGAGTTGTTGTTTTTACCTCTTCCATTTTGCAGTTCTGTGCGACTGTCTATTTATATATCTGTCTGTATGAACGCTCAGATCTCAGAGACTATAAGAGTTAAACCTATGAAATTTTGTGTCAACACTCGTATTAGGTATAGCTGTAATTTAAAATATGTTTAGGAATTCAGCCACGCCCCTTACTCCCATACGGGCAGTGTAAATTCTTAAATATCGATTTGTAAGCGAAATTATTAAGCTAGAACATTTATTTTTGGTGTGTATAATATTTATGATATTTTTTTATTTATTCATTAAAATTCTTTATAAAGAAAACAACATAAGTTTCTTAATTAAATCACATTGAAAATGGCCCTTGCCGAAGTATGCTTCAAATGGAACCCGGAAAAGACTTGAGCTATTTTTATACCCTTCGACCATTGAAAATGGTCAAAAAAGGTACAAAGTATATATATTCTTGCTCAGGATCACTAGCCGAGTCGATTGAGACATGTCCGTCTGTCTGTCCGTCTGTATGAGGGAACAGATCTCAGCTATTAAAAAAGCTAGAGACACCAAATTTGGAATGGAAGTTCCTATATATAATAGGCAGGTGAAGTTTATGTTAAATGTTTGATGCCACGCCCACCGCCCCCGCAAATCGGTAATTTACGATTATTAAGCAAAGTATTAAACTTAGAAAGTTCTGCTTTGGTATGTATAATGCTAAATGCCATATGAACATATCCCTCAAATTACAATCCGAGCGGACCAATAACACAGAAGTTATTCAAGTCAACGTTTTCAGTACAAATGTACGAGCAGCAGCCTGCGCGCTGCTTTCAGTAGTTGACGCCGACGGTGACGTCACTGTGTGAGTGTGAGCGAGAAAGTTATATGTAGTAGAAATATTTGTGCAAAATTTCTGTTTGAAATTATGAGTGTGGTTACACGTTTGTCACGGATTTTAAAAATTGGGAGAAGGGTATCCTACTGTCGGGCGTTCGACTGTAGCCCTACCCACTTGTTTTCTTTGTTAATAAATATCATATACGATGATAAGTGTAATGTATGCAAACTCCTTCAGTGTTCGCTGCATGAGAATTCCATTTGCAATCAGCTGAATTTTACGACACACGCACAGAATTTTCCATCATTTTCGCGCTGCTTTTCCTTCACAGACACAGACTTAATTACAGAACGGTATATGGTGGCACACGGTGGTATCGTAGTGGGAAATGCGATAAGCGAACTTTGGCATAATTTTTATACTCGAGGCTGTTCGATTGAATGCACGCTATCGATAAGCCGCCTGCACGGGAATATATATGGATATATATATATATATATATGGATCGGGAAAGCAAGAGGCAGCATGAACAAGGTGCAATGCTTGGCAACACTTTGTCGACTTTAATCCACGCAGCTCACGTAGTGCTGGAGTCGGGAGGAGTCGGAGGGGTAGCGGGTTTCTGTCGCGGAAGTGCAGCTCGCAGCGCGCTGTCATGTAATAAGTAAGTCATGCAGTGGGCGTGGCAATCGGAAAGGGGGCGCTACGTTTTCCATTACACCCGGCAAGCTTAATGCAATAATCCTCCACGTCGAACGCACGGACGAGTTGATAACAATTTCAATTTTTATGACAAGTCAACTTTACAGCGAGCGAAGCGATAGAGCGAGGCAACCGAACCGTAGTAAATGCAGCTAAAATGGCCGCTGTCCAATGGTAAGTGTAAAAAAGAAGTAACTGACTGCAATATACCCGGTAAAGTGCAACTACATTATTATTTTGTATTGCATAATTAGGTAATTGTATTTATTTAGTTTTACTGGGGAGAAAGAATGCTTGGTAGAATTTTAAAAATTACTTACTATGCGTACAATACTAAGATATATTGTTACCAAATTTCATAGCTCTAGCTCTTCTTATAGCTGAGATCTAGCTGTTCATACAGACGAAACTGTCTATATTGAACTGTGTTAAAGCTTAACAAGAATGTGCACACTTTTTGAGCTTGGAGATGCCTGCTGCTGCATTTTGCATTGCCAAAAAGTTATGATACCCTTCTTTACTGTGTGTAGCGGGTATAAACAGCAAGAGGAGCGAGCAGAAGAAATAATAACATGACCGATTGCACCATTACCGTTGCTGTTGCTGTGCCAACACTCGACTCGGAGTCTCTGACTGAACCGGCGCGTTATGATTTATTGCCGTGCAACACGAAATGCGCCCATGGAGAAACTGTGTGTGTGTGTGTGTGTGTGTGTGTGTGTGTTTGTGCAGCAGCTGAAAGTGCTGTTGCCACAGCTGGGATATCATTCCTGGGGGCCGTCAGCAACAATTTTTGGATGTTGCACCGAAAATTCAATGCATACGAGACGCGCACGCCCCGCGGCCCAAGCTTAATTGCCACATGCAACAGTATCTGATTATGCTAGGCCTGACTTTGGCAAACATTGAAGCTTTAAGACACAGATAAATGTTTCGAAACTCATTGGGATACTGTGGAACATAAGGAAATTCTGAATTTAAACAGATGTACGAATTATTTGGATCTGTCGTACTTCTAAAAAGAACCAAATAAAAAACAAACTTAAAATAAAAATTCATAATTTTTCCTATTCATTAAAATTGATAACTACGAGCATAATACTTTGTGTTGCTCAGAGATCGTACATTTTTCAAAAACACTCATATGATTACTCACACATAATTTGATATTGCGTAAATGACTTAGTGATGCTTCTTCTAGTTATAAAATGATTGTGATGGTTGTGATTCATGAACACTTACATACATATCTTATGATAAAGAAAGTCTCAGTAAAACTGTTTTTCTTAGAAAATGTTGACTAATCCCCTAACTCTTAATATTCATAGTAATCACTCACAGTTGCGTTATATTTAAAAATGTTTATCAATAAAGTGTTTCCTAGTATTATTATTATTATTATTATTTAATTCTAGTATTTTTATACCCTTCGACCATTGAAATCGGTTTGCGATTATTTAGCGAAGTATTTAAGTCATAACGTTCTGCATCGTTATACATAATATGAATATGAATATATCCTCCAAATTACAATCCGATCGGACCAATAACATATAAAAAAGACTTTATGAAATTTTTCGATATTTAGGAAATTTAGGTAACGGTCCCCCTATTATTTTTAAGCAATAATTTTTTTCTTTTAATTTTCAATCGAGAGTTTTTTGGACCAATTAAGCCACATATGTATATGCATAAAATATTTATATAAAATAAACATAACATAAAACATGTATCAGTAATAAAACATATATGATAATATCTTTAATGCGTATGCTTTACTTTTTTTCAGCTTATCGCATTATCTTTTCTGTTTTTTCTTTTATCCCTTTAGCCCCTTTAAATGTCAATGCAACTGACCATGGGATGCTAATTTTAAGTCAACGTGTCCTCGACATACTTTTTGGCACAGATTTTCGGTTGACAGTCACGAAATCAATTGGCAAAGTGAGTAAGCAAAGTGGGAAGGGGAAGAGTCAGAGGTCTTGAAAGAGAGGTTTGTGTGGAAGGGCGAAGGGGGGATAGTGAAAATTGTTTGGAATTTGCATAAATTATCAGAAGCAGCAGCGATTGAGAGGCGAAATGCACAAATTGAAAGAGTGAACAGAGTCTCGCTCGCTGTCTGCCTCTCTCTCTCTCTCTCACTTTGTTTTACCTTCTCTCTCTCTCTCTCTCTCTCTCTCGTCTGTCTCTCTCTTGTTCAGTCTGCTGGCATCCGCGCTGCAAGCTAACGCATCGCCTCAATAAAATGTCGCCGACTTTGCTTCAATTTGTGGCAATTTTCGCCTCGAACTTGGCTCAGCTCCTTAGACCTTCCTGCCCCACGTTGCAGTTGCCATTGCTGTTGCATTTTGTGCAAAGGACTCTTGCAAATGGCTCGTGAAATCACAGCACAGTCACGCCCCCAGCTCAAAGCAGGCGTGGCAGGTTCTTGCCTACAAAAAAAAAAAAAAAATGAAGCAGTCTTCCGAAAATAAAACAGAAAAATCTTTTGGCTTTGGGCTGCGCTTTTTACTCATCTCTTTCCGTTGCTCTTTCTCTGCCTCTCTCTCTCTCTCTCTCTCTCTTTCTCTGTTTTTTCCTTTACTCTGCTTTATTTTTCATCTTTTTGCTGCGGCTGCGGCTGCGAAGTCTGCTCTAAATTGCACTTTATTTGCGGTTTGTTGATTTTATTGCACAACTTTGTTTACAATTCTGCTTAAATTTCATTACACGATCCCAGTGAAACGAACCAAACGAAAAGCCCAACCAAGGGACGAAGAGAGAGAGAGAGAGAGAGTGTGTGAGAGTGAGAAAGACTGACAGTCAAAATGAATGGCGAAACCTTGATATGAATTAATATTTGAACAGAGCGTCCGATGCCAAATGCCAAGTGGACCAAATTCTGTGCCAGAGCAGGGCCTGCAGGCAGAGGAGGAGGAGGGAGTTGTGAGGGAGGGGAAGGAGTATGTACATACGCCTCTTTTAAAATGGGTCAATGCAATTGATTTTGCAAATTGAAAAAGCTGACAAAATTTTGGCTTAACTAACGATGACTAATGACATACTAGAAACCATCGATGGACTGGGGGAGAATTTAAATATTGAAAAGTTAAAAAAAAAAAATAAAAACATAGTACATACTGAAATTTATATATTTCATATTATTATATACTGATAAATTATATGTGTACAGTAAATGATTAAATATATAATTAAATTTTGATTTTATAAAATACTCTATGCTCTAGGCAAGATGAATATATAATAAATTATTATAAAAATCAACTGGGAGGTTATATATTACAAATTATAGAAACTCTGACTCATATGTAAGTAGATAAAATAATTTTATTAATTTCAAATCATTTTTTTTTATGCTTCCTTTGTGTCATATCCGTTTCATTCTATGTATTACATAATACTGATATCTACACAACACTAACACAAAGAAGAAAATATTTTGAGAAATCAAATGTAATTTATTTAACAGGGTGAGTCAAAATTATAATACATACTCTAAAAAACTATATTATATTACACATATGATGTCACACATTTTGATGGCTCTGGCTCATATAGCGTCTGATATCTAATCGTTCATACATACAGGCAGATCATAGGAAGACGAATTTATGCGGACTGCGTCAGGTGAGTCTAGTGAATAGGTTATTGAAGTTGCGTCTTTCGGAACCTTTTTCTTCATGCGAGTTAAAGCTACAAGAATCACAGCCATAATCACAATGATCAGAACGAATGTTATCAGGCTATATATGATAGTGTGAGTGGAAATTAATAGTTTGGTATGATTTTTGTGGCATTGTATTGTTTGTCCATCGGGCCTGACCTCTTTGAAGCCCGTGTTGCACTCACACACATTGGGGGCAGTGCAGGAACTGTTCTCGGGGCATGTCACATTGCAGATGGGCCGACATAATGCCTCATTTAATTCCGAATAAGTATTATTATCTTTCTCGTAATTCTCAACGCATTTGCAAGTATTGTAACCGATACAGTTACTGTGCAAGGGACAACCGTGATCACAGATGGGTTGACAGCTCAGCAATTGTCCACTTTCTCTCATTGGTTTATAATGCTTACGGCATTCACAATATATTGAATTTAGGCATTGGCTGTTCAGCGGACATGCCGGTACACAATATGATTCATGAAGAGAAACCGATTTCAGAGGTATATTCTCACTCAAGCTCAAATCTATGTGGATCAATAAGAAAATGCAGAATAAACTCGGGTATTTCAACATCTTCACAAGTCACAGTGCGGAAAAAAAAATTTGACTTAATTTAAAAAACTCTATACTGTATTTGAACACAACGCTTTCAGCGCTTAAAACGAAATAAACCTCTTTCAAATTCTTATCTGCAACATTTTAAGCAATGTTATTTAGCATATTCACCATATTAAAATAAATGGTATGTATATTCCCTGTAAGAGATAAATCATAATAAGAATAATAATAATTTCCGGGTAATAAATTGTAATAAATATTTTTATTCAGCAATAACAGCTACTAAAATTACATAGTAACAACATAAACAGCAACAGCTTAAAATGCAAAAATTGCAGAAGGGAATACCCTTATTTTCCCTTCTAATGTGTATATTTCTTATCGCCCATTTATCATCCCCAATGCTTGTGAAACTCCCATCCCTATCCGGCCATGATTTGGCAGTATTTATTTTTAAAGTGAAGAGCAACTTACAAAAATATATCATTATTTTATATATTAAACAAGTCGTTAAGGTAGGATACCCTACAAACACTTGATGAACAAGTGCCGCAAAAATTGAAATGTGTCATTCAATCTAAAGATATTAAATCGATCAAGATACGGCAGAAGAAAATAATTGTATAGTAATAATTTTCGATTAAAATTAAAAACTCGCGATTTAAAATTTAAAAGAAAAAAAATTTGTTGAAAAATCATAGGGGGGACCCTTACCTAAATTTCCGAAATATCGAAAATTTTCAAATTACTTTTTTACTATTTTTTAAATGTAGACTCACTCAGGTTGTTAAAACATAAACAAAATGTCATTCCGCGTGAAAATCGTTTAATTTTTAAGGAAGTTACGGTCAGTGTAAATTGAAGGTGCCAAGCCTGTTGAGGTTGTTACATGTCCAATTTTTTTTACCATTTCGACATGATTTTTGGGCCAAAATTAAGTATCGTTTAAAATCGATTTAAACAATTGTTTACAGCTAATTATGACCATCGTAAATGATTAAAATTAAAAACTCGCGATTTAAAATTTAAAAGAAAAAATGTTTGTTGAAAAATCATAGGGGGGACCCTTACCTAAATTTCCGAAATATCGAAAATTTTCAAATTACTTTTTTACTATTTTTTAAATGTAAACTCACTCAGGTTGTTAAAACATAAACAAAACGTCATTCCGCGTGAAAATCGTTTGATTTTTAAGGAAGTTACGGTCAGTGTAAATTGAAGGTGCCAAGCCTGTTGAGGTTGTTACATGTCCAATTTTTTTACCATTTCGACATGATTTTTGGGCCAAAATTAAGTATCGTTTAAAATCGATTTAAACAACTATTCAATGATAAATATGACCATTGTAAATGATTAAAATTAAAAACTCACGATTTAAAATTTAAAAGAAAAAAATGTGTTGGAAAGTCATATCAATTTGTTACCTAAATTTCCGGAATATCAAAAATTTTCAAATTACTTTTTTACTATTTTTTAAATGTAAACTCACTCAGGTTGTTAAAACATAAACAAAATGTCATTCCGCGTGAAACTCGTTTGATTTTTAAGGAAGTTACGGTCAGTGTAAATTGAAGGTGCCAAGCCTGTTGAGGTTGTTACATATCCAATTTTTTTACCATTTCGACATGATTTTTGGGCCAAAATTAAGTATCGTTTAAATACGATTTAAACAATTGTTTACAGCTAATTATGACCATCGTAAATGATTAAAATTAAAAACTCGCGATTTAAAATTTAAAAGAAAAAAAATTTGTTGAAAAATCATAGGGGGGACCCTTACCTAAATTTCCGAAATATCGAAAATTTTCAAATTACTTTTTTACTATTTTTTAAATGTAAACTCACTCAGGATGTTAAAACATAAACAAAATGTCATTCCGCGTGAAACTCGTTTGATTTTTAAGGAAGTTACGGTCAGTGTAAATTGAAGGTGCCAAGCCTGTTGAGGTTGTTACATATCCAATTTTTTTACCATTTCGACATGATTTTTGGGCCAAAATTAAGTATCGTTTAAATACGATTTAAACAATTGTTTACAGCTAATTATGACCATCGTAAATGATTAAAATTAAAAACTCGCGATTTAAAATTTAAAAGAAAAAAAATTTGTTGAAAAATCATAGGGGGGACCCTTACCTAAATTTCCGAAATATCGAAAATTTTCAAATAAGATTTTTACTATATTTTAAATGTAGACTCACTCAGGTTGTGAAAACATAAACAAAATGTCATTCCGCGTGAAAATCGTTTGATTTTTAAGGAAGTTACGGTCAGTGTAAATTGAAGGTGCCAAGCCTGTTGAGGTTGTTACATGTCCAATTTTTTTACCATTTCGACATGATTTTTGGGCCAAAATTAAGTATCGTTTAAAATCGATTTAAACAATTGTTTACTGCTAATTATGACCATCGTAAATGATTAAAATTGAAAACTCGGGATTTAAAATTTAAAAGAAAAAAAATTTGTTGAAATATCATAGGGGGGACCCTTACCTAAATTTCCGAAATATCGAAAATTTTCAAATTACTTTTTTACTATTTTTTAAATGTAGACTCACTCAGGTTGTTGAAAAATAAACAAAATGTCATTCCGCGTGAAAATCGTTTGATTTTTAAGGAAGTTACGGTCAGTGTAAATTGAAGGTGCCAAGCCTGTTGAGGTTGTTACATGTCCAATTTTTTTACCATTTCGACATGATTTTTGGGCCAAAATTAAGTATCGTTTAAAATCGATTTAAACAATTGTTTACTACTAATTATGACCATCGTAAATGATTAAAATTAAAAACTCGCGATTTAAAATTTAAAAGAAAAAAAATTTGTTGAAAAATCATAGGGGGGACCCTTACCTAAATTTCCGAAATATCGAACATTTTCAAATTACTTTTTTACTATTTTTTAAATGTAGACTCACTCAGGTTGTGAAAACATAAACAAAATGTCATTCCGCGTGAAAATCGTTTGATTTCTAAGGAAATTACGGTCAGTGTAAATTGAAGGTGCCAAGCCTGTTGAGGTTGTTACATGTCAAATTTTTTTACCATTTCGACATGATTTTTGGGCCAAAATTAAGTATCGTTTTAAATCGATTTAAACAATTTTTTACTGCTAATAATGACCATCGTAAATGATTAAAATTGAAAACTCGGGATTTAAAATTTAAAAGAAAAAAAATTTGTTGAAATATCATAGGGGGGACCCTTACCTAAATTTCCGAAATATAGAAAATTTTCAAATTACTTTTTTACTATTTTTTAAATGTAGACTCACTCAGGTTGTTGAAACATAAACAAAATGTCATTCCGCGTGAAAATCGTTTGATTTTTAAGGAAGTTACGGTCAGTGTAAATTGAAGGTGCCAAGCCTGTTGAGGTTGTTACATGTCCAATTTTTTTACCATTTCGGCATGATTTTTGGGCCAAAATTAAGTATCGTTTAAAATCGATTTAAACAATTGTTTACTGCTAATTATGACCATCGTAAATGATTAAAATTAAAAACTCGCGATTTAAAATTTAAAAGAAAAACAAGAAAGCAAGGCTACCTTCGGCTTGCCGAAGGTTTTATACCCTTGCAGTTGTACACAGCTATATGTAATAGTACTCAGATTTTCATAAAATTGCAACAGGTACCTTCATTAGGCCGATCGTTGATCGTTATAAGTTATAAAACTTCGATTTTGATGAAACTTTATTATTAAGGACATACATATCTTGAAATATAACGAAAATCGGCCGATAGGCTCCATGACAGCTGTACGATATATCAGTCCGATCTGGCCCAATCCGACTTATTTAAAGAGGGCAGAAATAAGAAGCTTGTGAACCAACTTTTATGAAGATAGCTCAATACCTGGGGGACTAATTTGCGTTGCAAAACAGACGGACTGACTGATTGTTCCTATAACCGCTATAGAATATAAACGTCTGAGATATTTAAATGGAAAAAATAAGGGCGGGTTACTGTATAACATTAAAAAGTATTGATAATGTGCTGTATTTCCAAGAACAAAACAGGTTTGCATACAAAAACCCTAATTTCAGCCGATTGTTCCTATGGCAGCTATATGTTATAGTGGTCCGATTTTGATACAATTTTGACAGCACATTAGGAACGTAATAAGAATAAGATTTGCCAAATCTTGTTGCAATATCTTGAAAAACAACAAAAATCGGCCGATAGTTTCTATGACAGCTATACGATATATCGGTCCGATCTGGCTCGTTCCGACTTATTTACAGCTCGCAGCAATAAGAAGCTTATATGCCAAGTTTCATGAAGATAGCTCAAAAACTGAGAGACTAGTTTGCGTTGCAACAGACGGACGGACGGACGGACGGACGGACGGACGGACGGACGGACGGACGGACGGACGGACGGACGGACGGACAGACGGACATCCATTTTTGGACTCCTCTGTTTATGCTGATTCAGAATATATATACTTTATAGGGTCGGAGATGTCTCCTAAGGTGCGTTGCAAACTTCTGGCTAAAATTAATATACCCTCTGCAAGGGTATAAAAATTTGTTGAAAAATCATAGGGGGGACCCTTACCTAAATTTCCGAAATATCGAAAATTTTCAAATAAGATTTTTACTATATTTTAAATGTAGACTCACTCAGGTTGTTAAAACATAAACAAAATGTCATTCCGCGTGAAAATCGTTTGATTTTTAAGGAAGTTACGGTCAGTGTAAATTGAAGGTGCCAAGCCTGTTGAGGTTGTTACATGTCCAAATTTTTTTACCATTTTGACATGATTTTTGGGCCAAAATTTAGTATCGTTTAAAATCGATTTAAACAATTGTTTACTACTAATTATGACCATCGTAAATGATTAAAATTAAAAACTCGCGATTTAAAATTTAAAAGAAAAAAAATTTGTTGAAAAATCATAGGGGGGACCCTTACCTAAATTTCCGAAATATCGAACATTTTCAAATTACTTTTTTACTATTTTTTAAATGTAGACTCACTCAGGTTGTGAAAACATAAACAAAATGTCATTCCGCGTGAAAATCGTTTGATTTCTAAGGAAATTACGGTCAGTGTAAATTGAAGGTGCCAAGCCTGTTGAGGTTGTTACATGTCAAATTTTTTTACCATTTCGACATGATTTTTGGGCCAAAATTAAATATCGTTTTAAATCGATTTAAACAATTTTTTACTGCTAATAATGACCATCGTAAATGATTAAAATTGAAAACTCGGGATTTAAAATTTAAAAGAAAAAAAATTTGTTGAAATATCATAGGGGGACCCTTACCTAAATTTCCGAAATATCGAAAATTTTCAAATTACTTTTTTACTATTTTTTAAATGTAGACTCACTCAGGTTGTTGAAACATAAACAAAATGTCATTCCGCGTGAAAATCGTTTGATTTTTAAGGAAGTTACGGTCAGTGTAAATTGAAGGTGCCTAGCCTGTTGAGGTTGTTACATGTCCAATTTTTTTACCATTTCGACATGATTTTTGGGCCAAAATTAAGTATCGTTTAAAATTGATTTAAACAATTGTTTACTGCTAATTATGACCATCGTAAATGATTAAAATTAAAAACTCGCGATTTAAAATTTAAAAGAAAAAAATGAAATATCATAGGGGGGACCCTTACCTAAATTTCCGAAATATCGAAAATTTTCAAATTACTTTTTTACTATTTTTTAAATGTAGACTCACTCAGGTTGTTAAAACATAAACAAAATGTCATTCCGCGTGAAAATCGTTTGATTTTTAAGGAAGTTACGGTCAGTGTAAATTGAAGGTGCCTAGCCTGTTGAGGTTGTTACATGTCCAATTTTTTTACTATTTCGACATGATTTTTGGGCCAAAATTAAGTATCGTTTAAAATTGATTTAAACAATTGTTTACTGCTAATTATGACCATTGTAAATGATTAAAATTGAAAACTCGCGATTTAAAATTTAAAAGAAAAAAAATTTGTTGAAAAATCATAGGGGGGACCCTTACCTAAATTCCCGAAATATCGAAAATTTTCAAATAAGATTTTTACTATATTTTAAATGTAGACTCACTCAGGTTGTTAAAACATAAACAAAATGTCATTCCGCGTGAAAATCGTTTGATTTCTAAGGAAATTACGGTCAGTGTAAATTGAAGGTGCCAAGCCTGTTGAGGTTGTTACATGTCAAATTTTTTTACCATTTCGACATGATTTTTGGGCCAAAATTAAGTATCGTTTAAAATCGATTTAAACAATTGTTTACTGCTAATTATGACCATTGTAAATGATTAAAATTGAAAACTCGCGATTTAAAATTTAAAAGAAAAAAAATTTGTTGTAATATCATAGGGGGGACCCTTACCTAAATTTCCGAAATATCGAAAATTTTCAAATTACTTTTTTACTATTTTTTAAATGTAGACTCACTCAGGTTGTTGAAACATAAACAAAATGTCATTCCGCGTGAAAATCGTTTGATTTTTAAGGAAGTTACGGTCAGTGTAAATTGAAGGTGCCTAGCCTGTTGAGGTTGTTACATGTCCAATTTTTTTACCATTTTGACATGATTTTTGGGCCAAAATTAAATATCGTTTAAAATTGATTTAAACAATTGTTTACTGCTAATTATGACCATCGTAAATGATTAAAATTAAAAACTCGCGATCTAAAATTTAAAAGAAAAAAAATTTGTTGAAAAATCATAGGGGGGACCCATACCTAAATTTCCGAAATATCGAAAATTTTCAAATTACTTTTTTACTATTTTTTAAATGTAGACTCACTCAGGTTGTTAAAACATAAACAAAATGTCATTCCGCGTGAAAATCGTTTGATTTTTAAGGAAATTACGATCGGTGTAAAATCAGGTCGAAAGGTATAAATATATATCGTAATTTCTAGAATAAACTGGATTTAAGATATTATAGATTATCCGACGTTTTTAAAATAAAACCTATCCATTATTTCATGCGCAAACTGTTCAAAAAAATCTATAGTAATGAATATCACTCGATAGATCGAATAGTTTATTAAGCAGTCAATATACATAGTTGATTATTATGTATAATTCAACACTAGCAAGGAGAAAGAGAGAGGGAGAGAGAGAGAGACAGCGTGATTTTTAAGCGTGGTTCGGTTAATAATAGTTCCCATCGAAACACTTTAAGGACTTTGCCATAAGTCAATTGAGCTATACGAAACACTCGTGCGGTGCTCTCATTGTGCGCTCTCATGGCGCGTAGTTAGCCCCAATGACTTTGGTACTTAATGCTGTAATATATCAGCAGCACGCCATCATCGGTCAAATCAGAGTGAAGGCAAAGGTCAAAAAACACTTGAGTGAGGAAATCACAATGCACGTTGGCTTCTCGTGTGCTTCAAGTGAAGTTTTTACGCGGTTTCCGTTCCAATACTCCAAACAATGCTCAAAAGCAGCCACGAAAAAAAAAAAAAAAACAACAAAACGAAGGCAAGAGAATGAAAAGAAAACACGGAGACAAACAGAATACGAAACATGAAAAATCAAAACAAATAAGAAAACAACGGGCAGACAAACAAAGTGCCAAGCAAATTAAATAAAATTCACAGATAGAGTGAAAGAGAGAGAGAGAGAGAGCGCAAAGCGGGGATAAGGAGTAGCATTAATATAAAAGCTCAACAAGAGGTAGATACAGATACGGATACAGATACAGATACATATACATTCACAGATACAGTTACAGAGGCCACTTACGCTGCGGTTAACTGCCTCTGTTTGCATAGATGTGTGATGAAAATTAAGCAATTGGAGCAGCAAAAAAAATAAGAGACAAAATTATAGAGAAAGGGGGAAATTATGTTTGAAATTTGAAAAAAATGAAAATTCATAAGAAATCCTATTTTTAACATTATATTTATTATTTTTATATAGACGTTTGTTAAAATGATGTTTAAACTTAAAAAAAATAGAAACAAATAGAAATTTATATTTTTATAAATTTATTAATAATTTTATTAGCACTTAGAGACTTGCCCAAATTTTTAAAAACTGTATTTCCTTTTATATATTATAGCTTTTAAATATTTAATTGTTTAAATATTTTGCTAGAAATGCATATTTATTTTGTTTAATTGTTCTAAACTCTCTGCGGCTCTTTAACGAAGTTATTAACCTTCAGACGAAAACAAACACACAAAGCGACAATGACAATAAAAAGCAGCGTCGCAAAGTATGCAGCAAAAACCAAACACAAGCAGAGCGTGTGTGTGTGTGTGTGTTGGACTCTGTGTGCGTGTGTGAGCCAAGGACACAGAACTGGCCCGGCTAGCAGCATAATCAAAAATGTTAATTTAGCAAAAAAAAAAAAAAAAAATAATGGGGAAAAAAAAGGTTTGCAAGATCCCACAACGTGCTGGATGCGATGCCATCCAGCCTCCTCAAGGACACGTGCCATGTGCACCGCACAGCGAGCCAGTGGCAAATGCTGCGCCTGCTGTCGCCGCTGCTGCTGCTGCTGCTTCTGGCTGCCATTATCAGCCTTCATTCATGGTTAGCCGAGCCGAGCTCAGCCTCTCTCCCTCTCTCTCCCGTTCTGCGCGAGAAAAGTTTGACAGCCACTGGAAGCGCAAACAGGGATAAGCACAATGGAAGTGGCAGCTGCTGCTGAGAGCGTAACAAGAGGCAGGCATAAGAGGGAGAGAGAGAGAGAGAGAAAGCGCGAGAGAGAGAGCTTTAAGCTTCTAGTTAAGAGCAGCACCTACAGCCTACAAGTGGCCTCAAAGAGAGCCAGCTACAGCTACAGCTTGCGCTCTCTCTCTCTCTCTCTCTTCCCACTCATTAAGCTTGATTTTCTCTCTTTCTGTAGGCTCCCTGTAGTTTTTCCGTTTGTAAAAGCCATTTTTCATTCATGCGAATTTACTTTAAATTAATTTTTTTTTTCTTTTTGGGTCATAAATCATTTTTGGCTCTGGACTTCCACTGTGTATTGCTGTGTGCTGCAAGAATGTGCGTGTCTGTGTGTGTGTGTGCATGAATGAACGTGCGTGAAATTTTCAAATATATCCAAGTTAGTTGCAGCAGCAGAATAATTCCCCATCACACATTTGGGTCAAGTGAGACGTCGCAATCGGCTACAATTGGCTCTATGTAGTACCATCCCGAGTGTGTTGGACGAGAGAGACAGAGAGGGAGAGAGAGAGAGATAACTTACATCTTCCTACGATAACTCAAGTAGTTGCTGCTTCAATCGAGTGACTTGCAAGTGAAACAATCGATTGAGGTTTCTTCGATTGCCTGAGATGACTTCGAGTAGCTATTGAAATTGATTCAAACTAGAAAGGGCTGGCAAATAGTTAGAATGGGTTGGCAAATAGAACTAATATGTGAAATAAATTCACCATTTTTAAGGGTCTTTCAAAATTAATTTGAATTATAAACTAATAAACTCAAAAATAGGTTTATAATAGTTATGAAATGAATTTAGAAATAGACAATTAACTTTCAATCAAATATTTTGTATAATTTTTAAACTTAAAAATTTAAGACAATTCGTAAAATAAATAAACTGACTTTAAATAAATAAATACCACAAATTTAATAAATTTATGAATCAATAAAAAATATTTTAAGTTATTGAATTTATGAATCAATTAATTTATAAACATAAATATAAATAAATGTAGGACACACAACAAAAAAAAACTAAATAAAAATTCAGTAAATATCACAAAATAAATACAAATAAAATATATATGTAAATTAAAAAATAATTAAATAAATATTGAAATGTTTAAATGAATGAATACAAATATAAACATATATAAAAAAAAAATGAATAAAGAAGTAGTAAATGTGTTGCATTTATTCCGAAATCATGACACAATTTTAAAATTTTATTTAAAATTTATGTTTTTATTTATTTTTATTTATTTGCAATTTTCAGCTATAATTTCGAGTACTCTCCCGTATAGTTAGCATATACTCAATGTTTTTATGAATTGAGGCAGAGCAACTCAATACGAATTGAGTGCGTGAGGCCAGAAAGCACAACAAACCAACTGCACCCTGTATGGGGGGGGGACTAAGCAACTACCTCAAGCAAAGCTCAATGGAGCTCGGCATGCAGAGAGCAAATCGAGCTTTGCTTTGTGTGCTCTCTCTCTCTCTTTGTCTCTCTTGCTCGGTGCACAGCTTCCCGCAAGCTGGAAAAAAAGAACTGTTAGCAAAAAGCTTTGAGCTGTCACTTTCTCTCTCCCGCTCTCGCTCTCGCTTTCTTCCAGCACAGGCACGAGCCACGAGGCTCGAGCCATGTTCCAGTCATGTTTTTTTTTAGCATCCCCACAAGCTGCTGCTGGAGCATCCAATCGTCTGCTGCATGGATGATGTTCGGGCTCCTTTCGGGCTCGTTCGGCTCTGTCGTATTCCTGCAGTGCGCTTCCAGCGTCGCCTGGCTGACAATTTCGGGCTGGCATCGGATTCAGTTGGTGTTCCGGTTTCGGGTTGTGCTGTGTTAGTTGCCTTTTATTGCTGCACAGAGCGAAGCAAGCAGAGTGCCAAGTGCGGTGTGTGGCGGTGTCTCTCTACGCTCGTGCCCGTGCCCGTGCCTGTGACTGTGTGTGTCTGTCTCTGTGTCTGTGTGACTGCCATTGCGACGGCCATTGCGTCTCCGCTGCGTGCGTGTGTTTGTGTGTGTGTGTGTGTCTGCGCGTGTGTCTGTGTGTGCGAGTTTGTTGTCTGTCGCTAACGGTGCGCGCGCGTTTAAGACAGTCTTGCTGTGCGTGAGTGCGTGAGCGTATCTGTGTGTGTGTGTGTGTGTGTGTGCGTGCCAACCAGTGTGACCATACGCAGCAGTGTGCGTGTGCGTGTGCGTGTGTGTGCAGCACAATACCAAATACACACACACAGCAATACACACACAATTAGATTGAGGTGTAGGTGTAGCCGCAGCAGGATGCTGGAACTATAAGCCCAACTAGCAGGTAAATCGAGCCTAAGCATCCAACTAGTCACGAATATATATACTATATATATATAGTATGTGTGTATGTGTGTGCGTGTTGGCTGGCATTGTGTGCGTGCGGGGCGCTTTCCAACTGGAGGAAATTGATATTCTTATTTCTTCTTGTGCTTTTTTGCAAAAAAAAAAAAAAAAAAAAAAAATAACGACACGAGGCGCTTGCTCTCTGTGTGCGTGTGTGTGTGTGTGTGTGTGTGTGTGAAAATTCCATCATCATCATCATCATTATCATCATCGTGCTCGTTGGCAACATTGTTGTACACATATTTCTTCTTCTGTCCGCCTACCCAGCTGCCTCTCTCTCCCTCTGTCTCTATCTCATCATCTATGTATTTTATTTACTGGTTGCTCTTCGTATTTTCCTCTTTTTATTGCTGCGGAAAAACCAAATGCGAAAAGCGAATTGCAAATGGCAGGCAAATTTCTAATTGACCATCAAATAAATGTTTTGCATTGCAACGGGGCAAAAGTATCTTACGGATACATGTCAAGTGCAAGGTTGTGTAGCTCGCTCTCTACCTCTCTCTTTCTCTCTCTCTCCCTGTCCGTTCGTCTGTCTGTCTGTCTGTGTGTATAACAGGTGCCAAAATATATAGCTGTGTGTGTTTGTGTGTGTGTGTGGTAATGGCAACTTTTATGTTCATATTGTGTCAGTTTTTTCCTTTCCGAAATGTGGCGATAAAATAAAAATATACGAAATTCTTTTGACATTGTCAACAAGTGAATAACTTGTGAATAGTTTGAATGTCTATGATTGTGAGTGAATAGCAAGCTAAAATGAGAGGTATTTCCTTCAAGAAACTTATTTCTGCCAGATTGTCTCAGGAAGATAATGTACAAACTTGCTATAAAGAAAACTAACCTATTTCTGTAGTTATCTATTGTGAATAATTAGAATGAAGGGAGTAACATCCATAGATACTCAGCTGAGCTGCAGAAACTAGCTTTCCTTAAATAAAACTAACCTATTTCATATGGTATTCTATTTTCTTTTGTTAATACTTATTTAAATATATGAGATTGGAGATGATAAATAAAGTATCCTTAATAATTCAGCTTAGAAACAGAGTATTAAGATATTTCTTTAAAGAGACATGTTTTCTATAAAGTAAATTAACCTATTTCTGTATGATATATATGAGTAAATGAAACTAATGTTATTTTGTTTATTAATTTAAAATAAAGTATTTTTGATAGTTCCAAATCTTTTTAATAATCGTAGTTTAATAAAACTATAAACCTTTATTCTAAACTTTTTTTCACTTCTCTCTCTCTCTCCGACTCTCTTTATAGTCGAACAAAAGGCACCCAGCACACGCAGCAAACAATGGATGACAGAACTAAATAAAAAACCAATAAGCACGAACAAAAGAATCAACTCAACTAAAAAATATAATAAAATAAAAAATACTTATTTAATACTAAGCAATATCGAGTGAGAAGCACCAAATAAATTAATAACGCCACGAAAAAAAGTGTTTGAGCTTGAAATAATAAAAAAATCCCAGCAGCAAATGAATATCCTCGAAAATGTGTGGAAAATAACTGAAAAAACAAAAACTTTTTGAAAGAAAAAAAAAACAGAATCTTTTACTGAAGCAATTGAAAAAGGCTTGAATACCCAACAAATTTATAGGCAGCACAAACTGAACTAAATTAATCGATAAAAAAAAATATGTCAAACAAAAAAACGATGTCTACGATGAGAAAAGGAAATTTTGCAAATTTACTGTAAATATTAAAGTCTATAAAAAACCTTTACATTTAATATATATACAACAAATAGAAGAAGAAGAAAAATAAATACAAAAAAGACGGCTAGATTTTTCGCTGAATGAAACGTTTTTAATATTAATTGTAATACCCAAAATCAATTTGAATACAACATTTTCTATTATATAGAAAAAAAAATCATATAAATATTTAGTATATACATACATAAATAAATAATCAACGGTAAAAAGTTAATGAAAACTAAGAGAAATAAAAACTCAATAAGCAACTGAAACACGCACAAGATTGAAAAACAAAAATACAAAACTAATTTTGATTTTATACAATATATATGTATATATAACAAGTTGATTGCATCGGTGCATTTGACTTATCGAAGATATTGTGAGGCAAAACAATCCCATGCAAGTTTATTCATTTTTTCACGTTCTATAAACGAGAAGAACTCTTCAAGCATTGATATCCGAGACGTACATATACATATTTGATAATCGCAACTCAAACTAAACTAAAGAACTAACTAATATAACAAAAAAAAAAAAAAAACACAAATACTAATAATATTATAATAATATTAATAATAATCACAATTGAGCTACACTTAATTCATTGATTCAACAATGAATACTTAAACTTTTCATAATCTTTAATCATTATAAAATTGCAAATGCAATTGGAACTGCAGAAAATTTGATAAACTATTTAAAGATAAACAAACAATAAATGGAATATTTATAGTATTCACCTAGTTCAACTAAATCTTTATACATATACACGGGAAACCGAACAAATTTGGAAACGGAAACATTTAACTCAATTTGAGAAAAAGAGGTGAGTGTAAATCTTCAAACGATTAATAAACTTGATGAACTCGGACTTAGAGATGATGGGAAGGTGTTGGGAAAATATAATGAAATGGAAGAGGCATATTAGTTTTGGAAATTATAAATTGTTCTTTGATATACACATGGTTAAAAAAGTGTCTCTATAAATATACGTCTTTAAACAACAAATGTTAGGAACATAAAAAAAAAATTTATTTATCTATTTTCTAATAATTGTTGATTCAGAAATTGACTTAGTAATATTAAATGCAGTTTAAAAATTCCAACAATTGTATACAAAATTTCTTGATCACAGAGAGAATGCTTATATCATATAGGTTATAGGTAACTATCCCCTGTATATATATTGAGCTGTACTCATTTTAAGCTTCATTCATGTTCGCATCCGTTATTATACATTATATCAAACTCAACATAACCACAGGCACTTTTGGCAGCGCATAATTTGTGCCAGCCACAGTCTGCCCAACGCCCACCTATGATGCCCCCAGGTGCTCCCCCTCTCTCTCACTCTCTCTCACTCTCTCTCTCTCTCTATCTCGGCCAGGCTGCTGCGACTTGGGGTACGCTGTAGAAATTGTTCCATTGACCTTTGGCGAGCGAGGGCAGGCTAGCAGGCTGACTGGCTGTGTGTGGGTGGGTTACATTCAAAATGGCTAACAGGGGCAGGGACAGGGGGTTGTGGGTTGGCTGGGGCAATGCCCAAAAGCAAATACCGCAAAACTCTGACGACGACAATAAAAAGCAACAAACAATTGCCAAATAAATAACTTGACGCTCGCTCAGCGCGTTTATTTACTTTTGTGACGAGGCTCCGGCTTGATTTTCATTTTCATTTCGCAAACACACACACACACACACACACACTAAGACAGCGCACACCCACACACATGGAAAAAAAGGAAGAGAGGGGAGAGAGGAAGGCAGCTTCACTAGACTGTTGCATATTAAAAGTGCCTCAGCTTCCTGTTGTTTCCTGCCTGCCATCTTCGTTTTCATTTTTTTTTTCATTTTTTTTTCTGCTGCTGCTCATTTAGCTGCTCAGTCAAAATCAGAATCTACTGCCGCTGCCCCGCCCCGCTCCGCCCCCCCGCCACAACGTTTTTTTCATTAATAATATGACACAATTCCTGCAGCATTGTCCTGGCCAGCTGCGCCTGAGAGCACTTTTGGCTTTGACGCCTCCTTATGCTCATTATGCTCATTTGAGGCTTTGTCTTCTAGTCTCCGCCGCCGTCGTCGTCGCCGTCGCCGTCGCTGTAACGTAACGTCTTTTGCCTTTCCTTTCATCATTCATTCATGCAGCACACACACACACACACACACAGGCAGCCCTGCACACACACCGCCATGTTGGGGTACAGCAGCAAATCCGTATGCAAACAGAGAAGCAGCAAAACAAAAGTGCAATAGCTCGTCAGGCATGTGTGTGTGTGTGAGTAGCAAGCTGTGTGAGTGTATGTGTGTGTGTGTGTGTATGTGTGTGTGCGTGTGCGACTGAGTGAGTCTGTCATACCCTTTCTGCAGTCAACAATAATTTGAAGATTAGAAAATTGAAGATGGCAAAGCTGTTTGCATGCGGCAAAGCTCTTTGAAATTGCTAAAAACTGTTATACAGTGCTATAAACCATTATAAGCTGTTTATAAATTATTATAACTGTTGTTTAACTGCTGCTATAAATTGTTATATATTGTTATATATTTTTATAATTTATTAAAAGCTTTAAAAACTATTATATACTTTTAGAACTACTCAGAACTGCCAAAAACTTATTTTCAGTGATATATTTTAATTTTTTTTAATTGAAATAATTATAAAATATTATCATTTAATATAATCAGTTATAAACTGTTCTACAATCTTTTATAGAGCGCTATAAACTATTTTACATTCGAAGAAAAGTATTTTACCATGTGAGCATGTACAAAATTTATGAACTCTTGTTGACTGTTATATGTTGCTATAAACTGTTATACCAACTGTTATAACATACCATACCATACATAACAAACTGCTATAAATGCATTAGCAACTTGAGTAAGTTTATATAACACTAACAGCTGTTTTAATTATGCCATAAACTGGCATAATGTGCCATAAATTAATGAAAACTATTCGAAATGCTTACGAAACTTTAATGAATACTATTCGAAATGCTTACGAAACTTACATGCAACACTGAGTGAGCGTTTAAAATATTATTAAAATATTATTAACAACTGCTAGAAGATACTATAAACTGTTATATAGTGCTATAAATTTATAAATTAAAAGTGTTATAATTACACAAGAAATTGCCCAAGTAAGCGTATAGAGACTTCGTTCTATCCCCATCTCTGTTGTTGTTCTTGGCCGACGTCCTTAATTATGTGCCCAGCCCTGACTGACTGCCACAGTGCCACAGTGGCACAGTGAGTGAAAGGACGCACGCACACATTGACAGAGCGTAGTAGTCGGGACACACACACACACACACACACACACAGCTAACTGTCAGTGCGATGTGTCATGTGCCGCGGCATAGGCGACTCGAGGCTCGAGACTAAAAGTCCTTGTTGCGCTTGTTTTTATCGCCGTTGTTGATGAGTGTTGTCGCCTCGTTGTTGCTGTTGTTGTTGTTGTTGCTGTTGTTGCCGCTACTGGCCGTCTTTGAAGAGCGGCACTGTAGTGGGTGTCATGTCCGCTGAGTTGTTGTTGCTGTTGTTGCCGCTTCTGCTGTTTGCCAGGCACTTTGAGGCGACGCCGCCTGCTTACTGCTTATTTATGTATGAAGGACCTTAAACTTTGTTGCCAAATGAAAATGGCCGCGCACAAAACTCACGAAAGAAGAAGAAGCAGCACTAGCAGCAGTCGCAACTGATGAAAGCAAAACGAGAGAGAGAGAGAGAGAGAGAGAGAGAGGAGAGGGAGAGAAACGCAAAAAAGTAAGCAGAAATTTTAGCTAGTCGAGTCGAGCTTATTAATTGCTAAATAACTTTGGTATCTGTAGTTAGAGACTGTTCAAATTTGTAACATATGCAGAAAAAATACTAAGCTTTAAGTATACCAACTATAAAGTTCCTAACTTCACTCTTAAGTATTATAAAACATATATAGTATGGTAATTATTTATTAAAAAAATTGTTTGGCAATATACCTATTTATTATGCACATTATTGCTCTTATACCTTTCAATATATTTTGTTTTATACATCTATACTCAAGTGACTACCCGCTTTTGTACATTTCATGGTACAGGGTATAGCTGGCAGCGTACAAAATGGCGTAGCTGCTTTTTAATCACAGACGGCGACGCAGTTTCCTACCTAACCATTTGCAGAGTTTCTCACGTGTGCTCCTCATTCTTCTTCTTCTTTTTATTTCTTTTTTTTTTGCTCTTTGCTCGTTGCTCTTTCGTTGTTGTATTCTTTGTTGTTGTTGTTGGAGCAACGCAAAAAAAAGACGGCGAAACAATGCGAATTTGCCGTAGCTTGGCTGCGTTTTCATAACCTTCACAACGAAAATGAGCAGGCAACAAGAGAGATAGATAGAGAGAGAGAGAGGAAGGGAGAGAGAGAGAGAAATTTAAGGTTAAAAAATATCGTTTTATTATTGTTGTGCCACTTAATTTAAAACTAGGCCAGGCCAACGTGAGGTCGCCTACGGCTAAAAATAAAAGGTCGCTTGGATAATACGAAAATATCTGAAACTAGAGTCGAGTAAACGCGACACTGAGAATATACCCTTACGTATAATTATTATTTATTATTATAGAAATCATTAATCTGTTATTAATAACTACGAGGGTCGTTTGATAAGTCCGTGACTTTTTGTATTTGCCGCGCACCTGCTCTAAATACAACACTGCTCCTGTCAGCAGTTATCGATTAACAGCTGACTGTAAAATTTTGAGAAAGCTGCGTTTTTTGGTTTGCGTTTTATAGGCATTGAAAGCAGACGATCTCGTGAATTTTAACGAAAATGGAAAAAAGTGAATTTCGTGTGCTAATTAAGCATTATTTTTTGCGTAAAAAATCCATCACCGAAACCAAGGAAAGACTTGATAAAATGGGGACTCTGCACCATCAATTTCAATGGTTAAGAAATGGTTTACTGAGTTCCGTTGTGGTCGTACCAGTACAAGTGATGCCGAACGTTCAGGTCGCCCAAAAGAGGTCGTCATGCCAGAAATCGTCGACAAAATCCATGGAATGATATTGGATGATCGGAGAATGAAAGTGCGTGAGGTAGCTGAGGCTGTAGGCATCTCAACTGAACGGGTACATCACATTTTACATGAATATTTGGACATGAAAAAGCTTTCCGCGCGATGGGTGCCGCGATTGCTCACACACGACCATAAGCGCAACCGTGTGACCATTTCAAAGGAGTGTTTGGCGATGTTCAACCGCAATCCAAACGAATTTTTGCGCCGTTTCGTTACCGTAGACGAAACATGGATCCACCACACCACACCAGAGACCAAAGAACAATCAAGACAGTGGGTTTCTCCGGGTGAACGTGCACCAAAGAAGGCCAAGGTGGGTCTGTCGGCCAACAAGGTCATGGCCACAGTTTTTTGGGATGCACAAGGTATCATTCACATCGATTACCTTGAAAAGGGTAAAACGATCACCGGCGAATATTATTCAGAGCTTTTGGACAGATTCGATATTGATTTGAAGCAGAAACGACCGCATTTGGCGAAAAAAAGTGCTGTTCCATCAGGACAATGCACGGGTGCACACGTGTGTAGTCAGCATGGCAAAATTTCATAAATTGGGCTACGAACTGCTACCCCATCCAGCATATTCTCCAGATTTAGCCCCCTGTGACTATTTTTTGTTTCCAAACATGAAGAAATGGCTCGGCGGTAAGAGATTCGGGTCAAATGAAGAGGTCATCACAGAAACAATCGACTATTTTGAGGGCCTTGAGAAAACCTATTATTTGGAAGGAATAAAAAAATTGGAAAAACGCTGGACTAAATGTATAGAGCTAAAAGGAGATTATGTTGAGAAATAAAACGCTTCTTTGACGAAAAAAATATATTTTATTCAAAAAGTCACGGACTTATCAAACGACCCTCGTATATACACCAAAAATTAATACTTTAACCCTAAGATTACTTTTCTTATTCACTTTTTCTTCGATTAAAGAAGGCGCATAAGAGCGTGACCAATTTCTTAAATTATCTAAAGCAGTCTAATGATATAAGATATTATATATCAGCAAATTTGGTAGCTCTAGCTGCCATAAAATACAAATTTTACACTAAAAATAGGAAAATAGGTCGTTTTTAGGTCGTTTTGCTACGGTTTCTTTGGGATTAAGCTGGAATACCTAGCAAATTCGATTGTTCTGCTTTAATTTCTCTTAAATTTCTCACCTATCAATCATTTATGTTGTGCTCTGTCTCTATTATTCCTTCCTCTAAGCCGACTTATCTTTTGCGTTTTTACAGCTCAACGGGGAACTTGAGCTAATTCATAATTTAAACGTTTCAGCCTAATCATTTGGGAACTACTTACAATGTTCGGCCAAAAACTTGGCCTGCAAAGCCACCTCAACACTTTGCCAGTTAAACTGTCCCTCTCAATGTCCTACTCTATCCCCCTCTGTATCTTAGCCATAGTGTTCCCACTACGTGTCTGTGCATTGGGGGAGCAGATGTCACATGGGGTTGGTAAAAGTTTTCGCCCGTTGGCAACTTGGATAATTTAACAGTTAAGCACAAGCCGGATGAGTTGAGGGAGAGAGAGAGAGAGAGGGAGAGAGAGTGGAGTAGGGGCACCCTGTAAAGGAGCAGGCAGTACCTACGTGAGATAATGCAAATTTATGTGAGGCAATTAGCGGGTCGCGAATCGCAAGCAAAGCCATGGCAATAACTCAAGCAAAGCGAACTTGGGACTGGCCCAAAAAGTTTCAGCCTAATTGCAGTTTCACGAACGTGCAAAATCTCGACCAGGGTTGTCGCGCGTGCCAGAGTTGCCGTGTGCCAAAGTCTGCTAGACACTGACAATGAAAGCAAAGCTAAAAATTCAGTTAGCAAGTGCTGCGACCATTAATTATCCTTTGCATATGTGTGTGTAGGCGAAGCATAAGCTACAGATACAGATACGGATACAGATACATTTGCAGCTACAAAATGTAGTTACAGATACAGATACTCAGCCAGAGAGGGAGCGAAAGATACAAAGGCTGCTCGCATGCGGGCAAATCAACAATGCCCGCTCGACTGTGGCGACAACTGTTGGTGGCACATGCCCCCAAGCACTGCCACATCATCCTCCCCTTCCCTCCCCTGCCCTGAACTGTAAGTGTACTTTTCACACGCACTGTAACTGTAAGTGTAACTCTAGCAGTCAGTGTGGCTGTATCTGTGTGAGGCATCAGTTGCAATCTGACTTCAATTCAATTATTTTAGATTAGAATGTGACTGTGTCACTAACACACGCACACCCCCACACGCACACACATACACATACACCCACATACACACACTGACAGACTTTTGTTTCTATGTCAGCTGTCATTCATCCGTTCATGTGTTCATTTTGCTGGATTGGAAGACAGAGCGCAGGATACGTGCCCCATGACGTCTGCGTCTGCATTGACAGTTCTTGCCTCTTTCTCTCTCTCTCTCTCTCTCTCTGTGTGTGTTTGTGTGTGTAAAGTGGGTTGTGGTACCGCCTCACAAGATCTAACAAAGAGTTGTTAGCGCATTGTGCGTGTTGACTGAAAGGTTTCTTTATCGAAACATTTCGAAATTATAAAAGAAAAAAAAATGATTCGCATTGACCATAAAAATATCTTATCATATAATGCCTTATCAATCGAACTAAAGCTTGAGTTGTATTTTATAACTATACAATTTAAAATTACTTGCAGAGAGTTTTTTATAAAAATATTAACATTACTTGCAGAAAATTTTTTCTGAATAAAGCAAACAGACATCTCCAATACCTTAAGGGGTATTAATATTTATTTTTATCAGCACCAACAGCAAAAATATCTATTACTCAAAATATCCTAACCAAATCCGAAAGATCGTGGCTGTATAAATTTACTAAAAATTTGCGTATAATAACACATAGATATCATAGAAAAGATTGGCTAGAAATTATATTTCACAAAGAAAACTTCTAATTATCTCTATAAAATTATTATATTTGTTGTTAAACCCCTAAAAACGTTATTGGAAATTTAAAAATAATTTCCCTATTAACTAAAAGATATAGCCAAATTTCGTTAAAGGAATTTCCCTTCTAATTGTATCTTCTACCATAATACAAGAGCGAATGTCTACGGGAAATTTTTCTCTTTACCTGTTTATATTTTCCATATATTTTTCTCTGTCTCTCTCTGTGACGTGACCTCCATACCATTATCGAGCAGGTAACGGTCAGTTCAACAGGTAAATAGACAACTCAAAACCGGTTTCACTCTCGTTGTAAAACTCTCGAAACCAATGGGAAACATGTCTATATATGGCATATCTATTTCCGTATGAGTATACGATTTTCCGATCCTCAAATTGTACTATCAAAAAAAGAGTATTAATAAAGAAAAATGTGATAACACTCAGTTCCGCCTTGACGCCTTTGTGACTCAATGAAAAACAAAGCTATACACACAGATTCTACTACGCATTATCTGTCTTATAATGCGGGTGACTTAAGCGACCGAGACGCGATTTTTTTTTAAGCGGGTATTACGATAAACCCAGGCCCAGTGCCAGATAGCGATGATCCCCTTGTATTCAATGAGCACCAGCACATTTGCTTTGTCTGTAGAGCAACGCAGCACAGCGCAGCATCAGCTGACTGACCTTATGAGGCATCGATAGCTAACACTGTGCTACAGGGTTCGGGTTGGTTTTTCGATGTTGTTCTTTTAAAGAGGGCGTTTCTTTTGTTGTGTTCTACTGCAGTTGCTCTAAAAAATATATGTTTATATAATAATAAATAATACGCTTTAAATTCAAGTTATCTTTAATAATATACATATATGATATAATACAGTTTTTTTATTGGTTTTAAAATATGTTTTTTAAATTATTTTAAAATATTATACTCTTTGTATATTGGAAAAGTCTTCAAAAAGGGTACTCATAAGGCAGAAACAGACACTATAGAGTGCACAGATAAGCATATATGAGTAGAATCACTATTTTAGTCAATTAACTATGTTTTGTCTGTATGAACGCATGGATCTCAGCTATTATAAGAGCTAAGGACATCAAATTTCTTATGAAGGTTGCTGTAAGTCATATGCAACTGAAGCACATTTAAAATATTTGCTGATACGCACCATGACAGAGAAAATCGATAGGCTACATATTCCATACCTCAATTTTGTAGCGCAGTGTAAGTCAGATATGTTTCTCTTCTGTCTGCTGCCTTTAACTACCTACCCCCTGCCTCGGAAAATGCAACCCTCAGAGACTTCAGGGCGACTTGCCTTGCCATGCCTAGAGCTGCGATGCGTTGCCTACAGCATTTATCAGCGACTCCGGATACTACGGGCAGAGGGGCAGCTCTCGAGCGCATTGCAAGCGCCTGTAGAGCTCAGTTTTCCAGCGAACCTCAAGCTGAACGGTCGAACGGAAAAGACAAGTCATCAAGAGAGACAGAGACAGAGAGAGAGTGTGTGAGAGAGAGAGAGAGAGAGAGGGACTGAAGTGAGAGAAAATGTACCAAATGCGTGTGACTGCCGCTCTAACGCTCGCCGTGTGGCTCTGCCTGCTCATGCCGGGCACATCGCTAGCATCTCTGCGGGAGCACTATTGTGAACGCAACGTGAGCTCCAGCGAGCTGGTGCCGGTTACCAAGGAGCGCACCGTGATCAAGCAGGCATCGAAATGGAAATTCTGGCAGAAATCGAAGCAGCACACAGAGACCTACAATGCACAGGAGGAGCGTATTAGCTACAAACTGATCTCGGAATGTTGTCCCGGCTACAGGCAACTGGAGTCGGGTTTGTGTGAGCCGATCTGTGAGCGTGGTTGTCCCGCCCATGCCAGCTGTGTGGCCCCGCAACGCTGCCAGTGCACCGCCGGCTACGTGTCGGCGGTTTCACATCGCGATGGCAGCCATTTCTGTGAGCCCGTCTGCGAACGCAGCTGCCCCAGTGGATCGCAGTGTGTGGCTCCACAGACCTGTGCCTGCAAGGAGGGTTATCGGGCGCTGGAACCCACTGGGGATGGGGTCAGTGCACCCTGCGTGCCCAGCTGCCAGTTGGGCGATGGCTGCGCCAATGGACGTTGCGTTGAGGTGGAACGTTGTGAGTGCAATCGTGGTTATGTCTGGAGTACGGAGGAGCATCGTTGCATCGAGCACGATGCTGATGTTGATGTCACCGAGCTGGACGAATTCTTGAGCAGCACCAGCAGTGGCTCAACTACGCTGCCAGCCTCCGAATGTGACGATGGCTTCGTCCTCTATGCGGGTGAATGTCGTGCCGAATTCTTTGAGAGCAATGAGAAAGCTGGAGAGGATTGTCGTCAGACTGGCTGTGGTCGTCATCAGACATGCTCGGAGCAGGGTGTATGTGAGTGTAATTCCGGTTATGCACCCGATGAACCCAGCAAGGAGCAGGAGAAGGAGCAGGGCAAGAGATCGAAACTCACCTGCAGTCGCACTCTGTTTGATCATCTGCTGAGCATCGATCAGGCGGCCAATGCGGATGATGAGCTCAATGTGCTGACCATACCCATTCTGGGCATTGCCTCGGGTGCTCTGCTGGTACTCACCATAGCCGGCCTTATCGAGGGTGCGCGTCGTCGTCGTCTTCGTCGGGCTGGTGGCGATGCTGATGGCCAACCCAAGGAGCCGGTGCTGCAGTGTGAGTTCACACAGAAGTCCTACGATGTGGATGAGTGGGTGCCGTGAGCGGAAAGGGATGAGGAGAGAGGGTGCTGTGTTAGTTGAAACGTTGTTGATAAGTCCATAGAGAAAGAGAGAGAGATCATAATAAATATACAACTATTTTAGACTGTTTATAGGCAAGGTATGTGGGACTTTTTATTTTGGGAAATTTTCGGAGAAAAAAACGAAGAGAGGAAGAGCGAGAAACGAAATGAAAGTGAAGCAGACAAGAAAGAAAATGTAACAGAAGCAGAGAGAGCAAAGTGAAACACAAAAAGAGTGAGAATAAATGAAGTAAAGAAGAGAGAATTGAGTGAAAAATGTTGAGTTTCAATAAAATTTGTGAGTGAGAAGAAAAAGAATGAAAGACAAAAAGAAAAACAAGTAGATAACAATATAAACGGAGAGTAGCGAGTGATAGCAAACAAGAGTAGAGAGCGAGAGAGTGAGGGAAATTAAATGAGAGAGGGGAAAAAGAAGAATAATAGAGATAGAAGATAAAAAGAACAGAAAGCAAAACAAAATATGATAGCTAGCGAGATAGATGGCAACATAGAGAGTATGGAGAGATAAAATTAAGAAAGACAGCCATATATGATAGCTAGAGATATATACGAAAACAGTGAGAACAACAGGGGGACCCCTGCTGATCATAGATGCAGTTTTTTCTTAAAGGAAAAAATATATCGGAGGTTTTTTTTCCAGCGTTTTAAATAAAGTATTGTTATGATTACAATTTTCTATTTGAAAAAGAATTTATAAAGAATAAAACATTATATTTCTTGAAATATAAATTATTTAAATAAATTAACATTTAATTAAATATTGTTTTTTTTCTTTCTTAAGGATGATCACAAATTTGAGAAATATTTAAAATAATTACTACACCTCAAATGTGTGTGAAAAATATGAAAGATATTTTATTTTTATATAATTATTATAAAATATTTGTGAATTTATCAATAAACGAAAAGATTGCATCGACACACTGCCCGGAAAGACAAATTCCGATTACAGACAATTAGATATATGTACATATAATATTAAAATATTTATAAAGAACACGTTGAGAAAAGGAACTTCAAAAGGCTAAATATATAAACATACACACATACACACACACACACGCGCACACTCAGCCTTATGCATACTCACGTAGTTGAGGATTTGCGTAGCCAACGCTTTAATATCCATAGCAATTTTTTATCAGCTGCAGATAAAACAAGTCGGTAAGGCTACAGTCGAGCAGGCTCGACAGCAAGATACCCTTCTCCCAATTTTCTAAATATGTTACAAACGTGCAACCGCACTACATATAGCTTACTCGCTCGCACTCACACAGCGACGCGCGTAAAGCAGCGCGACGCAACGACGACGTCAACTGCTCAAAGCAGCGCGCATGCTGCTGCTCGTACATTTGTATTGAAAACGTTGACTTGAATAATTCCTGTGTTTTTACTCCGATCGGATTGTAATTTGGAGGATATTTCATATTGCATTCAGCTTTACCAAGTCAGAGCTTTATAAAATCAATAGTTTGCTTAATAATCGTAAATTACCGATTTGCGGGGGCGGTGGGCGTGGCATCAAACATTTGAAATAAACTTCATCTGCTTGGGATATATAGGAACCTCCATGCCAAATTTGGTGTCTCTACCTCTTTTAATAGCTGAGATCTGTTGTCTGAAACAAACAGACGGACAGACAGACAGACAGACAGACAGACAGACAGACAGACGGACAGACGGACAGACAGGCGGACATGGCTTAATCGACTCGGCTAGTGATGCTGAGCAAGAATATATATACTTAATGGGGTCTGCCACGCCTCCTTATGCCTGTTACATACATTTTGCACAAAGTTAGTATACCCTTTTTTTACCATTTTCAATGGTCGAAGGGTATAAACAGACACACACACACACGTGCATGTGTATATGTAGATGACGCATGTATCTGTGTGTCTGAGCTGTATCTATATCTGTGACAGTGGCAGAAAGATCTTTTGGCCATAATCGCTGCACATTTATATATTTTTCGCACTAAGCCACACACACACACACACACGCACATATAGCATACGTACACGCACATGCGGGAGCTTTAAGGTGCGCAAAGAACGAAGAGAGCAGGACAGAGAGAAAGAGAAAGAGCAAGAGAGAGAGAGAGAGTGCGTGAGAGCGCGTAAACTTTGGCAGGCGTGCAAAATCTTAGAAAAAAAACAACAACAACACGAAGCAATTTCTGACAGACCCCAACGACGCCTACGCCTCTGCCTCTAACCAACCCCTGCCCCTCTTCCTCCCCAGCCCCCGCTACCCTTCCGTTTTGCACATCCCCCACGTTTCCTGTGGCGTTGGCGTTGGCAGCGGCTGCAGCAACAAGGATACTTAAAGCTTCTTTAATTTTTATGTTGTTTTCTCTTTCTCTCTCTCCCCCTCTCTCTCTTTCTTTCTCTCTCTGTGTGTGTGTGTGCTAGTTTGCTACTGTGCCTCAGCCATTCTCTTTGATTGCTTTTGTGCGTGTGCCTGTACGTGTGTGTGTGTGTGTGTATTGGTAACCTTTGCGTGGGACGTTGCCCAAGGACATGGACTCGTTCGCCTCACTATTCCACTGGCTCTGGGTATACGCACAGACTCCATCTCCATCTCCAACTTCGTCTTCCTTTTTGCTCTGAAACTTCTCTTGTTCTCTCCTTGTATTTTCCATGCTGCTTACTTATTTATTTATTTATTATTTCTGTTTTACAAAATTTATTTTTGGCCAAGTTCTCTGGCAAAAAACGTGCCAAGTGCCAACTGCGAAATTTAATTGAATTAAGTCTAGAGAAGACCTGCAAATTGTCTCTCTTTATTCTCCATGCTTCTCTTCTAGTGGAGATCCACCAGCTTAAACACGTTTCAAATTAAATTTCTTGCTAATTTCAAGAGAAATTTTTTCTGAAATAAAATAGAAATGTATTTTTAGAATTGAACGTGTCATGAAGAGAAATTGCTTTTTAGTTTTCTAGGAATTTCATTCATTCATTCATTTATCTTTCAATCCGTTTCTCTTTATATGTCATTATCACTTGCAAATATTATAACTGTATTCTTTGATATTTCTTGGTATTTGAGATCTCAGATTTATATCTTATTTATTTTATTAAATATTTTTTAAGGCTAGAAATTTTATGAAACTCACGCGTCATGTTTTTTATTACCAAGTTCCCTTGAAATTTTTGGTTTAATTATAAATATTTTCTTGAATTTTATACGTATATCGGATAGATCTGAGAATCAATCAATATGTATTTTTTTAAACGATAAATAGGTCGTTTTGAAAAAATAGGTCGTTTTAAAGAAATAGGTCGTTTTTGTGAAAGAGGTTACCTCTCGCTTAAAGAAATAGGTTGTTTACAATTGTTTAGCCGATTTGAAACTCTTTATAAACTAGTTATGTAATGTAATAAATAGTATATTTCAAATTTAGTTTTATAGATCCAACAATTTCGTATCAATCGCTATATCTCTTTCAATTTCTTCAACAATTTTGATTTAAGTGAGCTCAGCTCAACGTTTCCTTTGTGATAAATGATCGTGTAGTCGCGTCACATAAACCCTTAGTTCAAATTCTTTTTCTTATTCACTTATGCGCTCTTCCTTTTATTATATTGCATCATTTTTGTGCTGCCCTCCATCGGTTGAGTGTCGGCGACTTTATTGTTATTTTTTTATGATGCAGCAAATTGATTTATTAAGCGAAAAGCTTTCATAGCAATCTGGCAAAAATGCAGCAGCCCCCAAAGTTGCAGCATCTATGGGGAGTACTACATATACTCGTACTCGTACTCGTACTTTCTCCAACCTCTTTCACTCGCTGCTTTCGCTGCTTTTTATGACAGCAACGTGAAGTTGCAACTGTGAAGTTGCTGTGATAAGTGCGATGAGAATAAACCAGAGGAGCACAACGCCCAGTTCTCTGCTCGGCAATTCTGTGTGTACTTGTTGATGCAGCTCACTCAAAGAGATAGCTAGAGAGAGACAGCTACAGAGAGACAGAAAGAGAGAGAGAGAGGGCTGCAGCTGCAAAAATGCATTGTGCGAAAGTAGGTCGCAGCTGCTGCTGCTGCTGCTGCAATTGTTGCTCAAAAAGGAATGCAAAACAGCAGCAGCAGCAGCCATCAAATATTAACCACCAGTTGCACAGCTGCCACGCCCCCACACACACACACACACAGAGAGGGGGAGGGGAAGAGGCGCCCAATTAACTGGCGACTTTTTGGTAGCTATTTTTATGTGTGTTTGAAAGTTTTTGCTGCGCTTGTTGGGTTGCGGCTGCTGTTGCTGTTGCTGCTGCAACTTCAGTTTGCCACTTTGCTGTCACGCCCAGTTTAACAGCAGCAGCAGCAGTGGCAGCAGCACAACTGACCTATTTTTGCCACACACACACACACACACATAGCGAGGTTTTCAAATTACTTACAGCTAGTACCAAGTGAGAGATACACACACACACACACACAGGCAGGCAGGCAGGCAGGCAGGCAGGCATTGCGTATACGCCATGAGTGCGCAACAACTGCAGTGGCAATGTGTGCGTTGTGGCTGTGCGTATGTCTGTGTGTGTGTGTGCACAGGTGTGTGTGCGTCTCTCTCAGTGTGTGTGTGTGTGTGTGCGTTTCAATAACCATTGCTGCTGCTGGCGTTTTTTTTTTTTTTTTTCATAATTTGCAAGCCCATGGTATCCTGCATTTTATTGTCAAGCTGCGGCAAGGCCACGCCCACTGCAATTAAATACACACACACACGCACACACACACACATGGGTACCCCTTTGATACACCTGCCCTCTAATGCACACTGCGCCCCCTGAAGTATGTTAATAAGTTTCGCATTAGAAATGCGCGCGCGAACCAGTTGAGTTTTTGCTTCGGTTTTTCTTTTTTTTTGCACAGGAAATGCTCATAAACTGCACTCTATATTAGGCTCTGCACACGTGTGTGTGTGTGGTGAGTGCCATGTGAGTGTGTGCAAGCTGTCATTCATAAACTGCCGCGAGTAAGTCGTGCCTTTATCGGGGAGGGGGACAAGCAGCAAAGCGGGTAAAAATAAAAAAAAAAAAAATATTCACATTTTTATGCTAAAATATTTTTGCAGTCTGACCTAAAAAAAATCGTTAAATGTTTGAAAAGCGGCTTCGCTTTTGCTCTGTCCTCGCACTCACCACCCTGCCCCGCTCTACACCCCCCTGCTCGCTGCGACTGCAGCACTCTCCATGTCGTTGCCATGTGCTGTTACCTTTTAGAGACCAAAGTGCCCAACCCACAAAGCATTTAAGTTAATGCACGTGGCACTCTCTCACACACACACACACTTACATATATACATATTTCTCGAAATGTGGTTTGACAGGTTAAAATGGTTTCAGAGAGAGAGAGAGAGAGAGGAGTGAGAGAGTGAGCGAGAGGGGGAGTGTAAGTGCTGGAAGAACTCTTTGGACTGCAGCATCTTGTTTGAGTTGAGCGAAACTTTGCGGTTACCTCAACATTTTAGTTTTTGCCAAAAGGTCTGACTATACAGATACATATACATCCCTTATATATATATATCTCTCTGGTAGTAGCAGCTTCACCTACAAATACAAACATTAATTATGCCTCAAACAACACTGAAGTTAAAACTCATTTCGGAAGCTTTAAAAATGATTTAAGGGAAGAAAATTGAGAGGGTAAGGGTAAGTTGGGGTAGCAAAAGGCAGAGGTGAGAGAAAGCGAGAAAGGAAGTATTGTAATTGAGATAGAAACATAAAGACTAGAAGAGGTAGTGTTATGTGGCAAGCAAGAGTTTCAAGTTAACTAAACATATGATATATGATACATTTTCTATACAGTTTGTTTGTATTAATTTAAAGAACATAGATGCGATTTATAATCAGCTCCAGATATATATCTTTAAATACTATATTAAGTTAAAATTAATAAGTACTTTTTGTAGAGTTTTTTTTCGTAATTTTTCTAAAAAATAAACTCATTTTCTATAGCTTATAAAAATTGCTGTATATTATTTCCGTATGAAATGTAATAGAAATTCTATAAATTTATTAATCCATCTAAAATTTATTAATAAACCTAATGGCAACGCTCTTGCAGTAATTTATTCTTAAAATGTTTGTGTTCTTCTATATATATTTGTATATATATTCTATGTATATAAGAAAAATGAGAGAATCAGTTAATATTTATTTATATTTATATATAAATTCTTTCCAAAAAAACTCATTGAGAAACTGGAAATAGGTCGTTTAAAGGAATAGGTCGTTTCTCAGAAATTTTTAATAAATTAAACAATACCCACATTAAATACTAGAAATACACTATATGAGTATATTTCAAATTGTTGTTTATAGAATTTTAAAATCCACCTGATACCCATAATAAGCTATAAACGAAGATAATGATAGAGATAGATGTAAAAGAAAACTGTGACCCGAAGGAGTTGCCAGTGTTTACCCTTCCACATTAGTTATTATTAAATATAATATGTATAAGTAAAGTTACTAAGCTTGGCTCGTTAGGTGTGCTGCTCCAATTTCCATGCTCCCTCTCTCTCTCTTTCTCTCTCTTTCTCTGTCTTTCCCAATATGCTTGTGCACTCTCTTTGCTGTCTGTTTCAATTTTCTTAAGCTCATCGCATCAGCGTTTTAGTTGTCCAAGATTTTATACAGTAGTTGGAGCGACCTTTCCGCCTGCAATTCCCCAATCGACTCACAGGGCAGGTATGGGAGAGAGCGAGAGAGAGAGAGAGACCGTGTTAAGTGAATGTTTAATGCGGTCATAATGGTTGAATGTGGACCGTTAACACCTGTCATAAAGTTAAAGCTCAACTGCATTTGCAGCTCATGGCGGCAAAAAAGAAAGAGAGAGAGAGAGAGAAAGAAAGGGAGAGAGACAGAGAGGGCGTCATGCTCATTCTGTCGAATGCGTCCCCGCACTCAAATTAACAATTTGCTCTGCGACTGCCTCAATTAGAAGATAAATGTTTGTGTGTGTGTGCCAAGAAGTTCTCTGCTTACCCTCTACCCCCCGCTGCTGTCTGGACTGTGCAAAAAAGGTTAACGAGTCCCCAACACACACCCACACACACACACACACACACACACACACTCACACACACACACACACCCAAGCACGCATGCATATAAAAGTATGCAGCAATATTTTGTAGAGCACAAACGGTAAAGCCAGCGGGTTGCCTGGGCTGAACTGGGCAGGGCAGGGTGTGTTGTGCAGGACTGCAGAGGGCAGGGGGTGCTGAAGGGCGGAAGGGAGGCAGGGGGGGGGGTCATATTTCCGGTGCCGCCAACGGGGCTGTTGCGGCTTTGGCCAACAGCTGCGCGTCAAATAACTCAACTGTGTGCGTTGAGGCTGATGAGAGGATGGAGATGTGGATGGGTATGGAAAGGGGAAAGGGAAAGGGGAGGTAGAGGCAAGAGGGGGCAGGCTTAAGGCAGGCGGTAGCTAGCGCACCTTATGGCCTCCGTGCCACTGTGCAAATGTTTGTGCCAGTCAGCGAGCGAGCGAAGGATGTGGAGCATGTCGCGCATTTTACACGGCACGACAAACTCCCTGGCGCTGCCTGTCTCTCCCCCCCTCTCTCTCTTCCCTCTAGCCTCTCTCTTGCCACGTAATGTTGCCTGATTATTGGAGCAAAAATTAATTGAAAATGTTGGTCAATTGCCTCGCAGGCAACGCTGCCACAAGACACCGTTGCCACCTGCTGCAGCCCCCGCCTGCTCCGCCTGCCCCCTGTTCCTTACGCAGCCTGTGCCGCCGCTGCTGCTGCTGCTGCTGATGCTGCTCCGCATCCGCTTTGTGCCACAGAATGTTGCTTATTGTTTCACATTATTCATCCAACGTTGCAAGCGGGCAAACTTCGCTATCTGCGCTCGCTCGCTGGCTGGCTCCGCTGTTGCAGCTAACTATTTTTAAATTATCTTCCACTATCCCTGCCCCCTCCCTCTCTATCCCCTGTGCACGTGCCTCCAGCCACGCCTTGCCACAAGACGCGAGCGAGCGCAGCGTTAATTAGTTTTAATGGAGTTTGAGGCGCACCGCGTATTATTGGAAAAATGAATAACGGCTTCCGTGTTCGTTTAGCCATTTTTAGCTGATTTCTTTAGCCTTTTTTTTTAGCCTTTTTAACGTTCTTTCGTTAGCCCTTTTTAAGTGCACTTGCAGCTCGATTAATGAGCTGGGTTCATGGATTGTTGCCTTGATTGCAATCGGAACTGAGATCGCGCCTCGTCTAGCTGAATGGGATTATGTGGCTTGGATTGCTTCTCTCTCTCTCTCTCTCTCTTTCTATATATCTCTATCTCTCTCTCTCTCTGGCTTTCTTAGCTTGGCTGATTACTTTAATTACGTTTCGTACATATTTGAAAAGAGCTTAATGGGGCTTAAAGCGAAGCTTTTAATTTATCAATTAAGACTAGGGGGGATGGAAAGAGTTGAGTCTAAAGCATAGATAAGCTGAGATGATTTCTTCTTGCTTTCATATTGAAGAAATTCTATTTAAGTGAGGTTAAGTTATTGAGAAATTTAAATTTACGCATAGAGTCGCTTGAAACTCAGGAGAAAATTTTCTAGGCGGATTTCAAAGAGCATATGAGTAAGTTAGAAATGGATTTTGGAATTAATGAAGTTAAATTATAGTTAATTCTAATGTTGGTTTTCTTATACAATAATACTTAAGTAATACTTTAATGTTTTTGCAGTGAATTTCGAAAGAAATCAGCGCAGATTGAGGCATTTGCCAGCAGATAGTAGTAAAAATACAGAAATGTTTAGGAAATTTAGAGAAGTTTGTTAGTTAATCTATATTATTTCCTAGAACTCCGAGTTTGTAAGAGTTAAGGCTATTAGATCTCGCAAAATAAGGTGTACTATTATCACACATAAATCAAATAATTTTCTTAGCTGAAATACAAATATTATTTTGAGGGAAATAACAAAAATAAAAATTATGTATGTTTCAAATTTTGTATGCATATTTATTTTTTTATAGCTCTTTATTTTCTGTTAAATTCTTTTCTGTTGATTTTTACTGTAAACCTGAATATAGGTAATTTATAGTTATTTTATCAATCAAGTTATACCAAATTTGATAGAAATCGTATAATAAACACAAAAGTTATTTAATAAATAAATTATAAATAATAAATAAATTAAAGCTGCGCTTAAAAGTATGCAACAGAAAATAAATTGCATGGAAGAGTTAAGAGAGAACTCGTTGCGACAGCTTAGTAAAATCTTAAGATCGAGTGGAAATAATAATATGATAATTTTACTATATCATTTATGAGTCAATCAAGTAAACACAGTCAAGATAGACGGGAGAATGGCAAACACAGAAGACAGAGCAAATGCCAAGTTGAAATGGAATGAAATGAAATTCCTGCCATGATATATTGCAGCAATTGGGAAAGCAGAAAGGGGAGAGAGGAGGGGACTGCATGTTGCATTACGGTATTAACAACGTGCAGCTTGTGCAGAGGCAGATAGAGCAAATATGTATATATATATAGTGTATGTGTGTGTGTGTGTGTATGATAATACAAACCGCAGCAACAGAAGCAATCAAAATCAAAATGAAATTGCGTGCAGCTTCCAGCTCGCACACGCATACACTCTCACACACACACACACACACACACACATACAGACACATGGATAGGGGCACACACAGTTGCCCTCGAAACTGAGCATGGAGGACAAACATTAACATTTCTATGCGTGCCGCACACACACACACACACACACACACTCACCTACACACAGCCTATAAGTAGGCAACAGAAAAACGAGCTAAAATGAAAAACAGCCAGAAAAAAAAGCCAGAAACAAGGCAAAAGAAAGGAATTTCCAGCCACAGCATCCAGGGATAATTTCGAGCTTTTGCCAGACTCGTGACTCAACAGAGAGAGAGAGAGAGAGCGGGAGAGAGAGAGAGAGTGAGCGGCAGAGAGCTTGGCTAAAGAGAGAGCAGAGCTGCGCTCTCTTTGCAGTAAAAAGGCAACAACATTAATTCGATTTGTTGTCAGCGCGAGCAGCGCTTACGCATCTCTCTGTGTCTGTGTGGGTAGGTGTGTGTGTGTGTGTGTGTGCGCGCTCTTTAAGTGTTTGTTTATGCGTGTGTGTGTGTGTGTGTTTTTTTGGCTTTAGCTTTGGGCCTGCCTAATAAAACTCATTAAAAAAGCAGCGAACTCCCACGCGCGCTCGCTCGCTCGCTGCGGGACAACGAGTCGAGTGTCGAGAGTTGCCCACGCGGCGTATGTGTAATATGCGTGTGTGTGCGTCTGTGTGTCTGTGTGCTGTCTATTTCGCTCTGCTTTGCTGCTGCTGCTGCTGCCTCTGCTATTGTTATTGTTGTATTTTTCGCATCGTGACATTTATTTTTACTTAATTTATTTTTGCGCCGTCGCTTTGCAAATTTCCACACACACACACACACACACACACACACACACACACACACACACACACAGTTGGTTTTCCCATTTTCTGCGCATCTTCCTGCTGCCGCTGCTGCTGCCTTTTTCGGCTTTCGCTTTCGCTTTTGCGTTCGTTCCTCTCGTTTGTATTTGTATACATACATATTTATTTTGCAGGCTCCTCTGCCATCCCTCCTGCTGCCCCTCTCTGCTCCCTCTCTCTCCCTCACTCCCTGCAGTTTCTGCCATTCCTTCGCTTCGATACACGCTTCCAGCTCATTTGCCGCTTCGACGACAAAATTTCAGTTTTCAGCTCTGCTCTACGTTAATGTATATGCCATGGCAGGGGGAGGGGGAGCAGAGTAGCAGGGGGCATGGCGGGCTCTGAAGAGGTGTACAAATATTGGGTACAGTGATTGGCATGGCTACTAGGGAGGGGGAGGGGCCTGGGTTGGAGGTCTCCTGAAGTGTTTGTATGTGAGCAGCTTTAAGTGGCAGCACACACACAGACACACATACACGCACAGCTTGTCAGCCATTGGAAATATGGGTCAAGTTGTTGCCGCCTGTGCTAAAAATTAAGTCGTCGCTGCCGCAGTCGCCGCTGGCAGCGAGCAGCGCAGTCGACGTCATGGCAATTATTGCTGTTGCGCATTAAGGGTTAATCCTATTGCCTTATAGAGTACAGAAATAAATTTCTATGTATTTGTATCTACGTGTGTGTGTGTGTGTGTTTGTTTATGCGCATATGTTGTGGCAGCATGCTAACGGTTTTGCCGCACTTGACCGTCTTCTACATCCATTTTTTTTGTTAGCCATTTTGTGGTTAGAGTTAATCGCCAACAAAATATGCTTATTTATGATTGCAGCTGCCGAAATTCATTCATACCTCGTATATTGGATTAAAGAGCATGTGTACAGCTATGTGTATGTGTGAGGCTGGGGGGAGGAGAGAGGGAGACGGGAAATGCTTGCTTGCACAGGAAAGGAAAGAGAAAGAAGGCAAACGAAAATAAATGAAAACTGCTTTTGTTGCGAATTTTCAGGAAATTTCTCTTTTGGCAATAGAGAAGAAAAAAGAATAAAAAATTGAAAGAAAGTAAATGAAAAATCTACTTTATAAAGCATGCCTTAAGCGTAACAAAACCATATTTATTTATACAAATTAATTTAAAACAAAAGAAATAAAAATTGTTTACAAAAAAAAATTATATGAAAAATTATATAATGCGAAATAATTGATAAAACATAATAATATTTTAATACATTGATTTGGTTAAGTTTAAGGTTATATATCTTTCGATCTTCTAACACTGGATTTATGGTCATACTTATATATAGATTTAATTCAAATGTGTTATTTATGGTTTTATAAGTTTATATACAAAAATATTGATATTAATAGATATTTTAAGTGTATAATCATTTTGAATTTTTAATCTAACGATTTTTAACATGTTGCTTGATTTCTTTCTTTAGTATACATTGAAATATATTTTAATTTGATATTTATTATTATATGAGAAGGTAGGTTAATGCACGAATGCCATTCTCAAGTTTCAATAAAATTCCATTTGTATTTTCTGCATTTTCCTTCGTGGAAATGGGCACAATTAAATGCATTTTCATGGCTTATTAATGGCACAAATATCTCTTCACGAACTCGAGCATATCGGCCAGTTGCAGTTGCAGTTGCTCTGTGGCATATGTGCACAGCTACAGAGAGAAAGAGAGAGATAGAGTGTAAAAGAGTGAGAGGGAATATAATATTGCATTCCTGGTGTATTCATTATTTATGCGTTGGCTTTTCAATGATTTACGTTGGTTTGTTTGTTGACAAGTGATGGCGATGCCTGTGGAGCGAGCTAAAGTGAAGAAGAGTGAGGAAGAGAGAGAGAGAGAGAGGGAGTAGGAGTAAGAGTGTGTGGAGGAAAGAGATGCCCATACATGCAATGCAATTACAGACAACGCAGAGCAACGCAAAGTGGGCAAAAGTGTCGCCCATTTTTTAATATATGTATTTACAACAACACAGCCAGCGACAGCAACATGTCTGATGACAACCACAACAACACACAGCGGGAGGGCAACATAAGCAGCAGCAGCAACAGCAACAACAGCAACAGCAGCAACAACAACAGCAACAACTACGGCGACAACTTGACAGAAATTCCAGGCGAACATCGACAACGACAACGCCAACGACAACTGGCAAATATTCATGAGCTTGTCATGTTGCAGCCTCATAGATGCCACACCATATCAGACCAGAGTTGCCACTCCCCACCTCTCGCATACCATCTCCTACATAAATATAACGCCTGACCATAAATTCTTTCTGCTGCTGCTGCTTCTCTTTTTCTCTTTTTCCCCCGCATACGCTGAAAAATAATGTATTTGCATTTGAAATGCAAAGAGTTGTCAAACAATTGTTTTATGGCCAAGCCAAGAGACCCTCGATGAGGAGAGGGTGTGCATGGAGTAGGGAAAGTGCATTGAACTTTGCTCTGAGTGGGCAGGGGGTCGCACTGCATTCGCCTGCAATTGCTGCAATTCATCAGACATCTTCGAATGGCAAAAGGAAATTGAAATGCATCCGTAAATAGAAGAGGGACAGATAGAGAGAGAGAGAGAGAGAGAGAGAAAACAGCTAAAATTACCAATACTCTCTCTAGATGCGACCCCATTCAGCGTAGGGTTGATTGCCTGCTTAGTTCCCTCTGTGGTCAAGCTGACTAAAGCAATTGAGATTTTTTCATTTATCTCTCTCTCTCTCTCTCTTTTTCTTCTTTCCTCTTCTTTTTAGCTGCAATTGATGGCAATAATTAAGTAGAAGTCTGTAGGGATTGTCAGGGGGAAAGGGGAAAAGACAAAGCAGCGAACTTAATCGGTGTCCTCGGGGAAGTTTAAAGAAGTGTATATAATGTAACTAAGGGTAATCACACGCTAGACTCCATTATGTCTTTTTCCACTAACGACTATTCTATATATCTAAGATAAGAACATTAAATGAGCAGATTAACTTCATTTGTTTTTTAATATTTCAACTAAAACTGACTCTATTCTTACTTAACTGTGTTCTTAAAATGCTGCTTAAATTTCTGCAATATCAAACAACTTAGGGATATAGAAAGCAGTAGATTAAAGAGGCTGTTACGCTTGTATTACTCAGTTTTTTGTCACCAAACTAATTCCGTCTTTAATCTATTGTATTCCTTACATGCTCCTCAAATTTCACCAAAATCTAACAACTATGAGATATAGAAAGTAACAGTCAAAATATGGGTGTTTTTCTTAGCTATCGTACCTTTTGGTTTTCTCAGCAAAAATGATATCATGTAGCTCGTTTTATGCTGCGTACTCATCGCATTATGATGGTCGCACTATGTGTCCACCATATTTAAGGAGGGTCACAAAATGTTGCCAAGTAAAATATGCTTTCAGCTCATTGAACAGCTTCGAAATCGGCCTCGAAGTCACAACTCTCACTCGCGATTAAAGTCAGAGTTCGGAGTGGGCCATGGGATCCCTGTGAGTCACTGCAAGGGGTCGCAGGAGTCGCGTAAACTATGCATTGCAGCCCTGCTTTATGTGCAGAAATATGGCCAATTTAATGGGCCAGTCCATGAGGCCATAAAGTCGTCGAGGTATGCGCATGGGGTGAGCAACGAAGCTAAAAGGCTTATGGCTCCCATCACGATCTGTTTTCAGTCCCGAAAAATATATATAAAAACAAGTCGGTAAGGCTACAGCCGAGTGCGCCCGACAGTAAGATACCCTTTGCCCAATTGCAAAAATCTGTTACAAGCGTGTAATCACACTTATAATTTAAAACAAAGAATTCAGCACAAATAATTCTACTAATTTTCGCTTACTCGCCCTTAAAAATATAAACCAAAAAAATATTTTGTTGAAAAATCATAGGGGGATAAATTTCCAAATTATCAAAAAATTAAAAAAAAAACCCATGATGCTATTTTTGAAATGTAGAATCACTCTGCTTGTTAAAACATAACCAAAATGTCATTCAGCGTTAAAATCGTTTAATTTTTAAGAAAGTTACGATCGGTGTAACATGATGGTACCAGGCCTGTTGCGGGTGTTACATGTCTAATTTTTTGACCACTTCGGCATGTTTTTTGTATCGTTTTGTAAAATTAAGTATCGTTTAAAATCGACTCGGCTAGTGATCCTGAGCAAGAATATATATACCTTATGGGGTCTGCCTCGCCTCCTTATGTCTGTTACATACATATGCCGGTTTCACAAAGTTAGTATACCCATTTTCAATAGTTGAAGGGTATAAAAACCCTTTTTAATGCAACTGGGAAGCAGTTACAACAATAACTACAACAAAAGCAAAAAATTACAACAAAAGCGGAGCCAAAGAAAGGGAAAAAAGACGCAAACTAAAAATCATAAAACGCGTAAGAAATTATATCCGTAAACAGCAAAAAAAAAAAAAAACAATAATAACTGCTGACCCAACAGTAATAAAATATACTCAAAATTGAGTGGGAAATATTGCTAAAGTTATTTGCTTTGGCTTTGGAAATACCCTGTAGTTTGACTTTTGCAGTTAATATTATTGTAATGGCAACTTATGCTGAAAAAGAAGAAGAAAGTATGTGTATAGTTTTTTGGTCTAAGAAAAGAAATAAGAAAATATCTTAGTTTTGCAAAAGAAATTAGGTTGTTTTTGAAAATAGGTTGTTTTTTTGTGTAAGGAAAGAGTTTGTTTTTGTTAAAGAAAATATGTCTTTTTTGTTCAGGAAATAGATTGATTTGTGTAAAAGCAAAATAAGTTTTTTACTTTTAGAATATAAGCAGTTTTTCAAAAAGATAAAAGGTTAGTTAGTAAAAAATACAATTTGGGTTTTTTGTACGAGTTTTAGAAGTTATAATATTATTTCATTCGTTCCATTAATAAATTCAGTTTTCTAAAAAAATCCTTCAACTGAATAACATCGATTGTTACCTTATAAATCGAACTAGCCTATAACACGTGCTGGTAACCGAAAGTCCAAAAATAAATTACAAGCCATAATGACCAGAGTCGAAGTTTTTCTTTTTAGTTAGATAAATACCAAATGACAAACACTACACCCTCACCCCGTACAGCAGATATACCCTAGCATTTCCACTCACACCACATGACATACTGACTGACACACTGGAGCATTTGTTGGCCGTGGCACAAGATGCTATCGTTTTCTACACTGGACTGGACTGGCCTGGACTGGACATGCCGAAGGCTGCACAGGACACATCGCTTTGTTCCACGTCACTTGCGTGCGTACTGCCATTGGTTGGGGGCGTTAAGGAATCACATAAAATATTGCTAATATAATCCTTTATAGTTAATTCGACAGGACGATAGCGAAGAAAAGGGTTTTTGCCTTGTTGTTATTTTTCTGCATCGTTTTTGCTTTTGTCTGGCCTCTTAAAGCGTTGACATTTCTTTTGTGTATGTGTGTGTATAGAGAGGAAATGGACAGAACGGAAGTGAACGAAAGGATAAGGAGAGGGCATAGGAGAGAGTTGGTACTATCAGTTGGCAGCAAAGGATATGCTGTCGTTAATCTGAGCTGGAATGGAAAAAAATATGTGCACATATATACTGCAAAGTTTGGAAGCAACTGGAAATAGGTTGGGCATCCTTATAAGGCAAAAGAATCGAAAGAGTAACATCAAAGTAAAATAAAGTTAATTATGAATGAGTCAGTGACAAATGAAACTTCCCTATAGATTACTTGCCTCGAATCTCAGCCAGAGTTCACACAGTTCCCAAATAGTCCCTCTGACAGATGCGGCTATACGAGACGAGGGACCCAACAAAAGAGAAGAAAGAAGAGCGAAAAAAAAAAGCAGGTAGAAGAGCGCACAGAATGGCGTTTAAATTGCAATTGAGATGGAAAATGAAAATGCAATGAGCCAAGTGGCAAGTGGCTTGTGGCAAGTGGCACGTGGCACGTGGCATGTCAACGAGCAGAACTGACAAAATTCGCGACATTTTCAACTGTTGCAATTGTACAAGGCAAATTGTTGGCAACTCGAGACGGTTAGCCTGCTTCACCTTCTCTTTCTCCTTCACTCCATCTAGTTGCCACAAACTGGGGCAGTGGCAGCGTCTTTTTTATGTGTTGCGCTGCCAATTTAGTTGCATACAAAATATTTAATTCGCATGCAACTTGGCCACTTGCCCAAATAGCAAAAAATATTGCGCATACGCCGCATGTTTCGATGCAGTTACACATTATTTTATTGCATTTTTTGTTCGGAGGAGCCCTTTACTTTTGTCTCACTCTTGCTGCCTAATCAACTGAAGTGGCAACCACAAGCCATATGTGCGTGTGTGAGTGTGTGTGTGAGTGCCATATTGATATATGGCATATGATGAAATATCATGAAATTTATTCGATGGCCGCCGCACGAGCATAGAATGAACGCCATATTCGCACATAGACAAGAAAGATAGCAGGATGGAGTGAAAGAGAGATAGAGTGAGAGAGAGAGAGAGAGAGAGATATACTGTGGGT